>OY728165.1:281603905-282203905 GCA_963277665.1 Viscum album | reverse complement strand
TTACAGAAGTAGCGAGTTTTTAATCTACCATGATGGTTCATTGAAGGGACTTGGTTGTGTTCTGATGTAGAATGATCAGGTAATTTCAGATTATTCAAGACAACTAAAACCTCATGAGTTAAATTATCCCGCATATGATTTGAAATTTGTAGTTGTGGTGTTTACTTTGAAAATTTGGTGGCACAATCTATAAGGAACCAAATTTCAAATATATACTAACCAAAAAATTATGAAGTATATATTCAATCTGATGGAATTAAACATGATGCATTGAAGATCGATTGAACTGATAAATTTTTATGATTGTCCAATAAATTACCATCCAAGAAAAGCAGACAGAGTGGAATATATCTTGAGTCAAAAATATCATGCATCATTGACCATGATACATTTGGAACATGATCCATTAATTAATCATTTAATGAATTTTGTATTAAAAGTATTTGTTGTAGGGAATAAATATTTTTTTGTTTAGGTTTCATTTCAGTCATCATTATTAGACAGAATTAAGAGAGCATAGAAGAAATACCGTGAGATACAAAAAAAGTATAATTTCTTAAAATGGGTAAGTGGCCAGAATTTAACCTTAATAAAGATTGTATTTTATGATTTTGAAAATGGTTGGGTGTGCCTTGGGATATCCATTTGAAGAAATATTTGTTGTGTGAAGCTCATATTTCATCATTTTCTATTCATCATGGAAGTACTGAGATGTACAGAGACCTTCTCGAATATTATTGGTGTGATGGAATGAAAAGGGATATTGCAGAATTTACTGTGAAATGTTTGATATGATAATAGGTTAATGTAGAGAGGAAGCTACTGAAGGGGATGCTTCAGAATTTTCCAATGCCAGAGTGGAAATTGGAGAATATATCCATGGACTTCGTGGTGGTACTACCTAAGACTTATTGAGGTAACAATGTGATTTGGGTGATTACTGATTGGCTGAAAAAATCAGCACATTTTCTTTCTATTCGAGATACAATGTCATTAGATTATCTTTCTCAACTGTGACTCAAAGATATTGTAAGGTTACATGGAGTTTCACTTTCTATTGTATCTGATAGGGATTTAAGGTTCACTTCTAACTTTTGGATGGGGTTTCAGAATTTTTTGGGCTAAGAATTAAACTTCATTAAAAAATTTCATCCTCAATCCGATGGGAAGTCAGAAAAAATGATTCATACCATGGAGGAAATGATTCGAGCTTGTTCAATGGATTACCAGGGAAGTTTGGATCATCATTTTTCTTCATTTGAGTTTTCTTATAATAACAGTTTTCATTCCAGTATATAGATGTCACTTTTTGAGGCATTGTATGGGAATTGGTGTCGAACTCCAGATTTATGGGATGAAGTGGGGGAAAGGAAGTTTATGGAACTAGAATTAGTAGAGTAAGTGGATGAGAAAGTGAAGATTATTCAGTAGCACATGAGTACAACTCAGAGCAGGCATAAAAGTTATGCATATAATAGAAGGAAAGACTTATCTCACGAGGTAGGTGACCATTTTTTCCTTAAAATATTTCCTTAGAAAAGTGTGATACTTTTTGGTAAGAAAGGGAAGCAAAGTCTGTGGTTCGCCGCTCCTTTTGAAAGCCTGGAGAATGATGGACCAGTTTCCTACTGAGTAGCTTTTCCTCTGATTTAATCTGAGGTACATAATGTTTTTCATGTTTCTATATTGAGAAAGTATGAGTCATTTCATCACATGTATTGAGTCCAAAAGCAGTTCAGCTGGAAAACAACCTTTCTTATGAAGAGAAACTAGTACAAATTCTTGATCGAAGGGAACATGTATTGTTGAATAAGGTAATCCACTAGGTAACAGTTTTTTGGAGAAACCACATGGTTGAAGAAGAAACATGTGAATATGATAATTTTATGAGGGAAAGTTACCCACACTTGTTTAATGAGTAAATAAAATTGCGAGGATGCAATTTCTAGAAGGTGGGGATAATGTGACACCTCATGGTTTTTAAAACAATAAATGAAATGAATGAAACTCTGTTTTAGGTAGATATTTATATATAGCCTTTAATCATAATTTTTCATCTTCTATGTTTTGTATTTCGAAAATCAGTGATCTACAGTTGTGCTCAATAGGTTATTGAGAGTCTGATAGAACCGATTTTTTTGTGAATAGTAACAGACCCTTATGAATAGTATGATGAATAGTAATATGACCATAATGAATAGTAAATTTTATTATTATGTTAGTTTCTTAAAGATTTAAGATAATAACATCTTGGTTAATTTTTCAATGTGATATAAAAGAATTTATAGTTTTAAAGTTGTTAATTTTTGAATTAAATATGATTTTATTTAAAAATTAAATTAATAAAATAAAGAAAACTATTTTCAAAAAATTAAGTTTAATTTTTAATTCTACACATCGAAAAATGGTTCGGGTGAAATTTTAGGATTTTTATAAAACTGTTGATTTTTCGGTGAATAGTAAAAATACATTTTTAAGTTTCAGTGTGTTAATGACATCATTAATGATGTAATAAAGATGTAATAAATCTGGTAGACTTATGTACAGTAAAATAAGATATGAGGTGTCCCAAGTGGCTAATACCATGGGAAAATACCATGGGAAATCCCATGGTTTTTCAACTACCACTAGTGAGGGGTCCCTTGGAAATTATTATAATATTCCACCACTATTGCTATAAATACCAACCCATTCATTCATTAAATTCATTCCAAATTCCTCATAAAAAATGATATGGCCTCTTTACCTCCCTAATAGTCCTCCTATGGTTTCCTCAAGCCCCAAGGTCCCAACCTACATGTTCTAGGAGTTACTATACAAGGTAAGAAAATTCTAAGTTTCATTCTTTTTCCATTAACGTTCTATTTTATTTGGTATAAAATTCATGTTTCCCTAAAATGTTCTTATATACTTATTATTACTGATCTATTATTTATTATGATTCATTTCTATATGGGTGAATATAGTCCCCTATATTTTTAATATTTTTTAAAACCATGTTGCATAACCGTTAGTCTTCCGAATTTTTTTAAGGGATTTCTCAATTATTCATTTATTTTGAGTTCATTTAAGTTCTTATTATTTCCTCATCTCCTTTTACCCAAGAGTAATGAAATATACCTAAATCATATATATTTTTTATTTTCTAATGTTCATGGAAAATTCATCATCATTATTCTTCTCCTCTCCCACTTATTCACGAATTAAAAACATTGTTCGTGATGTGTCGAATTACCGACATCGTGGACGATGTAATTTCAATTTGCATTAATTATCTCATATCTAGTCATGAAACAATTTTTATTGTTGAACCAGGTTATAATATATGTATTATGTCTCATCCATGGTTATGTAATTCTTTCCTACACATGGTTTTAATTTATAAGACAAAATGAGGTCGTTATTATCAAAGAACCACTAAAATGAAAATCATTAATGTTTTAACTTATGAATCATCCTCATATCAAAATTCAAAATGATAAATGGAATAAATTATGATACTGGAAATATTTATATACCTTTACATTCCAATTTTGGATTTTCACTTCCAATCAACAAGATCATCCATCATGAACCGATCAGGGAAAACATGTAAAGAAAGCACCCAAAACAATTGAAGGAACAAAATACTAATAATTAATGGGTGAAATGATGTAATGAAATGATAATATAAGATATTATAAATATGGATATGTTTCTGTAAGATATTAATAACAATATTATAACTATTATACAGGTGGTTTAAACACATTTGAAGTAAGAATAACCCAAGGTAATGGAATTATTAACCCAATTTCCATTCTTTTGGTTAACCTTCTTCTTTATTCATTATGTGGTATTAAGATTATTGGTGTGATGAACTTTTTTTCGTATTATGTTTATTTGAAATGTAGACACAAATCCTTTAAATTCTATTAATTTTCACTCTAATTATATTTTAAAGGACTTTCCTTTTAAAAATCCTTTTAAAACTCTCTTTAATAAATTTCAAAAGGACTGTTCTTTTTATGTGTATGGAATGAGTAGTTTCTACTAATTTCAAGATACTTTATTAACATGATATGTTCCTTGGAAATTATTTATGTTGGGTCGATCCCATTATAGATCATGATATGTTGGGTTGAGCCCCTTTATAGCTCATGATATGTTGGGTTGAGCTCATTATAGCTCAGGATATGATGAGTGCGCCCCATTATAGCTCTCCAATGCATTGGGTACTCTGGAGATGGAAATTGAACAAAATATTATTCGATGTGTAAGGTTGAATGTAAGTGTGATATGGTAAATATGCCCTAAGGAAACTACAAGATGTTTCCATGCATATGAGTTTTTATAATTATGGGTTTTATTGGTATTTATGTTATTAATTGACTAACACTTTCTATCTTTATATCCCTTATATAGTTTTTATTGTTCCCATGTTTTTGAAAAAAATAACAAGATATAATATGGGTAAGAGAAATAAGGGATTCATGATGTTTGATATGGAGTGTTGTCAAATAAATATTTCTTTATGTTTTAATGTTTTATATTTTGAAAAAAGTGGAAACTCTTTTTAGAAATACCCTATTGTATGATTGTGGTATGTTATGTATGTAAGGTATCATAATTATCAAAAAAATATAAACATAAAAAGATCCTAAATGTGTAATAATGTATATTATTGAAAAAAATTCAAGATTAAGTAACATTTTAAGACTGATTCCTTATAGTTGGCATAATATTGTTAGGATGAATAGAAAATTCAGAACTATGAGCTTCACACAAAAAATATTTATTCAAAATAGAATCATAGGGCACACACAACATTTTTCAAAATATTAATACACAATATTTATCAAGGTTAAATTCTAGAAGCTTACCCATTTTAACTAATCCTACTTTTTTCTGTAGTTCATAGTCTTGCTTTTGTGCTTTCTTAATTCTGTCTGACAACGATGACTGCTCCGAAACCTGAAACAAAACAGATGTATTCCCTGCACCAACAAATCCTAATCCAAAATTCATCAAATAATTTATCAAGGGTTCATCTTCCAAATTTATCATGTTAAATGATGCATGATGTTTTCGTCTCAAGGCATCCACCACATTGTTTTCTTTTCTGGGATGGTAATTGATCGTGCAATAAAAATCCTTTATGAGTTTAATCCATGTTCTCTACCTCATGTTTAATTCCTTCTGAATGAATATTTACTTCATACATTTATGGTTAGGATATATTTGACATTTGGGTCCTTATAAATGATTCCTCCAATTATTAAAGAAAAAAAACACACCTTCCAATTCCAAATCATGGGTGGGATAATATAACTCATGAGGTTTAAGTTGTCTTAATGCATAAGCAACTACCTGTTCATTCTGCATCAAAATACAACCAAGTCCATTCAAAGAAGCATCACTGTAGATGAAAAACTCACCATTTTGGGAAGGCAAATCCAAAACTAGAGCATTCACCAATAACATCTTCAGTTCATGAAAAAAAACATCACATTATTCTATCCAATCAAATTTAACCCCTTTTCATGTTGACTTAGTTATTGGGATAGATAAATGTGTTATGTTATTAACAAACCGTCAGTCATAACCCACTATACCAATAAAAATAAAAATATATGTAACACTTATGAGGCTTGGCCATTCATCAACCACTTTTTTGGACAGATCAATTGTCATTCCATCTTTATTTATAATGTTCCTAAGAAAAAAAATCTATTGTAACCAAAAATCACACTTGCGGAATTTTCCATATAGTTTTTTTTCATTTAAGGTTGGTAGAATAACCCTTAGATGTTTTTCATGATCATTTTTATTTTGAGAAAATACTAGAATGTCATCAATAAAAATAACCACAAACTTATCCATGAACTCATGAAATATTATATTCATAAGATTCATGAATACATAAGTTTTATTAGTTAACACAAGCAATATAACAACAAAATCATAATTCACACATCTAGTATGAAATGATATTTTTGGGATATCGTCCTTTTTCACCTTCAACTGATGGTATCGAGATTTTAAGTCAATATTGTAAAAGTACTGAGCTCCCTGAAGCTGACCAAACAAGCCATAAATATGAGGCAAAGGATACATGTTTTTAACAGTGATGTTATTCAAAGCTCTATAATCAATGAAAAGTCTCATAAAACCATCATTTCTTTTAACAAACAAAATAGGATCACCCCATGGTGAAGTGCTAGGACGAATGAAGCCTTTATCAAGCAAATCATACAATTGATATTTCAATTAAAGAAGTTATATTTGAGCTATATAATATGAGGATTTAAAATTGGATTTACATCAAGAACAATGTCAATTGTGAATTCAACTTCTCGATCAGGTATGAAACCAGGTAAATCATCAGGAAAAATATCAAGGTATTCATTTACCATGATCACATCATTAATCTAAACATTTCCCTTGTTTTCAAAAATATAATCAAGATAACATTCATTTCCATCTTGAAATAGTTTCTCAGCTTCCTAATATGTTATCAATTGTATGGGTTCAATCTTGTATACAAAATGTAACTCTTTCTTAAAAACAACTTATTTCCCTCTATAGTCAATCTTAGCATGATAAACAGAAATCCAATACCTTCCCAGAATAACATAAAACTTGAATAAGAGAAAAACAATAAGGTTCGTAGGTAATGTCTTCCCAGAGACCACCATTGAAAGATTCTTGTAATTCCTCTTTACTAAAATATTTCCCCTGGTGTTTTAACAACAAGTTCTGGTCTCATTAGTTGAGGTGATATTTCCCATTTACTAGAAAATTTCTCATAAATTAAGTAATGTGTAGATCTTGTATCAAACAAAACTTTAGGAAAATATGAGTAAACGAACAAAGTACCTGATAAAAATTCATTGGATGACCTGATATCTGCTGACGTAGACGTAAAGGATCTCACTACACCTTTCTACTTGCAGTCTGGCTTCTTTACATCAATAAAATCTCTCTCTGGGAAGACATTTGCATAATGACCCATCTCAACACATTTAAAACACTTTATAGTTTGATTATCAGGATTATTCTTAGGATCATTTTCATTACAATATCAGGCCATATGTCCAATCTTACAACATTTAAAACACATCCTAGTTTTTTTAAGACATCCACAGGGTTCTTCTTGCCACACTTTTCACAAACTGGAAACTGGATTTTCTTACCATCAGATTTATTTTGTGGATTCTTACCCATCACTTTCCATCTAGGCATGTTTGTCTCCTTGTTTCCAAAATGAATGTGATCATCAGGAAACTCCATCTGTACCCTCTCATCACATCTAACAATATTCTCATTACTTTTGAATTCACATGAGTCCAATACCCTTTGATACATTGGCTTCAGTATTGATTAAAAAAGGTTGATTTTTCTATCCAGATCCATAATAATATTTGGGGAATGTCTCACCAGTCAGGTGAATTTCGCTTCAAACATGGCCACTGAATCTTTCTACTTCTATTTCAATTCAAGGAATAGTTTCTCCATCCTAATTCGCACCACCATAGGAAAATATTTTTCAAGTGAAATTATTTTAAATTCATCCCACTCTAAGACATCAATATTCGATCTATCCTCAATATTCTTTACCATTGACCACCAATGATCAGCTTCACCTTCAAAAAGATAAATGGAAAGACTTACCTTTTGATTTTCTAAACATCCCAAAACATCAAATATCTTTTCAAGGGATTTAATCCATCCTTAAACTGCTACCAAGTCAGAAGATATATTGAAATAAGGAGGGTGTTGTCTCATAAAATTTTCCACTATTGTCATGTTCCGTTGTTGTACCTTTGGTTGTTCTCTTGCATGCATGCCTCCACCAATTTTTTCCTACATCAGCTGTTCCATTACTGTCAAAAATAGCTCGATTCCAATCCCTACCATTATAGGATGCAGATTAGGAAGGATGTATTTCTGTCAGTGCATATCCTCTTCAGATTCCCTATTTCTTCTGCAGACAACCATTCTGAACAAACATATCTTAGACAAAGAAAATATAAGGAAATTGGGATCAGCGCCAATAGAAACAAATATCCAACCTTATTACATACATAATCTTGAATTTAGTCAAGAAAACACTTCCTTATACATTGAGGATATTTTAAAATTTAGATATTTATACAATTGTGACATAATACATCCATAACATTACACATTAATACAGAGTGGTTACCATAAAAACAATACTCATTTCTTCCACGATAAAAACATGTCAATAAAACATGATTTCTTTGACAATTATTCAAACATTTAACATGGATTCATTAATTGTCCTAAACATCCTTATAACCTGTAAAAATTATTTAAAAACATATTATGAGCACAATATCACATAATGGGATATAAAAAGAAGGAAACAACACATTAGACCATGAACACTTATAACGTAATAAATAATTTTCAAAAGACAAACTTATCAACCATATATACTAACTCTGTGAAACATGAGATTTACACAAGATCCAAAAAAAGCATAAGAACATAAATATATCCATAGAGGTATCATAGGGCATTAATTACATAATCTTGTAACCATCTTGGCTATATATAATTTTTAACCCTCACAGCTACCTTACAATTTGTGTAACCATCGTAGTTACACTTGGAGTAACCATACGTCTGACCTCCAACTTACACATACCCAATGAATTAGAGGGAGGTATAGTTCCCACCCTTCATAAAAAACAATTCCCAAGAACTAATAAATAATTATACAAAATGAATAATTTCATGAAAACATTTCCATTGAAATTTCGTAAAATAGAATTTTGAAAGAGGATTTTAAAAGAAAATCCCCTTACATAAATCATATAATTTAAGAGATACCTAATAGAGTGGATAGAATATGAATATAAACTACAAATAGACATAATTAAATATAATATAAACACAACCCATAATAAAAAAAATTTAATACCGCATAAATAACGAAGTATAAGGTTAACCCAAAGAATGAAAATCCGGTTAATAATTCCATTACCTCAAGCTTGTCTTACTTAAAACTTGTTTAAAACACTTGTATAATGGTTAAAATAGTGTTATTAATATCTTTAAGAAACATATCCATATTTATAATATCATTTATGATACTTTCATTACATCATTCCACCCATTTACTAGTTATTTTTTTTCCTTGCACTGTTTTTGGGTGAGTTCGATACATGATTTCCTTGATTGGTTCATGATGGTTGTTCTTGCCAATTGGAAGTGAAACTCCAGAATTGGAATAGAGTGGTATTTACATATTTCACGAATCCATATATTATACAATTTATCAAATTGAATTTTTAAATGAATATGATTCACAAGTTAATAAATTAATGATGTTCGTTTAGATCATTTTAGTGGTTCTTCGATAATAACGACCTCATTTTGTTTTATAATTTCAAACCATGTGTAAAAATAAATTCCAGAACCATTTATAATAAATAATACATATATTATAGCCTGGTTAAACCATAAATTTTTTTTCATTACCAGACTTTAATGAATTAAATAAAATTGAAATCACGTCGTCCACGATGTCGGTAATTCGACACATCATGAACAATGTTTTTATTCCTTTAATAAGTGGCAGAGTAGAAGAATATTAATGATGAATTTTCCATGAACATGAGAACATCCAGAATATAGATGATTATATATCTTTCATTCAGCTTGGATAAGAGGAGGTGAGGAAAGAAGAAGAAAAGAAAAGAAATCAAAATAAAAGAAAATTTGAGAAAATTCCGTACGAAAATTCGGTAGCCGAACGAAGTCGTTTAAATTTTCATAAAATAATTTGACGATAGAAAATGGGTCTCTCATCATTATTAAATAATATGGGAAGTAATGGGGATATGGAGTGAAATATACCAACATAAGACAAGGGGAATGAAAAGGAATAACATAAAATAAAAAGAAATAATGAAAATGAAAGAGGATGTTTACCTCTTGATCTCTTCTCCTTGAGATCCCTTTTAAGGTCTTTAGTTTTTGCCTTTTGGTGAGACCAAAAGCTATGGGACGTGGGGAAGAGCCTTAGAAGGAGTATTTGGTAGAAATTAGGTATGGATAAAGGCTTGAAATGTGTGTGAGGAAGAGGGAAATGAGGGTGGTATTTATAGTGGAGGAGAGGAGGTTTTTAACATTATTTTAATCATTATCATAATATTTTTTCTCAAGACTATGAATAATAATAATTCATGTGACCCCAAATAGTAATAATGCAATGTGAGTTCTAACCAAGTTTCCTTATGTCAATTATGATGTAAAAAATAGTGTATTTCATTGATAATTTTAATATACGGCATTTTACCGTATTTCACTATTCATCGAAAATTTAAAAATTTCAGAAAATCCCAAAAATTCACCCTTAGAATTTATCGACGTGTAAAATTCAAAAATAAATTCCATTTTTTAAAAATAATTTTCTAAATATTATTAATTTAATTGTTATATAAAATCATACTTAATTCAAAAATTAACAATTTTAGAACTATAAATGCTTTTATATCACATTTAAAAATTAACCAAAATGTTATTATGTTTTAGCCTTAAGAAATTAAAATAATTGTACAGTTTACTATTAATTAGGGTAATATTACTATTCATACAACTTTTCATAAGGGTATGATTCTATTCACAAAAAAAAACATGTTAGTTCCATTAGGCTCTAAATAACTTACTTAACACAATTTTAGATGAACATTTTTTGAAATTCAAAACATAGAATTGGAAAAATTATTTTTATAGGATAGTTATAAATATCTACTTAAAACAAAGTTTCATTCGTTTATATTTATTTTAAAAAAAACCTTGGGGTGTTAAATTATCCCACCGTCAAGAAATTGTGTCCTTGAAATTTTATTTATTTATTAAACAAGTGAGGGTAACTTTCTATCATAGCATTTCCAGACTCCCATGTTGCTTCTTCTACCATGTGGTTTCTCCACAAAACCTTTACCTAGTGGATAAACTTATTCCACAATAAATGTTCCCTTGATCAAGAATATGAACTGGTTTCTCTCTATAAGAAAGGTTCTCTTCCATTTTAACTGCTTATGGGCTCAAGACATGTGATGAATCTAGAATAAACATCCTCAATATCAAAACATAAAAAACAATATGTACCAGAGATAAACTCTGAGGAAAAGCTACTCAATATTCAACTAGTCCGACTTTATTCAGGATTTCAAAAGGATCAATGATCCATGGAATTAGCATCATGTTCATACTGAAACACATTAAACTTTTTCAAGGATAGATTTTAAGGAAAACATGGTCACCTGCCTTGAAAAATAAGTCTTTCCTTCTGTTATCTACATAACTTTTCTTCCTCCTCTGAGCTGTTCTCATGTGTTGCTGGATCATCTTCAGTTTCTAAGCCACTTATTCTACTAATTTTATCCCTATAAACATTATTTCACCACATTCATCCTAAAATAATGGTGTCCGAAAACGCTTTCCATATAACACCTCAAATGATTCAATCTATATATTAGAATAAAAACTATTATTATAAGAAAACTCAACTAAAGAAAGTTTTTGATACCAACTTCCATGGTAGTCCATTGAGGATTAATAAAATTGAAAGTATTTGTGTATACACTCTAAATAAACATAATACAACATAATATAAACAAAAATTTATCACACCAATAATCTTAATACCACATAATGAATAAAGAAGAATGTTTACCCAAATATTGGAAATTGGGTTACGAATTCCCTCACCTCGGGTTTTTCTTACTTAAAATGTGTTTAAAATGCCTGTATAATAGTTACGAGAGTGGTATTAATGTCTTAAAAAACATATCCATCTTTATAATATATTATATGATCATTTCATTTCATAATTTCACCCTTTAATTATTAGTATTTTGTTCCATCCATTGTTTTGGGTGCTTTCTTTACATGTTTTCCATGATGGGTTCATGATGGATGATCTTGTCGATTGGAAGTGAAACTCCAGAATTGGAATGTATAATTATTTAAATATTTAAAGTACCATATTTTATACCATTTTTCATTTTGATGTTTAATATGAGGATGATTCATAAGTTAATACATTAATGATGTTCGTTTAGATCATTTTAGTGGTTCTTTGATAATAACGACCTCATTTTGTCTTATAAATTAAAACAATGAGTACAAAAGAATTACAAAACCATGGATGAGAACTAATATATATATATTATAATAGGTTCAAGCATTAAAATTATTTCATTATAATTCTTGAAATAATTAAGGCAAATTGAAATCACATCATCCACGATGTCTGTAATTCGACACATCACAGAAAATGTTTTTATTCCTTGAATAAGTGGGAGAGGAGAATAAGAATGATGATGAATCGTACATGAACATGAGAAAATATAGAATATACATGATTTTTTTAGCTTTCATTCCTATTGAGTAACAGTAGATGAGGAATGAATATGAAAAGAAAGGAACTCAAAATAAATGAATAATTGAGAAATCCCTTACAGAAATTCGGCAGCCTAACAGCTATGCAACATGGTTTTGGAAAATATTTAAAAGAGAGAGGACAAGGGTAACCCATCCATAAATGAATCATAATATATAATAGATAAATAACAAGAAGTAAATGAGAACATGGTATGGAAACATGAATGTTATAACACATAAAATAGAACTTGAATTGAAAAAAGAAAGAAATTTTGATTTTCCTTACCTTGTAGAGTAACTCCTAGAACGTGAAGGTTCAGACCTTGGGGCCTGAGGAAACCATGGGAGGACTACTATGGAGGTAATAGGAAAGAGCTTCACTAAGGATGAGGTGGTAATGAATTTAATGAAGGAATGGGTTGGAATTTATAGCAAAAGTGAGGGAATATATTAATAATTTCCTAGGGACACCTCAATAGTGGTACTTGCAAAACCATGGGCTTGCCCTTGTAATTTTTTCATGGTGTTAGCCACTTGGGAAACCTCGCATATTATTTTACTGTACACAAGTCGACCATATTTATTAAATCATTATTACATCATTGATGATGTCATTAACACACTGAAACTTAAAACTGTATTTTTACTATTCACTAAAAAATCAATTGTTTTAGAAAAATTGCAAAAATTCGTTGTAACCATTTTTTGACATGTAGAATTAAAAAATGAAATCAATTTTTTTTAAATAATTTAATAAATATTATTAATTTAATTTTTAAATAAAATCATATCTAATTAAAAAATTAACAACTTTAAAACTATAACTGCTTTTATATCACATTGAAAAACTAATCAAGAAGTTATTATCTTAAAGCCTTAAAAATAAAATAATAATAAAATTTAATATTGATTAGGGTCATATTACTATTGTAACGACGTGAAATTTTGAATAAATCTTGTTTTCTAATTTTGTGTGTTATTTTTATTATACTCAACAAAACTGTTTCATTGGATAACATGATTATAATTAAAATGAGACTGTTGGGTTTTGACTGTTATATGACCGTTGGTCAATATGACCACTGGAAACTAAACATTTCTATATTTGTCTCTAAATACAAGTGATATTGATTAATTAATATAGAAATAAGATTTGATGGCCTCACCCAGTAGTCTTGGACCGATCGAAGCCCATCTAACAGAACATGGGAAAAAGGTAGCACCAGTGGGCTTTGCTCTGGACCAAACCCAAGCCGAACTTCATCGTGTGAAGCTAGAACGAAATCGCCTTCGTGAGAAGTTCAAACTGATAGAATTACTACTCGTGCGATGTTGGCCAAGCCTCCCTCAGATTCTCTCACCTTAGCACACCTTACACTTAGGTCATATGCTTGTGTGATAAGGGGCTATGTAAGGAGACCGTAACTGCCTTGTGTAATCCTTTGTTTTAAATAAAAATTTTGATTTCTTCTTATGATGAAGTTTATGAATTTTCAAATGTCCGGATTAATATAGTATGCATATTTTTTGTGAATTTTAGAGAAAAGATATTTTAAAAAATGTTCATGTAAACCTTATATAATTAAAAATGTGTAATGATTTTAAAAAAATGGTCTTCTACAATTATGTTTAGTATGAAATTTAGAGTCTAATAAGATCAACCTAATTTTTTATGAATAGTAAATTAATAATAGTGATTTTATGCTTAGGATTAGTAATGTGAAAAATGGATTAGTAATCTCACTTAAATAAAGCATTAATATAATCAAGGCACCTTTATTAAGTAATGTGATTCAATAAAATGGTTAAATAACGGTTTCATAAATTATTAGTCAAGTATTAGTTTTTTTGGGTGAATTGTGTTTTTTAATTAAAAATTTAATTAAAAATATTTGGAAAATTATTTTTATAAAATGGATTTCATTTTTGAACTCAGAGGATCGATATTATGTTAAGGTAATTTTTGGGGATTTTTCTGGAAAAAATGAATTTTTGGTGAATAGTGTATTTATTTAAAAATTAATTTAAAAATATTTAGAAAATTATTTTTATAAAATGTAGTTCATTTTTTAAATCAGAGCATCGATATTTGGTTAAGGTGATATTTTGGGATTTTTCTGAGAAAGTTGAATTTTCGATGAATAGTGAAATTACAGTTTTTAAGTTAGGGGTGTTTAATGACATCATTAAATGTTTTTTTAAGTATGTATTCAATATGGTCGAATAATGAATAGTAATATAAGGTATGAGGTGTCCCAAGTGGCCAATACCATGGGGAAATACCACGGGCAAGCCCATTGTTTTGCCAAAACCACTAATGAGGTGTCCCTTAGCCATTAATGCCTTGTCCCCTCACTTTCCCTATAAATACCAAGCCATCCTATCATCAATTCGACTCCCAACTCTCCCCCAACAAATATCTGGTATCATTACCTCCCAAGGAGTCCTTACAAAGTGCCCCAAGCCCTCATGGTTCCAACCATTGAGTTTTAAGAGTTACGTTTTAAGGTAAGGGATCCAAACTCTCTCTTTCTTTTCAAATGCTCTCTTTTTAGTCATTTCTTTTATGCTCCATGTTCATATGTTGGAGGATGTTATTTTATAATCTTCTTAATGACCTTTTCATGATCATATAATGATATATCCCCTCTTACTCTCATTATTTAGTTTTATGAATGTTTAAGTGGCGTCGTTAGGTTGCCGAAATTTTTTGTAACGAATTCGTTCTCCCTTCTCTTTTTTCAAGATCTATTTTCATGTAAAGTCTTTCAAATTATTTTTTATTATGTTGGGGTATGATCCCTATATCTATCATACTGATATTTTATGATCATATTATGTGATACCCCATTTTATCTCTTCAATTTAGTATTTTGAAGTTTTAATTGGCGTCGTTAGGCTGCCGAATTTTTAAGTGGTTCTTTCACCCTTCTCGTTTTCAAGTTCTACTTCCATGTCAAGTCTTTCAAGTTCATTTTTATTATGTTGGGGTATGATCTCTATATATATCGTACTGATCGTTTATGATCATATGATGAGATACCCCATTTGATCTCTTCAATTCAGTATTTTGAAGTTTTAAGTGGCGCCGTTAGGCTGCCGAATTTTTAAGTGGTTCTTTCACCCTTCTCGTTTTCATGTTCTACATTCATGTCAAGTATTTCAAGTTCCTTTTTATTATGTTGGGGTATGATCTCTATATCTATCATACTGATCTTTTATGATCATATGACGAGAGATACCATTTGATCTCTTCAATTCAGTATTTTGAAGTTTTAAGTGGCGTCATTAGGTTGCCGAATTTTTAAGCGGTTCTTTCACCCTTCTCGTTTTCAAGTTCTACTTTCATGTCAAGTCTTTCAAGTTACTTTTTATTATCTTGGGTTATGATATCTATATCTATCATACTTATCTTTTATGATCATATGAGGAGATACCCCATTTTATCTCTTCAATTTAGTATTTTCATGTTTTAAGTGGCGCCGTTAGGCTGCCGAATTTTTAAGTGGTTCTTTCACCCTTCTCGTTTTCAAGTTCTACTTTCATATCAATTCTTTCAAGTTCCTTTTTATTATGTTGGGGTATGATAATAATATCAATCATACTGATCTTTTATGTTCATATGATGAGAGATCCTATTTTATCTCTTCAATTCATTTTTGTTGATGTTTAAGTGACGTTATTAGGATCCCGATTTTTTAAGGGATTCTTTCACCATTCTCCTTTTTCAAAGTTCTACTTTCATGTAAAGTCTTTAAAGTTCCATTTTATTATGTTGGGGTATGATATATATATCTATCATACTGATATTTTATGTTCATATGATGACAGACCCTATTTTATCTCATCAATTCATTTTTGTGGAAGTTTAAGTGATGCTGTTAGGCTGTCGCATTTTCATAAGAGAAATCTTATTTTTTTCTTCCCTCTATGTTTTTCATTTCATATGGTGTATCTTTTAAATTTCATTACCATGTTCTTATAAACTTTATATTCTATCCCCCTACTATTTTATGGATCATTTATGTGTTGGTGACCCATGTCCCCTCTCTTTTCAATTTTTTCTAAAACCTCGTAACATAACCGTTATGCCGCAAAATTTCCATCTCAAAATGTCTCTCTCTTATTCTCAAATTCATTTATTTTATTAAGTTAATACTCAAAGATATTTCTCATAAATGTGTGTTTACATATATACCAAAATTTTATATTTTAAATTCTGGGATTTACATAAATGAGACCCGCTTTCCCTTTCCGTGGGTTTAAAGTAACATAAAGATCATGTCTTTAAAGCAGCTTTTAAAACGTTATGATTATGAAATGAAGCACACTTATTTTATGCTTTATGGGTTTTTTATGAAATGATTGATGATGATATATGTGGCTCAAAGGATAATAAAGACATGTCCAGGGTGTGCCCTGATAGCGCTCCAATGCATTGGGTAAAGACTTAATCTCTAGAGATGACCATTTTTAACGACGCCTTGGTGAATAACCTTGGTAATTTTTAATGACACCTTTGGGATGGACCTTGGTGAAACAGAAATTATTGTCAATAATAAATGTCGTAGCCACATATTCAAGTTATAAAAAACGTTATTTTTATTAGGATATGTCTCATGATTTTTTCCTCATGCCTTAAAGTTTTTTTTCATGACATTGTTGATGTATCTCAAGTTCACATGTAAATGTTTCCCCTTGTTTCCCTTACTGGGCCTTCTTCTCACCCTTTCGTTTGATGTATGTCCCTAGGTTATGAGATGAAATAATGAACCTAGGATGAACATAAGGATAAGCCCTTCAAGTGTTTAAGAAGAATGTTTTATGTTTTCATGTTTTAAGTTCCGGGTTTCCAAGACACTAAACCATAAAGATCCTCGGTTTTGTAAAATGTAATGAAAGTTTATGTGATAAAAAGGAGGGATGCTATAGTTGGTATCAAAGGATGGTTTAGTTATTTTTGCAAATTAGGATATGAAAACAATAGTAATAACCTTATAGAAACGTTTAAATATAGGAAACCTTCATGGTATTTTGGTGAGTATTGAGTAAGGGGTTGCCAAGAAAATACATCTTTGTTTGGATACGAGGAGGTGGAGGTGGCTCTAGAACAGATGTACATAGGGGTAAAACCTAAAAACACCGTTTTGAGCTAGACTCAAACAGGAACTGGTACACAACAACAGATCTTACTGCACGTTTGGTTACAAAACTCCTGGGGGATATGCTTTGGTAAATTAATAAGCTTAGTATGAACCATTATTAATGGAACAAAGATGAAATAAAATAAAGATTCACATAAGAATATATTATCATGGATATCCTAGATTGGGACCTAGGGGATCACAAGTTAGGGTATACCTTTCTTCTACAAGTTTATCCTTCTATGCTTTAAGTTTCGTTTTAATGATTATTGGCTAAGTATTTAAGCCGCTAATTGTACTTTCTTTCATTAGTTAATGGAGGGAAATGGAAGAACATGTCCCAACAAACAATGTGATAGGAAATGTGACGATTTCCATATTAATATGACAGAGATGATTAGGGGATTAAAAGATGATTATTATTTTGGAAGATGTTCACTATTTTGGGAACCCTATTTGATCGAGGTAAATAGATTACTACAGTATTTTCTTTGAGGAGTAAAGGTTGAATTATATTTTGAAGAATCGATGAATTTAAGGTGAACTTATGGTATTATAGGTTACTTATTGAAATGATTGACCTATCTTGGGGAAAATATGTTTAGGTTAGTTACTTTTTTTATAAGATGTTAGGAGTGGTTGATGTTGTTTGGAGATGAATGATAGAGTTTATCTTGGAAGACTATGTTATCAAGTCATTCTTGTATTTGTGTTTCAATATTAGTTTGGTTTATTTTGAGGAATTTTAAGGACAGTTATTTACAGAATGGTCTATGATGAACTCTGGGTAGTACCGTGGAACTTTGAATATTTAAAAGTAGTTTCTCTTCCTATAGTATTATTTATTTTTAAAGAGTTGTTTATCTTACCCTTTATATTTTTGGGATAAATGTTTAAAGATAGATAGTTCTTCTTTTGTGGAATATGTGATTCTCTAGAAGATTATTCTTGTGCTTTTGATGAGACCAAATGTTTTTGAATGCTCATCGTTTGGAGAAAAGATTAGTTTCGGTAGAAACTTATTAAAGGATTAAACTCTACTTGAAGTTAGGTATATTTCCAAATGATTTTATTCTATGTAGTAAATGAATTCCTCAAAACTATGAAAAAGAACAAAAAACAAAAAACTTTGTGTGTTAATGTTTCCTACTAAGAAATCAAATACCGTTTGACCCATCATAAGTCTGTTATTTTCTTGTTGTTAACTTTCTCCTAATCATGTTTTCTATCACTCTACCTTAGAACGTGACCCTTTGTTTTTTCCTCCAAGTCCATGAGTTCCTACATGGGATCCTAGTATGGGTTAACTCAGGTGACCATTTTTACTTCCCTTTCTTTCTTTTAAAGTAATATTTTTACTGACTCCTTTTCTGGTGTATGACTTTCAATGAAATTTAAAAACCTAGTTTTAAAAATTGTGAGGACGCAATTTCTTAAGGGGGGAAGATTGTAACGACCCAAAATTTTGAATAAATATTGTTTCCTAATTTTGTGTGTTATTTGTTTTATACTCAACAAAACTGTTTCATTTGATAACATGAGTATAATTAAAATGAGACTGTTGGGTTTTGACTGTTATATGACCATTGGTAAATATGACCGTTGGAAACTAAAAATTTAGATATTTGTATCAAAATACAAGCGATCTTGGTTATTTAATATAGAAAGTATATTTGATGGCCTTACCCAGTAGTCGTGGACCAATCGAAAGCCATCTAACAAGACTTGGGAAGGAGGTATCACCACTGGGCTTTGCTCTGGACCAAACCCAAGCTGAACTTAATCGTGTGAAGCTAGAACGGAATCGCCTTCGCGAGAAGTTCAAACTGATAGAATTACTACTCGTGCGATGTTGGCCAAGCCTCCCTCAGATTCTCTCACCTTAGTACACCTTACACTTAGGTCCTATGCTGGTGTGATAAGGGGCTATGTAAGGAGACCGTAACTTCCTTGTGTAATCCTTTTTCTTTAAATAAAATTTTTGATTTCTTCTTATGATGAACTTTATGAATTTTCAAATGTCCGGATAAATATAGTATGCATATTTTTGGTGAGTTTTAGAGAAATGATATTTTAAAAAATGTTTATGTAAACCTTAAATAATTATAAATGTGTAATGATTTTCAAAAAATAGTCTTCAACAATTATGTTCAGTACGAAATTTAGAGTCTAATAAGATCAACTTAATTTTTGATGAATCGTAAATTATGAATAGTGATTTTATGCTTAGGATTAGTAATGTGACCAAATGGATTAGTAATCTCACTTAAATAAAGCATTAATATAATATAGGCACCTTGATTATGTAATGTGATTCAATAAAATGGTTAAATAACAGGTTCATAAATTATTAGTCAAGTATTTGTTTTTTCAGATGAATAGTGTTTTTTAATTAAAAATTTAATAAAAAATATTTAGAAAATTATTTTTATAAAATGGATTTCATTTTTGAAATCAAAGCATTGATATTATGTTAAGGTAATTTTTGGGGACTTTTCTGAAAAAAATGAATTTTTGGTGAATAGAGTATTTATTTAAAATTTAAATTAAAAATATTTAGAAAATTATATTTATAAAATTTAGTTCATTTTTGAAATCAGAGCATCGATATTTGGTTAAGGTGAAAATTTGGGATTTTTCTGAGAAAGTTGAATTTTCGATGAATAGTGAAAATACAGTTTTTAAGTTACGGGCGTTTAATGACATCATTAAAAGATGTATTAAGTATGTAATCAATATGGTCGACTTATTAATAGTAATATAAGGTATGAGGTGTCCCAAGTGGCCAATACCATGGGCAAATAACATGGGAAAGCCCATGGTTTTGGCAAAACCACTAATGAGGTGTCCCTTGGCCATTAATGCCTTGTCCTCTCACTTTCCCTATAAATACCAAGCCATCCTCTCATCCATTCGACTCCAAACTATCCCCCAAAAAATATCTGGTCTCATTACCTCCCAAGGAGTCCTTCCAAGGTTCCCCCAATCCCTTTAGGTCCCAACCTTTGTGTTTTAAGAGGTACGTTTTAAGGTAAGGGATCCAAACTCTCTCTTTCTTTTCAAATGCTCTCTTTTAGGTCATTTCTTTTATGCTCCATGTTCTTATGTTAAAGGATTTTCTTTTATATTCCTCTTACTTTCCTTTTCATTTTCATATAATGAGATATCCCCTCTTACTCTCATTATTTAGTTTTTTCAATGTTTAACTGGCGATGTTAGGCTGCCGAAATTTTTGTAACGTATTCTTTCTCCCTTCTCTTTTTTCAAGATCTATTTTCATGTAAAGTATTTCAAGTTACTTTTTATTATGTTGGGGTATGATCTCTATATCTATAATAGTGATCTTTTATGATCATAAGATGAGATACCCCATTTGATCTTTTCAATTCATTATTTTGAAGTTTTAAGTGGCGTCGTTAGACTACCGAATTTTTAAGTGGTTCTTTCACCCTTCCGATTTTCAAGTTCTACTTTCATGTCAAGTCTTTCAAGTTCCTTTTTACTATTTTAGGGTATGATCTCTATATCTATCATACTTATCTTTTATGATCATATGATTAGAGACCCCATTTTATCTCTTCAATTCAGTATTTTGATGTTTTAAGTCGCGCTGTTAGGCTGCCGAATTTTTAAGTGGTTCTTTCACCCTTCTCGTTTTCAAGTTCTACTTTCATGTCAAGTATTTCAAGTTCCTTTTTATTATGTTGGGGTATGATATATATATCTATCATACTGATATTTTATTATAATATTATTAGATACCCCATTTTATCTCTTCAATTCAGTATTTTGATGTTTTACGTGGCGCCATTAGACTGCTGAATTTTTAAATGGTTCTTTCACCCTTCTCGTTTTCAAGTTCTACATTCATGTCAAGTATTTCAAGTTACTTTTTATTATGTTGGGGTATGATATCTATATATATCATACTGATATTTTATGATCATATGATGAGATACCCAATTTGATCTCTTCAATTCAGTATTTTTATATTTTAAGTGGCACTGTTAGGCTGCCGAATTTTTAAGTGGTTCTTTCACCCTTCTCATTTTGAAGTTCTAATTTCATATCAATTATTTCAAGTTATTTTTTATTATGTTGGGGTATTATATCCATATATATCATACTGATCATTTATTTTCCTATTATGATAGATTCTATTTGATCTCATCAATTCATTTTTGTTGAAGTTTAAGTGACGCTGTTAGGCTCCCGATTTTTTAAGGGATTCTTTCACCTTTCTCCGTTTTCAAAGTTCTACTTTCATGTAAAGTCTGTAAAGTTCCTTTTTATTATGTTGGGGTATGATATATATATATCTACAATACTGATATTTTATGTTCATATTATGAGATATCCTATTTTATCTCATCAATTCATTTTTATTGAAGTTTATGTGACGTCGTTAGGCTGCCGAATTTTCATAAGAGAAATCTTATTTTTTTCTTCCTTCTATGTTTTTCATTTCATATGGTATATCTTTTAAATTTCATTACCATGTTATTATACCCTTTATATTATGTCCCCATATTGTTTTATGGATCATTTATGAGTGGGTGACCCATGTCCCCTCTCTTTTCAATGTTTTTTAAAACCTCATAACATAGTCGTTATGCCGCAGAATTTCTGTCTCAAAATGTGTCTCTCTCATTCTCAAATTCATTTATTTTATTAAGTGAATACTCAAAGATCTTTCTTCTAAATGTGTATTCACATATATTCCAAAATTTTCTATTTTAAATTCTGGGATTTACATACATGAGACCCGCTTTCCCTTTCTTTGGGTTTAAAGTGACATAACGATCATGTCTTTAAAGCAGTTTTTAAAACGTTATGATTATGAAATGAAACCCATTTATTCTATGCTATATGGGTTGTTTATTAAATGATTGATAATGATATATTTGGCTCACATGATAATAAATACATGTCAATTTTTCGCCCTGATAGCACTCCAATGCATTGGGTAAAGACTTAATCACTAAAGATGACCATTTTTAATGACACCTTGGTGAATAACCTTGGTAAATTTTAATGACACCTTGGGGATGGATCTTGGTGAAACAAAAATGATTTCAAATATTAAATGTTGTAGCCACATCTTCAAGTTATGAAAAATGTTATTTTTTTATTATATGCCTCATGATTTCTTTCTCTTGCCTTAAAGTTCTTTTTGATGACATTGTTGATGTATCTCATGTTCACATGTAAATGTTTCCCCTTGTTTCCCTTACTGGGCCTTCTGCTCACCCTTTCTTTTGATGTATGTCCCCAGGTTATGAGATGCATTAATGAACCTAGGATGAACATAAGGAGAATAATTTCAAGTGTTTAAGAAAAATGTTTTATGTTTTCATGTTTTAAGTTCCTGGTTTCCAAGACACTAAACCTTAAAGATCCTCGGTTTTGTAAAAAGTAATGAAGTTTTATGTGATAAAAAGGCGGGATGCTATAACAATTCATATAACTATTCATATGTGTATGTAAATACTCACAAAAGAAACAAGTTGGTTCCATCAAACTCTAAATAACCTACTAAACCCAATTATAGATGACTATTTTTCGAAATTCAAAACATAGAATCTGAAAAACTATGTTTAAATACTAGTTATAAATATATACTTAAAACAAATTTTCACTCATTTCATTTATTGTTTTTAAAAAACCTTGAGGTTTTACACAAAAAATGCCAAAAAAATTATTGTATAAATAATATTTTATCCTTATCACATTAATATTTATTTTTAGTTGTTTAATGGACATTTTTAGTTGAAAATAAATTATATAATATTTAAATCAAAGATTGTTACAAAATATCACAATCTTGTATTTTAATATCTTTTATGTGTCCACATAATTCCAAAACGAATATAAAATTTTATTTTGATATAAATGAAATATTTTTCCTTAAATAAATTTATTTTTAATTTTTATAAGTTGTATGATTACCATAAAAGTCTTATCAATTCGAAAACAGTATTTATTTAATTAACCTAAAAATAGAATAAAAGATTTTAATAATATTAATTTTATATATATTTGAATTAATAAATGTTTATAATGAACTAAATTGATCTATAAGATATATTATATATGTTTTAAATCATTAGATTATAATTCCCACTTTTTTAATGCATTTTAAGTCAAATTAAATTAATCGTATTAAATTGGGAAATAATGATATCTTATTAAAATAAATTATTGTTAAATTATCTAAAAATAAATAAATGTTAAATAATAACAAGAGGGTATAATATGGTCTAAAATGTATTTTAATTTTCATCTATGGTCCATATGTAAGTATTTGGTTCTAGAATAGTCTTATTATAGTTTAATATTTTTAGAGTTTCCAAAAGTGTTCATCCCCTCTCTTATAAAAGGGATCCGATCATGATATTTTAATCGTAACTATTAAACCATTTGTCTCAGCCAAAACCTACCCAATTATCCTCCCAAATTCTTTTAATTTATCCTGGAGTCTATAATTTGGGCATAAATTCATCCTAAGGAGTCCTTTTTTGAAAATCAAAAGGAGATAGTCGAAGAAGAGGTAATTGTTTTACCAGTTCAATTCAATTTCTATTATACCTCTACTTCCTATTCCTATGTTGTTTCCATACTAAAGTAATAAATACAGTATCTTATAAATTCTTATATGTTATCATGATTATGGGACAAACATATTCCTCCTTTTTTCCATCCTACCAATAACAATATCACCATGTGTGCGTGCGTACAACTTACCGTCTCCACTCCGTGGTGTAATTTATTATTAAACACTACATTATTTGGATAATATAATGATGATAATAATTGATATATATAATGAATATAACATGATAATAATTCGTTATAATTAATATATCATCCAATTTTGTTCCAATTAACCATCAACGGAATGATATTGTTGCTCGTGCGTACGTGTGGCCTTCTATCTCCATGACATGGTAAGATTCATTCACCACATTAACCATTAAATAATGACTATAAAATTTATAATATATGTAAATATAATATTTATGAACTTAATATCATTCTAGATATGAATTAAAAATATCCTATGCATAAGAAACATGACTCACACAACATAACATGCATAAGAGAATGAAACATTAAACACCCAAAACAATGGTAATACTGAAATATTATTAACAAAATAATATAATAGGATCATATATGATATCATAAATATGAATATCATCATATAATAAAATAATAACATTATTTAACCATTATACATGAGGTTAACGCACCCTCAGCTAAAGGAAACTACAAGGTTAGGGTTAATTTCACAATCTCATTACTATTCGGTATTGTTTTTACCTAAGTATCTATAGAGACAATTTTATCATCCATGTCCATGTTTCTTAAAATGTATTTAAAAATATTATCAATACTAGTTTAAAGTAATTTTTTACAAATTATTTACTTTTTATAAAATGGTTTGAAAGGATTCTTTCTGTCATTTTCCAAATGAGGTATTTTTTGACCTTTTTGAAAAATTAAGGAATGAATGTTTTTTTAACTTAAAGGATGCGAGAAGCTATTTCACTTTTCATGATTCCTTAACGTTTTGAATATTAATTTACAATATTACATGGTTATTTTCGAAATAAAATTTTTCTTTTATAAATTTATGTCTTTTAAATGATTTCATAATAAAAAGGGATTTTCACTCAAAGAGTTTTCATGATTTTATTCGATTATTTTCATCTACATAAACATACCTTATTGAATATTTTGTTTAATTGGGGTTTTTTATTATGATAAAACATACCATATTGTATTGAATGGTTTAAGATATTTTTGATAATAGATGTTCTATTTTGATACCATTCATATCTTTTGGTTTAAGTATTGACATTTTTCATGCTATCATTAATACAAATGTTTATGTTAGTTATGTATCAACCCTTTCATAAGAGGAATGAATTGGACTTTGTAAGTTTCATTTGAGGCCCTCTATAGCCCCTAGATTCATCTGTAGGTCTCATGAAACAATTTTATTGGGTTTTTGGCTAATATATTTCTCGATTTTGTATGGTGTCTTGTCTGAAGCCTTGACGGCATGTTTAAGATGTCCAACATTATGAATTCCCTATTTATGAGATTAATTATTAAATATAATTATTTGACTAGTATATTATCCATGTTCATGTTTATATGGTAATATTTGATTTATTATTTCCATATTGTGCTCATGATTATGTTTAAAGGGTTTCTGTTTTAGTTTTATAACCTTCCTTAAATGTTTATTATTATTTATGAAATTTTATACTGTATTGTTTAACCTTACAGAGCATTTGAGATCACCCCTTTATTATGTTTCTTTTTTCCAAGATTAAAATTATTTCTTTATGATTGATATGAAGGGTGAAGTTATGATAATAATGGTGTTAAAAAAGAATCATCTTTTCTGCATATTATGTTTTTTTTGTAATATAAAGATCATGTATGTAATATATTTTCCAAGATTGCTAAACTAAAAAGTCTTTTGAGATTTAACTCCTTATATTCATGAAAATGTATTAAAATAATGTACTAGATCTTGGATTTTGGGTTTAGTGAATTACAATTGGTGTCAACATATGTTTAGCGAAAACAAGGAAATTAGATTTGAAAAACATAGATTAGAAAACATAGCCCTATGAATGACTTTTAGGATATGTCTAAGTATAGGATATAATCCTTTAGATTTGGTAATAAGTAACCTATGTTAATCATATGTACTTATGGATTTAAAATAATATGGAATCATTTATAGATCCTTTAAATGATTTTTTACAATTGTATCATTGTGATTAGTGTTTCTCACTTTGTGCTTTGAGTTTTGGTCAGTGGTTAGATTAAACTAGGTTATACAATTAATGATTATACTATTGATGATGAAGAGACTAAAAAAGGAAAATTAAATCAAGGAGTTAAATATTGAAGTGGAATGATTAAGATAATTTTGTATTTGGATTCAAAAATTATTACATCAATGGTTCTATGGTTATAAGATTCATGAGATATATAAGGATTGTACTGCTGTAATTCTTCATTAGAAATTTGGAAGCATAAAAGTTTTCATTAAGGATTTAATTGTGTTTAAATATTTTTTATTTGAAAATGATATCAACATTATGTTTGATGTTAACATTGATTTTGAAAATTTAGAGAACATTTTGGATTGTGAATTTGGATGTATGTATTTTGGTCGAGTTTTATGGTTTGAGTAGAGTAAGTTGAATGTTGGATATTATTATTTGAGGATACATAACTTATTTAATTTTTAACATAAAAAGGTTATTTCTGTAATTTTATAATAATATTATTTTCGAAAAAGGAATCCCAATAGGTTAGGAGACAACCCATCATGCTAGACAAGGTTTTTGGAATCAAACCCACAACCAATGTGCGACAATAATGTATCACCTTCCACATACCTACGAGAAGTCCTTAGTTATTGTAACATATTTTTCATTATTTAAACAATATATATTCATTTTCATAACCTTATATTATTAATACAAATAGAATATTTTTTAATTTTATTATCTTTTGAAGAGAAATACGAGTGTGTGGTGAGAATTAGTTAAAGGATGAAACTCTACTTGTCAAGTAAGTATGCTTCCATGTATTCTTAAACAGTTAAGTAAATTAATTTTTCACCTCTAGGAAAAAGATCTTGAAACCAAAAATTTTATCCTATTATTATTTCTGATGAATCAAATTGTCCCTTGGATCTTCACATATTTATAGTTGTGCAATTGTTAAATTTCTCCTTATAAAGTTCTCTATCACTCTCAACAAGAACAACATGGTTAGATTTTTCTTTCACGTCCATATTTTTCTACATGGAACCCTTTTATGTGTTATCTTTTATGACCATCATAATTTTCTCTATTTATTTTAATGTGGTGGTATCATTAATCCTTTTCTGTTGTGGGATTTCAACAAAGATATTTTGAAATGTCAAACCCTAAGTTTTTTATCCTGAGATTAAATTGCAAGAACACAATTTATTGAAGGAGTGGAGAATTTAACACCCCTACAATTTAAAATATTTTAATTTCTAAATAAAATAAAATTTTAATTTTTTGATGTAATATAATTAACTATAAATTATTTTAAATTATAAAACAATATTCATTTAATTAACATAATAAGAGAATAAATGATTTTAATAATTTTAATTTTGATATATTTTAAATTAATCAATGTTTATAATGAATTTCATATCCCTATAAGATATTTTATAGATGTTTGAATCATTATATTCGAGTTACCAATTTTTCATAATGTATTTTAAGTCAAAATAAATAAATATATTAAATTTGGAAATAATGATATCTTATTAAATTAATTTATTATAAAATTATTTAAAAATAAAAAAACTATTAAATAGTCACAAGGGGATACGGTATGGTCTAAAATTTATTATTATTATTATTTATGATCCATTTTAAGTATTTGGATCTAGAATAGTCTTATTATAGTTTAATATTTTGAGTGTTTCCAAAAGTGCCCCTCCCATATCTTATAAAAGGGCATCTCTCTTTATATATTAATCACACATATAAATCTCTTTGGATAAAAAAATCCTAACGCATTATCCTCCCAACTTACCTCACTTCATCCTAGAGGCAATACTTTGGTCCCAAATCCAACCTAATGAGTTTTTTTTGTGCAAAACAAAAGGAGACACTCGAAGAAGTTATAATTGTTTTATCAATTAAATTCAATTTATTTTCTTCTTCTACTTCATCTTACTATCTTGTTTACATTATAAAGTAATAAATCTAGTATCTTATACATTCTGAGATGTTATTATGATTATAGTAAAACCATATTCATCTTTTTATCCATCCGACAAATAATAATATCAACATGAAAGCATACATATGACTTACCGTATCCATATTATGGTGTAATTTTTTATTCAAAACTACATTATTTAGATTAGTATAATGATGATAATAATGTATATAAATAATTAATATAACATGATAATGATTTCGTATGATTAATATACCATCCAATTCCATACCAGCTAACCATCAAGGGAATAATACTATCTCTTGTGGGTATTTACAGCCTACAGTCTCCATGACGTGGTGAGATTAATTCTCTACATTAACCATTAAGGAATTACTATAAAATTTATAATATGATTAAATATAAAATTTATAAACTTAATATCATTATTTATGTGAATTAAATATATCCTATTCATAAGAAATATGATATACACAACAAAACATGTATAGAAAAATGAATCAGTTAACACCTGAAACAATGGTAATACGAAAATATTGTTAAAAAAATTATATAAGAGGATCATATATGATATCATAAATATGGATATCATCCCAATATAATAAAATAACATGTTTTAACCATTATAAAGTAGGTTAATGCAGCCATGACTAATGTGAAGTTCATGGTAATGGTTAATTTCAGAATATAATTATCATTTAGAATTGTTTATACATAAGTATCTATAGGGACACATTTATCATACATGTCCATATTTCTTAAAAAGGTATTTCAAAATATTTTCAAAAAAAATTAATTTAATTTTTTTAAAAAATTTAAGTTATAAATCCATTTTATTTTATTTATATGTGATTTATAATGTCAAAAAATAACTATTAAATTGTTTACCTTTGATTTATAATTTTATTCAATATTTTATTCTAAAAATACATCACTCCTCAAGTATAAATAATCAATCTCCCTACCCTTGGAAAACCTCTCCTCCCCCACTTACCAAATCCAAACCCCTTCAAAAAATACCCTTAAAATCATTAGAAATGTTTTGGAGTAACCATCTTAAATCATTAAGGGAATTTAGTTCCATACAAGTGAGAGAAAAATGAGAAAAGAGTATATTTTTATCAACTCTTCTCTCATTTTCCTCTTTCCATCCCCATTTTCACAATTCATTTCAAGAATAAAAAAAATAATATTAATTAAGTAGTATGTTAAAATTATATTAATTGTGGTAAAATACTATAAAATTTATATTTATGAAATATTTATATTTCATATTTTTATTTATTCTTCATTCAATAATATCTTGATAAATGTCGATTAAATGCCAATGAGGATGTTTCCAACTCATTTATAATCACCATTCTTATGTATGGTTATAATAAATTATTTAGGATAGATATATGTTTAAATATATTTATTTTAATCTTATATAATTAATTCTACTTATGTGTCAATGACCTTAAATATAAATTGTGAAATCAAAACATGGCATGATATTTTTAAGTAAAACATGATATCTAAACGTTTCACCTTTATCAACGGGAATTAAAAAATATAATACAATGATTAAAACTGATTAACAGTGACATAAATTTAAATAATTAAATTTCTGATAGAATTTTTTTAATAAAACTAATTCTACAATTCAGAAGGCCTAAAATCAAATAAATAAAGATGTATTTAACATAAGGGGATTATCAAACCCAATTTCTTCTTTTTGGGTTATCTTCTCTTTCACCTAATTTTTAGTATGGGTATTCAATAATGTCTCTAAAATTACTTTTCACTATCCTTTTGTAACACTTTAACCCCAGAATCCTAGATTCATTGCATTATTTTAATAAATTGGCATGATTACTATTAATCAAATCCTGAAGGTTTGATCAGTTTTGTAGTCTTGGAAAATAGATTACATATATGATCCTTACATTACAAAACAAAACATAATATACAACACATATGATTGTTTTTGAATGCTATTATTCTCCTAGATTAACCCTTCCTAACAATCATAAAATACTTCTTGGAATCCTGGGAAAATAAAACATAATAAATGGGTGAGATTAGATGCTCAGTAAGGTTAAAAAATACAATGTAAACATTGATAAATACGCATAAACAATTAATGAATGGTATAAAACTAAAACACAGGCCCTTTAAACATAATCTGGAGCATAATATGGAAAGAATAAATCAAATATTTCCTTGTAAACATGCACATAGATATTCTACTAGTCGAATAATAATAATTAATAATTAATCTCATAAAGAGGGAATGCATAATGTAGGACATCTTAAACAAACCTTCAAGGATTTGGCCAAGACACCATAAAATATTGGGGAATAAATTGGAAAAAACCCAAACATAATTGTCTCGTGAGTCCTACCAATGCATCTAGGGGCTATAGAGGTCCCTAACCAAAACATAGAAAGTTCAATTCAATCCTCCTATGAAATGGGTAAAACATAACCAACATAAACATTCATATTAAAACTAGCCTATGAAATTTCAATACATAAACCATATGATATGAATGGTATCAGAATAGCACATAAATATTCAAACATATGATAAACCATTCAATACAATATAGTAGATTGTATCATAAGAAAAAAAATTCAATTAAACATAATATCCAATTAGGGATGTTGATATAGATGAAAACAATCAAATAAAATCATTAAACCTCTTTGATTGAAAATACCTTTTTATTATAAAATCATCTAAAATACATGAAATTATAAAAGAATACATTTCCATTGAAAATAACCTTGTAATATTGTAAACGATGATTCAAAAAATTAATTCATCGCGATGACAGAAATAACTGTTTTTCTTGTATAAGTTAAAAAAATTATTTCCTTAATTTTTCGAAAATGTCAAAAAGTACCTCATTTCGAAAACAATGGAGAGATTCCATTGAAAAAATTATAAAAAGTCATACATGGGTAGAATTAAAAATTTTATTAAGAAGTATGGTGGAAAAAATGAAATACTTTTACTTTAAGATAACAATTTTTACTTTAGACAATAGAAAATAATTTTCTGGTTTGCAAATTAAGTTTATTGTTTATAAATGACCCATTTATCTTCTTAAATTGTTTGTGTGTATAAATTACCATCTTATTATTTATCATTTCATTATTTAATAATAATTATTGTATAAAAATGTAGTATTTGAAACACAATAATTTTACTATTCAAGTAAAAATTGAAGTATTTCAATAAAATTCCAAAAAATCACCCTTAGATAATTTTGAAATTCTAATTATAATAATTACCTTTATTTTATCAAAATAATTTTCTATAATAATAAACTTTAATTTTTAATATAAAAATTATTATTTCTATGAAATATATTAAAATATTGTTTATAAAAAAGTGATTGTATTTTATTTTAGTTTTTAATCATGATATTTATTTTTTGGAATTATAATATTAATATTTTCTTATGTTTCTCATGATGAAAATTACATATATTATGTTTTATTATTTTGATCTCATATTAATATTTCAGTATTTAGGTTACTATTCCCAACTGTCAGGTTACTATTCCCAATGATCATATTACTATTCCTATTGTTAGATTAATATTCCAATTTCCATTTTACCTCTTATAAATACCTCTTCATTAATTCATTCAAAATTCACTACAATTCCTCAAAGGGTTAAATTTTTTCATTCTTTAAGATTATAATTGGTTTACTATTATTCTATTTATTTTCTATTGTGTTGTTCATGGGATTGATGATTATAGCAGATTGGGGTGATCCAAATTTTCCCATTCTAATATTTTAATTTTTTTTGTCCCATTGTAATGCTTGAAATTTTTATGGGTTAGTTCTTGATTAATGTAACTATTTTTATTAATGAAGTAAATTATTTTTTTGTTTCGTTATGTGTCATATGTGTATAATACTATATAATATAGTATAACACACATTTATTAAGGTAATAAATATGAATAATAAATTATGGGTTGATACAATGATGCTTGATCATCGAATAGGTGAATGCAATCATCATGTTCTTGGTTGTTTATTACATCCATTGGATGGCCCCAAGTATATGTTGGAGGGAATATTAATGGATTTCATCACTAGTTTACCCTGATCCCAAGGAGGGTATCATTATATTTGGATGATCATGGATTAGTTAATTAAATCATAGTATTTCCTAGTGATTAGAGAGTTAGGTGTCATGGATGTTCTAGATAAGTGGTATATTGATGAGATAGTGAGGCTTCACAGGGTATTGGGGACCATTATCTTTTACTGAGATCCTCATTTTACCTGGTGAGTATGGGGAAGTCTCCAACATGATTTTGGGTCTCCGTTCTAACTTATCACTTATTTACATCCTCAGGATTATTGGTAGATAGAGTGGGCCATTCAGATACCATAGGATATACTGTTATCCCATGTCTAGGATTTATGTGGATCATAGATAAAGAAAATTCCCTTGTTTGAGTTTTATTATAACAATAGTTATCAGACATTCATTATCAAGGATCTATGTTAGGTGTTATACATGTGGCCTTTCAAGATTTTCTTCTATTGGACCAAAGTTGGATAGATAGTTATTCTTAGACCACATGCAGTTCAGAGCTTTGAAAATAAGTTTCAAATGATTCAATAATGGATAAAGGTGGTGAAAGATTTCCAGAAGTACTATACTGACCAAATGAGGGGACCTTTGGAGTTTGAAGATGAAGATTATGTATTATTATGGGTTTACCCACATCACGGGAAGTGGTGGTTTAACTATGCGAGAAAACCTTCTCTCTATTTTATCAGTCTCTTTGAGGTTTTATAGTGTATCAGCTAGATGAAACATAGGTTATACCTCCCTCCATCATTAGACTAGATCCAAAATTTATTTCATGTATCACAAATTCATTGGTACATTCATGATGACTCCCATGTTGTTGATTAGGGATAGTTCAGTGAAGAGGATGACCGAAAATTCATGGAATAGTAGGACGAGATCTGGGGACATCAAGATAATGTGCTTTGTGGGATATTTATTTCTTTTTGGAATCATGGTGGGTTAGATGAATATACCTAATAATGTGATTTTCAAAATAATTTTTAGTACCCCAGGATTTTTGAGCTTTTTATCTAATCATGGTTTTATTTTTGATTATATGATGAAATGATTGAGATGGTTATTTATGGATTTTTTTTATGAGTTGAATATTTATGGAACTTCTTTTGTTTGGTTGATGGGATTTCTCTATTTGAGAAGTGTCTTATATGGAGAGTATCTGGGTTGATAGTTGTTGTTTTCCTCTTTTCCTTCATAGTCTCCTCATTCTGACCCTAGTAGAAGCACTCGTTCTCTCCAGTATGATCCTTGGTCCCCTTCATATACCCTCTATTTTCTTATGTCTGGGTATAAATGAATTCTATTCTACAGGGTTCCCCCTTAGTCCCCCCATCAAGGTATCCACTCCAATCTTCCCCCATTCCCCCCTTTTCACTCTATAATAAATTTTATTCCATGGGGTTTCCCTTGGATCACCCTAATAGGCTCCACTTCCTAGTGTGTTATCCCATGGGGGTGGGGGGAGAGCTGCTATGTGGAGTTTTGGAAGTCAATATAATCAATTTTTCTATTCATGGAGTCTATGTTCCATGGTCATTAGGCCACGCCATGGTATTACTCTAGGTTTGTTTAGAATGAAGGGAAGGCCAGGTTTTGTGGTGTAGTTGTCAATATTATTGTATGAATCCTAGAGTGATTTATTTTTTGGTTCTACCATATTTTATGTCATTACATTGAGTTGTTTATGTTAATTTGAGGTGGGTTTTGAGGAATACCTTAAAATTTAAGAAATCAGAATGTTTCAAGGTGAAGATAGTCCTTATTTCATGGATCTTCCTCATTTTTAAGATATTAAGTAGTTTTACTAAATTTTATAGGGGATTCATAAGGTGAATCATTTTGTGATTTCTATGTATTCATTCGATATAACCCCATTGTAGTGTGACCTATAACCATTGCATAATAGTCTAGTGATTTTCCAACCCATGTATAAATTTAGAAGTACCTCAAAATATCATTCTACTTTCTTTTTTTATCGACCATGGGTAAATTTATGTACATTTTTAGGAAACCTTCCAGTTCCCTTTATTCTCTATTTTGATCCTCAGATTAAGGGATCCCTTTTTCCTAATCTTATGTGAGTTTTTCCACTCTTTCATGGTCCATCTATAGTTCCTCTTTCATGGAGTTGAGGTACTATTAATAATATTAGTTATATTTTCTTGGGGTTATGATTTTTATGGGGAATTTTTGTGATCTAGGTTGATTGGGATTTTACTCTCATGGGTTTTCCTTGGTGGTCATCTATTTCTCTCCATGTTCATAGGAAGTAGTTGTATATATTTGATTGAGGTAGGTGATTTCTTAATTATCTATTATTCTATGCATAATTTTTAAATTAAAAACTTTTTATTTATTTGAGTGTATGATAATGATTAACCTAATGAAGTTATTGAAATATTCTATGAGGTAATTAATGGGAATTCATTATTCACATGAAGTTATACTATTTCACTTGAAAATGTTTATATGATTGTTGGTCATTTACTGATTCTACTGGTATTTGTGTGCTACAATATTAAATTTACTCTTTTTGTGATTTTATTTTTGGAATCATCATCCATAAAAGGTTATTCAATTAAAGATGTGAATAAACTATTTGCATAAAATATGAAATTTTTGTGTTACCACCCCTATAAGAGATGTTAAATAAATATGAGGACAGTTATCAAGAAAGAGGATTGTAGAGGTGATTTGTTGTTGGAATTGGTTGTTTTTTGTGATTAGTGTGTTTTTGTTATTTCTATGAATGTGTGGTCATTGTGGTGGATTTTAATTAGTTAGGGTCATTGGAATGTGTTGGGAAGTGGGGATGTGATTGGTTTTCATGGAAAGGGAATGTTTTTTTGTAGTGGATGTGGTTGTTGAGATATGATAGTGTGGTGTTTTGTGTGGTTTTTTTCCATTGTAAGCATGATATTTGTTGTGGGATAGTCTTATGGTGGTTGAATGTATATAGAGAGGATGTTTTATAGTTACATTGTATCAATGGAATATTAATTCCAATGATGGAATTATTGATGGGTATGGGCTAGTGTGTAATGAACTATGGCCATAAATTAATTTCTTATACATAAAAAAGGGAGATGAGTCAAAATAAATGTGAGAGATGGATGTATAATGGTTTTTAATTAAATATGGAATTGAATGATATAATTAATGTAGAATGGATGGTAAATGGTAAATCTATAATGATTAAATGATTTGAGTAAAATGGAAAATATAAGCCTTTTGGGGTTGTTTTGGTTGGGGAAGTGGGTTGGTTGATGAAATATAGGTAGAAGAAGTTAATAGTGGAAGGTTGTGAAAAGTTGGTGATGGTTATAGGCAGTAGTTCTTATATTTAGTGAGAAATATGTTGGTTTGATTTGTTTGTTCTTGTATTATATGATGTATTTTATTTTGATTTCATATGTACCGCATCCATGTATCATAACCTTAATAATTCCCAAATGCTTTGGGTTACAGTTTACTTCCCCAACTGTCTAGGCTGGCTAGGGAATTCATGGTTGACTACTCTCTCTTCCCTGCTCCCTTCTCCAAACATGGTGTGGTTATGATGGCCATATATAATAGGTTTGATTGAAGTGAAAATGATGGGTTATTTATATTAGGGTTCATGTATGGTAGTAGGAGGGCCTGTGGTTGATGTACATTATATTTTTTGATAACTTAATTTAAGGGAAATATAATATGTGGATTAGATGTGGATATATGTTATTTGGATTTAGTTATGGTTATGGATAGTTTTTGCTGGTTTCAATGACCACGTTGGACCCTATATGGGTTCAGTATTTTAACCATAGATTCCATCCCAATTTATTCATTTCATGATTGGTATGATGGAATGGATATATAAAGGTTGGGAGCACCAATATGTTTTTAATTGGGGTGTGAGAGTGACAAACCATTGGGTAAGTAGAGTGTCTTATCTTCTTTCTATATTCATTGATAATATATTAGTATACTTGGATATAATTTTTGGTCAGTAGGAAATGGGGAGGTTGCGTGATAGTTTACCAGAAAGGTGTTGTAACACCCCAAGACTTTTCAATATTTTCATTTTTGAATAAATCTAATTTTTTTTCTATATTTATTTATATGGAACAACATGTTAAGTTTATGCTACATGCAACAATGAGTTAGCATTCATTACACACAAGATTGAGTTTTACGAAAAAAAAATTATTATTAAAATATATTTATTTAATATAATAAGATATAACCTAGCAATTAAGTTTGTGGTTATTAGCAGTATTAAAAAACATATGTGTTTGAATTAATTAGTAACAAATTAATTAGAAATGAATATTGAAAACAAATAAATACATAGGATGTGTTTTTATAAAGAAATATTTTTATGATCACAAAGTCATTTTATCTTAATAAATTAAAATAATTATTAATAGTGAATAATATTAATGAAATATATATTTTATATATTCAATCTAATATTTTTGATATTTATCCAAAATATTTGATAGGCATAAGATAAGAGAAAACCGAATATTAAACATAAAATCTCTATTTTTATGAAAGAAATTTTACCACCTTTTAATGGAGAACCTATTTTAAATCTCCTTTTTCACAATTTTAAATAGTATATTTCAAAAAATAAACATCTTATTTTAAATCATATGCTCAAAATTTACTTTTTTTAAAATTATTGATATTTTTCTGATAGGTTTCATGTTTTGATAAATAGTAAAAAATTATAAGTTTTAATTAAAAAAATTTCATCGAAAAAATTTATAGTATTAAATTATATTTTTAATAGGTTTTAAAGTATAAATATATTATTTTTTATAAGTTAAACAAATATAGTTGATTTTAATAAATTACACAATGAAATTTTATATAAAATCCTTTCTATATTTTTTCTTTAAAACCCCATTTTCTCATTCCGTCCATGCAACTAATTTTAAATTAATTACTAAATATTATGTGTTTTTAATATTGATAAATATTTTTCATTTTTTGAATCATTGGATAAAAATTATGTAAATATGTTTCTTTTATTTTTGGGCATATGAATAGTATATGTTGATTACAACGGTTGAGGGTAAATAAAGTAATTATAGGTAAAAATATAAATAAAACGACTTTAAAATTAACCCAAATCCTATCATAATTTCATTGGATGAGTGTTTTTGTACCAAAATCATTCTTGGAATTATATTATGTCCCCTTTTATCCACTTGGAAGAATTTACGGATTTTAAAGTATTTTATTCTAAGGATTGTCCAATATGTCTTACTCATGTTTCTAACAAGTTTTACATTATCATAGATGGTAATTAATAATAAATCTTAGAATATAAATAATAATTGAAAATATAAAATTTTTATAATCATAATTATCATTTATTTTTAATATTTTGGGAATGAATAATTAAATTAAATGATAGAACAACAATGATACAATAATTGTTTAATTAATAGAAATATAAAATAAATGATATTAAAAATAAAAAAATATAATATGATAGAATTAATTTCATAAAAGAATTTTATTGACACATTTTTCATGTTAAGGATTTATTAAATTTTATTTTGAATTTATCTTGTGTTTTGATATTTTTTTATAAAGTCCGGAATTGAATAGTGTCAACATTAAAATTAATGATATTCTAAAATAAATAATATTTTATTAAATGATATAAAATTAATAAAAATATTAAATTAGTCCAAATGATTTGGATGAAGTTAAATATATCATAAATGGTCTATTTAGGGCTTGTTTGGCATTTTACAGTAACTATATTAACCCTTGAAGATTAAAAATTCAAGTTGTCACAGTAAGAATTAAAGGGTTTAACTAAGTGTTAAAGCTAAAATATAATGGTAGGAATGTGACTTGAAATGTATAAAAAATAAATTTTTGAGATTATTTTTACCTAGACTCATATTTTCTTTTAAATAATTCACTTTGGATCTAATTGGAAAAGAAAATTTATTTATATTAATTTAATATTTTGAGATTTCCAAAAGTGATTGTCACCTCAATTATAAAAGGGCGCCTCATCCCTCACTTCCTCACATCTCTCAAGCCAATTTTGGTCAAAACATATCAAACCAAAAAATCTCCCATCTTCCCTATAATCATCATATAATCCTCCCTTTGGACATAAATTCTTCCAAATAATCCCTTTGGTGCAAACCAAATGGAGTTACCCAAATAATAGGTAACATATTTCTTCATGATCTGTAGTTTTATTTCCTTCAATATCTTAATTCAAATCTTATATAAAAATAACAGTATCATAAATATACTAATATGTTTTGATGCTATTTTTTTGACCTACAGTTACACACACTTCCATCTAATGGGTAACGAACATATTATCTATGTGTACAACGAACTACCGCCTCACAAAATGATGATTGTTCATTTTTCCTTTACCACCTTTCATGGTTAGTAATTATGATGGTAATTCTGTTTGTATATTTTATATATGATATTTATTATTTATTTATGCTTCTTTAATTATTTTATAACACATACCCTTATGATTTCATTTTTTTATAAATGTGATAATATCGTTTGTGGAAGTGTGGACTACCACCTCCTCAAAGTGACACGATTCATTCACGCTATATATGGAATGTATGAAGGATGGTTTTAATAATAATTTGTTTCATATATTAAATAAATATAATTATAGAATTATATTACCCATATATATAATTTTTTTAATTCTACTAATATGACAAAGAAATGAAAGTAGCGTTCGTGAGTACGTACGACCTATCGTCTCCATGAACGGTGCATTGGATTTCTTATCACCAAATTTTATTGATTATTATAAATACATATAAAATGAATATATATAATCTTTAAATCATGGTTTAAATTCTTTATATTATGAAACCATGATCTAATTAATGGTAATTACAATTAACAATTCAACACATAGTGAAGAAACTAGGCAATTGACACACGAAATAGTGGCAATAATGACAGATTAATAAAATACAGTTAACATGACATTATAAGAGGATCGTATATAATATCGTAAATATTAATATATTTCTAGAATAAGTTATTAAATTTTTTAAAACTATTATAAAATATGTTAAATGATGTTTATCCCAAAGAAAACACAAGGTAAGGGTTTAATTCAACATTCTCATAATTAATCGAGATTGCTTCGATTTAAGACTCTACTGAGGAATATTTCATTTCTATGTTAGTGATTTCCAAAAACGTGTTCAAAATGGATTTTACTATTATCCTATAAATGTTAAATGTATTTTAACCCATGTTCTACTTTTTAGAAATTTGTTTGAAAGGAATCTTTTTTTTCATTTTCCAAATGAGGTACTTTATGACTTTATAGACAAAAGGAATGTATTTTTAAATTATTCAGCTCCATAATGAAACCATAAAATATTTAATCTTCCATTAAATGTTTATAAGTTTATTTTAATATATAATGTTTTCATTTATAATTTTTTGGTTTTTTAAATATATAATTTCAATGTCAAAAGGGGTATTCCTCTAAAAATTATCATTTATTTTATTAGAGTATTTTCATCTATGACAATATAAGCCATTAAAATTTATGATTCATTAAGGTGGACCAATTATTAAATCATTAAACATATTATATTAAAAGTTTTAGGATCATTTGGATATTTTATGTGCTATTTTGACAACATTTTCCATATTACTTAGAGTTATTTGTGATTATGATTACTGAATGGGGAAGTTATTTATATTTTGAATTTATTTTTTGTTTATATTTCAACCCATTAATATGAGGAATAAATTGAAATTAGTATGTGATAGTTAGGGCCTAATATATCTCCTCGATACGTTGGTAGGTATCACGAGACAAACTATATAAAGACTTGGTCGAGGCATTGCCCATATATTTTCAAATATTGATTTGGTTAGGGGATTAACCATTTATTTTCAGATGTCTTGGCTGAGGCCTTGCCGATTTGTTTATGATGTCTAGCATTATTCATTACATTATTATGAGGTTAGTTATTGATATTCCATGTGGGTATTATATTAGTATAATATCCATGGTTATGTTTCTTAGCTCCAGATATTATTTAAATGGATTTTGTTTTATTTATTTACATTTCTATATTATTTATGCAATATTTACTCATAACTTCTGATGAATGATTACCCTTATTGAGAATTTAGATCACCCATTTATTATGTTTTAATTTTCTTTAAGATACGAAGGAGGGTTTTTATTTTGATATATTGTGTTAAAATAAGGGGATTGATGGTATGATCGATGAAAATTCATTGTGTATTTTATGTTTTAGATTGTAATTTTAATTTCAACTATGTAATATCATTTCCAAAATTTCTAAACTAATCAGTCTTTTTGGATTTGGATCATTTATCAATTCAAATTTTTTATATTAAGGAACAGCATTTGGGATACTAGGTTCGGGTTCGTTACAGTTGGTATATGAGAATGTTTAGTAACAACCTTAGAAACTAGATTTAGAAAACGTAGATTTGAGAACACGACCCTAAGATAGAATTTTTGGATAATTATAGAATAACATCCTATAATTTTGGTCAGATAGATATTATGTGGCTCTTCATAGAAATATATCCCCGTCTAGATACTGCATGTGGATGTGGTTCTGGAAGAGATGTACTTTGGGGTGAAAACTCTAACAAGTTGAATTTGGATTGACTTAACGTAACCTAGTACACGACAACATGCCTCACTACAAACTTGGGTGGACACTCATGGGGGATACACTTAGGATAATTTTCATTTTCATTAAAAATCATTATGATGTATTTGAACATAAAGATATCCCCAAAAAACCATACTTATGATTATGAGATTAGCTGTACATAATTTTTTTTAATTTATGTTATGTATTTCTCTTGTTCTGGAGTTATACATTGTGTTTCATAATGATATTATCTAATCTAGTGTATGCTATTATGTAGAAATGGAACCTGGAAGCACGAATGGTATCAATACTCATAGAAAATGTAGATATTTCCCACTGAGGAAACCAATACAAATTCTTCTGTAATAGAGAAAATTATGACCATACAAGGTAAGATTAATTAGGTTATGGAAAATAACCTTTCTTGAATGGAGCGAACTACTCCACAACATCTCAAACATTTAGTGGGACTAATAACCCAATGGCAGTAGAGCATTGGATTATTTATTTAGAGAATATATATATGTCATTGGGAAATAGTGAATAGAAATTTTCACACTCACAGGGTATTGTCTCAATGGAAATACAGATCAATGGTGGTCATTGATCCAAAATAACCTGGAGGAAGAAGAAATTGATCACATGGAATGGAGAACATTAATGGAGACATTATTTGATAAATAATTCCCTCATTATCAAAAAATGATATGAAAATAAATATCCTTATTTTAATGAAAAATGAGGAAGAAAGTCTTGTGGTGTATGAAGATACCTTTAACAAGTTGGTAAGTTATGCTAAATATTTCATACACAACATGGAATATAAGATTGAACATTTACTTGAAAGACTTGAGCCAATTCTCCAAATGGTTTTGGTGTCTCAAACCTTTTATTCATGTGATTAAATAGTTTTATGTGCTATCTAGATAGAGAAATAATTATCCATGTCTTTTGGATTCAAAGGGAATCAAGAGAAGAAGATAATAGAATAGAAAAAAAATAGATAATGGGAGGAAGGAAAAGAAGGATTTTCCCACATGTGATAACTATTTAATGAATCACCTTAAGAAATTATTTAAAGGATTGGGAGTATGATATAAGTTTGTAGATAATTTTCACTAAGAAAAATAATTCCAAGGGAAGACAAAAAAATATACTATTTAGTGTTACAACTACAAGGATATGGGGTAATATGAAAACAAATTCCCCAAGAATTAAGGAAATATATCTTAGAAAAAGATAAGGGATCAAGGTAAAGCATATGTTATTAACAAAACCAAAGTGTAATGATTAATGTTATTATGTATTTGGATCTAACAAATATGTTGTAAAATTATTTTATTGATGATGTTATCATCATGTGAATTATAATATATATAAGGATTGTACTATAGTAATTTTTTATTAATGATTTGAGATCATGTGTTAAATAGTACCAAGGAAAATGATTTGGTATAAATTTAAGCATTTTGGGAAACACAAGGTTGAGTGAAACATAGTCTTTAGTATCTTTCGGATGATAAGATAATGATGTTGGATAAATATTTGAAGAAGAAATAATTCAAGGCAAAACCAAATGCAATGATTTTTTTATAGAAATGTATATTTTATTATGATCTTAGAGAATGAAAGAATTCCTAAAATATAGGACAAACAATATTAATATTTTTTCCATTTATCATAATTTTCTATGATATCAATGACCTTTATTCACACCTCTATTTAATGTTATTGTGGTCACAAACTTTCAGATGAAAATTTTCTTTATTACTCTCCAACAAAAAGAGATAGTTATATTTATCTTCCATGTTCTTGTTCTCACAAATGTTATCCTATTAGGAAGCCCAGTTTTTTGGTGACCTTTGTACATAAATTACATTATTTTAATGTTGAAGTATCAATAATCATTTTTTTATTGTTGTATTTCAACAATGATATTTTGAAAAGTCAAAACCCTAGTCTTAGATCCTGTGTATAAATTTTGAGGACACAATTTATTGAAGATGGGTAGAATATAACACCCCAAGACTTTACAATACTTTATATTTTGAATAAATTTAATTTTTTATTTTTATTTATATATAAAACCATTTTAAGCATAAGCTACACAAAATAATTAGTTGGCTTGTGTTATATGAACGGCCGAGTTTTACCCAACAACATTATATTATTAAAATAGTTTTATTTAATATAATAAGTTATAACATAGAATTTATGTTGTTTGTTATTAATTGTATTAAATAACATATATAGTTTAATCAGTTGGTTAAAAATTTATTATAAACGAATATAGTAACCAAAAGAGTATATAGGAAATGTTTTTATGAAGAACTATTTTTAGGCATAAAAAGAAATTTTGTCCTAATAAATTAAATAAATTATCATTAGTGAATTATTTAAATGAAATTTATATGATATATATTTGATCAAATTTTTTTATATTCATCCAAAATATTTGATATGCATAAGATAAGAACAAACCCAATATTACAAATAAAAACTTATATTTTTATAAAAGCTCTTTTACCACCTTTTAATGATAAACCTATTTTAAATCCAATTTTTTACACACTAATATAATATAATTGAAAAAATAAACTTCTAATTTTAAATAAGGATATAAAAATGTACTTTTTTATTATTGGTATTTTTCAGACAAGATTTATGTCTTGATGAATAATGAAAATTCTAAATTTTAATTGAAAACAACTTTTTTCATAGAAACAATTTATAATGTTAAATTGTATTTTTAATTGGTTTTAATGTATTATTATATTATTTTTTATTATTTAATATAATTTAGGTTCTTGGAATCAATTTCACAATGAAATTGGATATAAAAATCTTTCAATCATTTCACTTTTAAAACCTATTTTCTCGTTCCGTCAACGAGATTAATTTTATATTAATTATTGAAAATTCATGTTCTTAATCGTGATAATAAATTTTATATTTTCAATTAGTGGGACAAAATTATTTAAATAGGTTTCTTTTAATTATGAGAATATGAATAGTAAATTTAGTAATATTTTAATTACCATTTTAAGGGTAAATTAGGTAATTATGTGTAAAAATAATATTATAAAGACCCTAAAATTAACACAAAAACTGTCCAAATTTCATTCAATGACTGTTTTTGGACCAAAATAGTCTTTGAGAGGATTGTTTGACCCCTTTGATCCACTTTAATGACTTCAATACTTTAATAGTATTTTATTCTAAGGAAATTCTAATATAACTTACTCGTGTTTCTAATAAGTATTACATTTTTATATATAATTATTAAGAATATATCATTTATTATAAATATTAATTAAAAATATAAATGTTTTACATTTTTAATGATAATTTATTTTTAATTTTTATGGAATAAATAATTAAATTAAAGTCTAGAACAGGGATGATGTAGTAATTGTTTAATTAATGGACATATAAAATAAATGATATTAAAAATATCAAAATAAATTTTATTTTATATAATTAATTTCATCCAAGAATTTTATGGATGACTTTGACATATTAAGGATGTATTAAATTTTTTTCAAAGTTATCTCGTTTTTTGATATTTTTTAAAAAATTCATGAAATGAATAGTATCAAAATTGACATTAATGACATTGTTAAATAAATAATATTTTATTAAATGATATAAAATTCATAAAAATATAACAGTTAGAAAATTTATTGGGATGAAGTTAAATATTTCATAAATTGTCCATTTATGGCTCTTTTGGAAATATATAGTAAATATATTAACCCTAACGGAGTAAGAATCCAAGTTGTCATGGTAAGAGTTAAAGGGTTTAACTAAGTGTTAAAGCCAAAATATATGCGTAATATGGTAACCTAAAATTGCCTAAACATATTTTTTAAGATTATTTAGACCCATACTCATCTTAGATTTGAAATAACTAAATTTTGATCCATTTTAAGTAGAAAATTGATTTATATTAATTTAATATTTTTAGGTTTACAAAAGCCACCCTCACCTCAATTATAAAAGGGAACCTCATCCCTCAATTTCTCACACCTCTCATGCCACTTTTGATCATCCAATATTTTCCCAAAAAATCCCTAAAATTACCTCTATTCTTCATATAATCTACCATTTGGGCATAAATCTATCCAAGGAATCCCTTTGGTGCAAACCAAAATGAGTTACCCAAATAAGAGTTAACATCTTTCCCCACGATGTTTAGTTTTATTTCTGTATATCTCCTTATTCTAATCATACATAAAATAACATGAATCCTCAATATACTTATTTTTTATGCTAATTTTTATAAATACACTTACATATACTTCCATATAATTGGTAATGAACATACTTTTTATGTGTAAGGAGAACTACTGCCTCATGAAATGATGATTTTTCTTTTTTCCTTTACCACACCCTTTCATGGATAGAAATTATGATGGAAAAACAGTATATATATGTAATATATTATATTTATTATTTATATATTCTTATTTAATTATTTTATATCACATAACCTTATGATTTCCTTTTTTATAAATATGATAACATTTTTTTGGAAGTGTGGACCACTGCCTCCCCAAAGTGACATGATTTGTTCATGCTATACATGGATTATATAAAGGATATAATTAGTAATAATATGTGACATATATGAAATAAATATGATATTGGAATTATAATACACATATATATCATTTTCTTTTCATTATTTTAATATTATAAATAAATTAAAGTAACGTTCATGCATTTGTACACCCTACCATCTCCATTAATAGTGTATTTCATTTCTTATTTCCAAATTTTATAGATTATTATAAATGTATATATAATGAATATAAATAATATTTAAATAATGTTTTAAATTTTGGAGATAATCAAACCATGATCTAATTAATGGTAAAAAAATAACAACTCAAAACTCACTCAATAAAGTAGGCAATTAACACCTGAAATAGTGAAAATAGTGAAATATTACTAACAAACGGGTAACATGATAACATAAGAGGAAAATATATAATATCATAAATATTAATATTTCTTTGGAATAATTTTTTAACATTATTAAAACAATTTTATAGGAATTTAAAGGATGTTCAATGCAAAGGAAATGCATTGTAATGATTTAATTCATAATCACGTCATTAATAGAGATTGCTTCTATTTAAGTCTCCACTAAGGAATATATCTTTTCTATGTTAATGATTTCAATTGATGGGTTCAAAAATTATTTTAATATTATCCTATATAATTTTAAATTCTTTTAACCCATTTTTTACTTTTTATAAAATAGTTTGAAAGGAATGTTTTTAAATTTTTTATAATGAGGTATTTTATGAATTTTTTGACAAAAGGAATGTTTTTTCAAATTTTGTGGAATTAGAGGATTTTATACCATTATAACCCCTTAAAATTTTGAATATTCTAATACATGTTTAAAATTTTCTTTTAAACTTAATTTTTTTTCATTTATAATTGTATGGATTTTTAAATAAATAATTTCAATGTTAAAAGGGGTATTCCTCTAAAGAATATTCAATGATTTTATTAGATAATTTTCCTATATATCAATATCCTTTTTGAACTGTATGCTTCATTAATATTGACCTATTATGGTATCATTTACCATATTCTAATAAATTGTTTTTGTTTAGTTTGACTATGGATGTGCTATTTTGATACCATTAATCATATTACTTAGAATTGTTTGGGATTATGTCTACATATTGAGGAATGTTATTTATATTTTATATGTATATTTTTTTATGTTTCAACCTATTAATATGAAGAATTGATTATACTTATTAAGTGATGGGTGGTGCCTTATATATCCCCTTGATGGATCAATAGGTCTCATGAATCAAACTAGATGTGGACTTAGATGAGGCCTTTCCCATTTATTTTTAGATATAGATTTAGCTAAGTCCTTCAAAATTTTTATTCATATTTCTTGGGTGAGGCCTAGAAGGTATGTTTTGGATGTCTATCATTATGCATTCCATCATTATGAGATTAGTTATTGATATTTCGTGTGATTATTCAAAAAGTAGAGCATCAATAGTTAAGTTTCCTAGCTCATGTGAATATTTAAATGGTGTGTGCTACAATTATTTTCCATTCCATATTGATTTTTCTATATTTCCTCCTAGATTCTATTATACGCTTACCCTTACTAGGCCTTTGATAACACCCATTTCTTATGTTTTATAATTTCTTTAGATATGAAGTAGTGATTTAAATTTTATATATAGGGTTACACTAAAGGGATTAACTGCATGTCTGAATAAAATTCTTTGTGTTTTACATGTTTTAGAATATAATGTGAATTTAAAGTATGTAATCTAGTTTCAAAAACTGTTAAACTATTTATTTATTTGGTATTTGAAACTCATATGTATTCCAATGTAATAAATTAAGGCACCATCTCTAGGCTACTGAGTTTGGGGTCATTAGAGGTTTTTATTAGTTAAGTGGTTTATTTACCAAAGAATTTGTATGATTTTCCCAAATTTTCATGAGTGGTCTTGTGTAGTATCCTTCTAAGTATACATGTATTCTCCCCCACATATATAAAAAACAAATTTATAGGTTTATAATTGGGATTTGGAAATGGATTTGTAAAATACTAGCTTAAAGCTTGAGATTGATGTTGAAGTTTCTACCTTTAATTTTTTGGCATATATTTTGGATACTTATATTTGTATGGAATTTCATAAATTTTGGTTTATTATGAGATATGTTTTATTTTATATTATATAATTGATTTTTGGATTTTCTATTATATTAATGTCATATATGATGTTAATGCCTTCAATTTTCATATGTTATACCCTCATTACTAGTCATCAACGTAAGTCCTATTATAGGCAGGCCTCAGGGGGTCACTCTCATATTCAATGTAGGGACAATAGGGCTTCCATTTTGGGGTGATATTTGATAATTTTATATGCATAAAATGATCAAATTACATAGTAAATTTTCCAAATACATAGAAAAAATTTAATTAATGCAATAAAATTTTCAATTTACATTAGAAATTGTCTCTTGGAATTATAAATTATAAATAAAAATAAACATTAAATCGTTATTTATCATCATTCATAATCAATTTACACAATAAATTTACATTTATATAGTATAAATCATTATTTTTATGTAAAATTAAAACCAATGCATAATTTATACAATAATTTCATAGTAAATTTACAAAAAAAATCATGGTTAATTTACTAATTAAAAAAATTCAGAATTATATAAGAAAACAATTTTCATTATAATTGTTAGAATTAAATTCAGGATATCAATTTGTAGATTTCAAAATTATAATTACATGTTACATTATAAGTAACTACATTCCAAATGAAAAATTATATTTCTAAATTAAATTTTGAATTAACACTATGAACTAATAATTCACATAATAAATCATGTCTTACATATTGAATTTTTATATTTCATAATAATTCCATAATATATATTTTATAAAGTATATTTAAAAATAAAATTAAAAATTATAATCAATACATGATTTATAAAATAATTTCATTGTAAATTTACATGAAAAATTACATGACTATTTAACTATATATATTTACAATAATAAATCCAACATCACTGTGAACATTAACTTTATCTAGTAAATTAAAACTTTAAATAGAAAATAGTGATATTATATATAAATGATAACTATAAATATCCATGATTTTCATATATGTATATTACCTCTTTTTTTAGGAATATTCATTACATTACACATACCAATGAAAGAAGACTATAATAGTTTAGTATCATTGGAAACTTGGAACTCATTCATCTAATCTGGTGAAAGATCTTAAACATATCCCATAAAGATCTTCCACTTTATTATATTCAATTAAAAAATTTCTTAACAACCTAAGAGATTAAAAGGTAAGAATGGGTGATCTCAGATTCGTAGTAAAGGTAAACATGGGGGTTATATAAGCATATCAGGAGCATAATAGTACGAAAAAGGATAATAACATTTGATAAGAAAAAAATTCATATAAAAGATCATAATCATGAATAATAAAATTAAATATTGGTATTTAATAATACATAAATCATAAGATAATAAAATCACATGATCCATGATTTTATAACAGTGGTATAAAACATGTAATTTGTGGCATACACAAAAGCTTAGAATATATTATGTCAATGATACCTACCTAGACATTCATAGTATGTTAGGCTTGTGATAATCATCCATGTACCTACTTCGGGATTGGGATGACCTTATATGTACCTTCTAGTTTCATGATTTAGATGACCTCCCATATACCCTCTTATTTCGGGCTTCGGATGACCTCCCGTGTACCCTCTTGTTGTGAGCTTAGGATGACTCCCCGTGTACTCTATGGTTGTGGGAAAAAGATGACCTCCCATGTACCATTTGAGTTCATAAAACATTTACCATTACCCAATTCAATAGAGGTTGATATAGGTCCCACCCTTCACATAATTAAAACCACACATATGTGTTCCATAAGATCATAAATCAGTCACCATATGATAACTCTTGTAATTAATTGAGTTTCATAAACACTTCATCATAACATACCTAATGGAAATGTAATAAGTTCCATAAGTAACATTCCATAATTAACATAAAACATTAATAGTAAAAAAATATAATGTTATACTTTGGACATATACCCAATAAAACATAAGTAATCATCAAATGATGTTTTCTTATAAGTAAAATGGTTTTGAAAGATTACTTGAAATAATTCTTGAAGAAAATATCCTTTCCTTGGTGAAATAATTTTTTAAATAGATAATAAATTATAAAGAGTTTTTGTTTAAAAATAACTTTATAATATTATAAATGTATATTCAAGTAATTGAGGTTTTTTTGGAAATGTTCTCTCAGGCAGTATAAGTTATAAAAACAATCCTTCTATATTTTTTTTCATAAAAGTCACAAAGAGCCTTTATTATAAAATGAAAAGATATTTTTTTCAAAAAATTTCATAAAAAGTAAAACATGTGTAAAAATTACAATAAATTTGAATAATTAATTAGTCAAAAAAATTATTGTTTTATAAAACATATACATAAAAGATAAATATTCTCCAAATTATAATTAAAAGTAAACAATCAAAAATATTGATGAGATTGTGAAATAAATACTTACCAATTTATAATAAGTTGAATGGTATTCCTCATGAATGAAATAAAATTATATGGATATGAAAATACAATAATATTTATGAATAAACTCATGAGAAGTATATAAATGCCACAAAAGAGATGACTGGTGAATATGTCATAAGTCTCACAGTAACAAAAGTGAGACTAGAAAGCTCTTTACCTTAAGTCTTGAGTTCCTTAATATACATTAAAAAATATATATATAATAAATATAAATTGATTATAAGTATACCAAATAACCATATTATAATATATAATATTATATCGTATTTACTTATTACTTGGTATTTCCCTCTTATTAAAAATTCCTTGTTAAAGTTATGATTCTAATAATAACTACTTTGTTTTTTGTACATATTTTTACTTGTTATTATCAGTCCTCTTAATTAGATCATTATTAAATAATATTCAGAATTATAACCATGAAATAAATGTCATATATATTCATAATATATGCATTTATTGTGATTCATAAAATTTAAATGTACAAAATAAAATCAACCATTCATGGAAACAGTAGGTTGTACATACGCAAGAATATTGTTTTTATTTTTTTATCGAATGAAAAGAAAGAAAGTTAAATGATATATTATCATTAAAGAAAAATTAATATGTTATATATATCATATATATTCATAAAAATAATCCTCATTACCATTCATGTGAAATATAGATGAAAAAAACCACCTCGCATTATGGAGATTGTAAGGCATACATATTCACGTGTGTCGTTATCATTTCCCAAAACATTAGGTGGTAAAATGGAATATGTGATATTATCATTAAATAATTATAATTATTTCATAAATATAATTTATAAACATTATACCCATAATTATTCTCACTCATAAAATATAGTGATGGAAAATTAATTGTATCGCTATGTGGAGATGGTAAGCTGTATGTATGCACGAGCAATACTTTTACTTCTTATTAGATGGGAAAAGGGTTTTCTTATGGTTTTTTAATTATCAATATATCATTTAATAATATTTATTATTATTAATTTATTATTTTATGATATATATCATAGATTTATAAGAGGTATGTAAGATTAGAAAAAGAGAGTGATCAGTTAGAGCGATTACATCTTCTTCAAAACGTCTCCTTTAGATCACCTCAAAAAGACTCTAGAGTTGGTCCTTTGAGAATATCATAACAACTAAAATTTTAATATATAAGTGGAAAAGATAATTTATCATATTTTGGTAGAGATATAAGACTCGTGTTTTTGAGATAATATGAGGGAGGAGGTTCCATTTTATAGTGAAGGTGAAGGGAATTTTTTGAATTTCCTAAAAGATAAATTTATAATAAATTAAATATCAATCCAAATACCGCCAAATGGAGGTTTATTCAAAATTAATATGTGATATTGGGTTAATAATATCAAAATATATATTTTATGCATGTTTAGTTGAATTTTTGAGCCTTATCATTTTGATTAACCCTTAGTTAAACAGTTTTAATTTTAAGTATGGTAACAAATTTTTCTATATTAGAAGGTCGATAATTTTACTTATAAGGTGTAAGTTGAACCGTAAATGGTAAATTTTGGATATTTTACACCATAAGTTATCAAAATTTTCCTTATTCATATTTTTATTATTTTTAACTAATTTAATAAAATATTATTTTTTAAAAATATCATTAGTTTCAATTTTGACACTATTCAATACATTGGCGTTATGAAAATCAATAAAATAATATAAATTCGAAAATATTAATTTAATAAACCCATAATATATCATATTCACATATAAAATTCATTTATAACCTTAATTAAGTCAAATTATATTTATTTTAATATTTATAATGTCATTTAATTGATTGTTTCATTAATTGAATTATTATTTCATCAACATTGTATAATTATTTATGATAATTATTTATTAAATAAAAATTTAAAAAATATCAATGACGTATATAAACATTTTATATTTCATAATATTGTATATATAGTGGATTATATATTCTATATAACCCCAAATTAAAAATATTACACTTATTAAAAGTAAGAGTCTAACCTTTTTCCACTCTCTTCGATTTTAATAATATCCAAGTAGTTTGGATCGAAAAGTGTCCATTAAAAAAATCGAATAATTAGGTGTTAAGGGTAAAATAAAATTCATAAAATAATATTTGGACAAGTTATAGGATATTTTTCTAATATTTATAATATTACTTTTTCCTCTTAATTACCCGATTTACCATTAATTGTGGTAATAGCAATTTCCAAAGATACTATTTATATTGTCCAAACATAAAAGAGAAAAAATTAATAAATTTGTAACATTTGATTCCAAATATAAAATCCATTTTTTCAAATTCAATTCACAAAATTATTAGAAATTAATTTAATATCAATCCTGCTGATAGGATGAAACAACGAGTTTTTATGGTAAACATGTTCAATTGTTTAGAATATTTTTATATCCAATTTTAATGTTAAAATTATTAAAATTAACTAAATTAGATTAATTTACATAAAATTGATATAATTATATTTTAAAACCTATCAAAAATATATTTAACAATATAAATTATTTAAATAAAAAAGTTGTTTTCAATTAAAATTCTATATTTTTCATTATTCATCAAAACATGTATCTTATTAGATAAATACCAAACATTAAATAAATGTAAATTTTTATATCCTTATTTAAATTAAAGTGTATATTTTTTCAAATATAATTTATAAAATTGTGAATTATTTCTTAAAAAAATTACGTTATTAAAAGGTGAACCATTGCTTTATTGAAAAAATACAATTTTTATGTATAAAAATGGATGTGTTTTTATATCATGTATAGAAAACCCATAGGATGAATGATGAAAATTAGATTTAAAATAATATATATATATATATATAATTCATTAATATAATCCAATAATAGTTTTTAATTGGTATAAAACACACTTATGCACATTTAAATAGTTTCCAGAAAAAGATTCCCTTTTAATATAAAAAGGTTTTTACATGTGTAAACCACACGTTACTAGCTAAATTAATCATATTCATACCCACCATTATAATGGATATGTTATAATTTTTATTTTTAAATAATTATAATAATTAAATGATGTTTCATATAAACTTAGTATTGCTTATAATGAAAGCTATCTAAATAACTTGATATTGTTTATAACACAAGACAAAAATAGTATTGCATATTCAACAAGCTATTCTATGTATTTCATTTAGGTCATGATTAAATCAGTTGTGTGTATAATTAAATCAAAACTTATTGGTTTTTTATAAAAAACTATAATCATTGTTATGTGAAATTCAAAATATCAAAAATATTAAATTAATTCAAAAAAATATTTCACAAAATCTTATGGTGTTACATTCTAACCCCCTTAAAATGAATTTCACCCACGAAATTCATCTAAGTTATTAATTTTTTAATACATTAAAGTTATTTTCAAAGAAACCAACATATTAAAAATAAATATTAAAACATCCTTTAAAAATGGAAAGGTTTTAAACATAACAGTTAACCAAAGTAACTCATAACTAGGTTCTCATATAAGAGAACATATGTGGTATGTGAAAAAACAGACATAGAAGAGAAATATAACTATCAATATCTAATAGAGTGTGATAGAGAACTTGTTTGTGATAAATTTAATGATCAAAAATCCTTAACTGAATGAAGCTTGAAAAAGTTCATTGATATCTTCAAAAATTATGATAACGAGAAAGTTTTTTATTCGAAGACCCTTTTTCTTAAAGTTGATGAATTTTCACGAGAAGATATAATTACTTGATTTCAATATTATCTCATCAATTTTTGTGCCTCAATCAATTTCTACATAAACTATTATTCCAATAGATTTAGGTAATTTTTTCATTCTTAAAGTATTATAAAATCTTGAGATCTATAAACAGAATGATAAGTCATTCCATCTGTCTTTATCACAACAAAATGGTTACCACAAGTTTTCCAACTTGCATAAATTCTCATATGAATAGATAAAACATTAATCTCTAAAGATTCATTTTATGTTTAATATAAACCGATTCAAATATGATTAACATTGTATCACTTATGAAATATAAAAGTCTAAAAAGTTATAAATAAGGTCACTTAATTTCTCAAAAACAGCTTAGCATTTATCCCAAGTATATCATAACATAGATCTTGTTAATCACATACCATACATGTGAATACCTTCATCAAGTATTCTATAAAATAATATTGAAAACACACATGATTCTTCATTCCTTATATAATCTATTTTCTTATAAATAAACATTTTAATGGGAATATTGGGTTCATCCTTGTACCAATAGAATATGTGATTTTAATATTCTAGAATCCATGTTGATAATCAAATGAAATTTCAATAACAGATCAACAATAATATTTTCATATGGTTTATTCATACAAATTCAACACATGAAATTTCCAACTATGGAGATAAGAATAATTTTTAACTAATTATCATGGTTCACATCATCCATTATGATTGCATAATAATTTATTTTTTCCTTTTTCTTCAATGGTTTTTGTGTCTTATCATCCACATTAGTCCTTGGAATGGGAACTTGTTAGCATAATGCCCAAACTCATTGTAATTGAATCACTGAATTTTGGGTGGTGAATTTTGTGGAGATTTGTCTTTATTCACATCATTATCTACCATATTCACATATGTTTGGAATTTATATTTTGAATGAAATTCCATTCCGGACTTGTAACACCATCTTGTCCCTTTTAGGCATTCACCTATGTGATTCTTCCCACATTTTTGGCATACTGATAACTGAAATTTATTCCCACCATTTATGTTTTCATGAGACTTTATATTACTTTTTTATCAAAAGCAGAGGAATGGTGGGAATATCCAATTTTCATTTATATCTTTGGTTCACATCTAATGAATTATTCATAGCTAATAAAGTGTCTTATATCTAAGTCCTTTCTGATAATTGGTTTCAGGACACCAAAGAATTGATTGAATTTGATTTTAGGGATGATTATTAACACAAAATCATACCTTTAAATTATTGTAGAATTTGATTCATTGGTACCAATAGATTCATCATCCTTTTTCTTAAGATCAAGGAATTCCTTCTCCATCTTTTTTTGTATAATACAAGGGATTTACTTACTAATAAATATCCCCTTAAACTCTTCCCATTCAATAGATTAAATTTCTTATCATCCACCTATATTCTTAATAAGATTTCACCATTGATTATATTCAGATTCAAGAATATAAAAAAACAAAATGAATTTTTCATTTTCTAAGTACAGAAAGATGAAAAATATCTTTTAAGTGGTACTAATCCATTGTTCCGAAATAATTGGATTTTAAGGCCTGCTGAAATAAGGTGGGTGTTGCCTCATGATGGAATAAACAAAAAGTTGTTCCCTACTCTACACATTAGTAATTCCAATATGATACATATTTTTTGTGAGTATAATGGAAATATTTTTCATTCCATATCCCATAAAATTGGGTCTCTCAGGTGGAAAATTATTGCACTTCCCACTAAATTTATCATTAAGATGGTTCCTTCATGTTCCATCTATTGACATAAAACCAAAAATAATAGTGTGAGAAGCACTAATCATACTGTTAAAACCTCATAACCATTGTAAATTACCTTTAATATATAACATATTAGGTTTAATATGAGGTTATTCATGATAAATAGGAAAACTTTAGGATTTTAATCTATACGTAGACTTATCCTTAGAGACATACCTCAACATATCCTAAGAAATATCTCTAGGGCTCTCACTGTATTTTTTCCCATCATAGTTTCCAAATTTTGACTAAACCATTCTTCTGTTACCAACTATAATAACCTTGGTTTTTCATACATGGATATTAAATCTTTTTAGATGAATATTCATTAAATTATAAAAACACATGACCATGTACTATAATTATTTAGTTCCTTTAGAAACATTGAACACATTCTTCTAATATGTTGAAAGATAGTCAATACCTCCCATAAAGATCTTCCCATTTACTACTTCTAATTAAAACCTTTCATTATAACCTGTGGAAATGAAAAAAAGAAAGGGTGATCTCAAATTCCCAGTGAGGGTAAACATGGATCTTATATATGCATATCAGGAGCATATGTTTATGAAAACCAGACAATAACATTTGAAAAGAAAACCTTGAATAAAAAATATCACTATAATTAATCATTGAATTAAAGATTTGCATCTCATAAGACATGAATCATTAGATAACCAAAGAAAATGATCCATGAGAGTATACCAATGGCACACGAAATAGAATTTGTGGAATACACATAAGCAAAGAATATCTTATATCAATTATAACTACGAAGACATTCATGGTATGTTAGGCTAGGTATAATCTCCTATGTACCTATATTAGGCATGGGATTACCTCTCGTGTACCTTCTAGTTTCGATCTTAGGATGACCTCCCATGTACCCACTTTTTGAGGGCTTAGGATTACCTCTCGTGTACCCTCTAATTACAGGCTTAGGATGACCTCCCATGTAAACTCTTTTTCTAGGATTAGGTTGACCACCCATGTACCCTCTTGTTATAGGATTAGGATGACCTCCTGTGTACCCTCTTGTTGTAGGATTTTGATCAATTCTCGTGTACCCTTTGAGATCATTGAACATTTATCATTACTCGATGAATTAGAGGGAGATATAGTTACCACCTGTCACACTATGAGAAAAATACATATGTGTTCCATAAGAGCATAAATCATTCACTATCTAATAACACATGTAAATAAATTAGTTTCAAAAAAACTTAATCATAACATAACTCAAGTAAAAGAAAGAGGTTTCATAAGTATCATGTAATCATCAAAACAGTCATATAAATAATTATAATTGTATCCTTAGATCATATACCTTGTAATGCATAAGTAATCATCAAATATTGTTGTCATATAAGAGAAATGGTTTTGAAATATTAGTTGAAATGATTTTTGGGGAAAATATCATTTACATTATAAAATCAATTTTTTAATGAGATATACAATTATAAAGGAAACGATTTTTTTTTAAAATAACCATATAAGCTTGTAAAGTAAGATTTAAGGAATAAAGGATTCATGATGGTGGGAAGGGTCGCTCAGTCCTTACAAGTTAAAAAAAATTCCTTATGTATATTTTTGATAGAAAATCCACAATGAGCCTTTTTTTAAAATGAAAAAAATATTCTATTCAAAACATTTCATAAAAAGTCAAAAAAGGGTGAAAATATCTTTAAATATTAATATGATATTAGTTAAAAACTTTTTCAAATCATTTTTAGAAAACATATACATTTAAGATAAATATTCCGCAATAGAGACTTAAAATGAAACAATCTCGAATATTGATGAGATTTTAAAATAAACCCTTACCACATTATAATTAGTTGAATCATATGCCTCGTGAAAGAAATAAAATTATATGGATATAAAAATTCCATACTCTAAATCCCCAACCATAGTATCCCGAGGTCGGTGAATTATTTTAATACATCAGCATGATTACAAGGAATAAAATCCCAAAGGACCGAGTAGTTTAATAGTTTTGGAAAGGCATATACAAACATATGTTCAACATTACAACTTGAAAAGAAATACAACATATATGTTTTATTTGAAAAATAAACCACTTTAAGATTATCCTTGTAGGTCAATCATAAAAAACTTCTTCATGTCTTGTGAAAATGAAACATAAGAAATGGGTGAGCTCAAACGCTCTGTAAGAGTAAGAAATATAGAAGAAGATAACAAAACCATAAACATTAGTCATGGAGAATAAATGAAAACACATTCCTTTACAAATAATAAACTTAAACACATTATGGCATGAATATTAACTGAGTAAAATAATGCCCTAATAAAACATAATCATGGGTATTCTACTAGTTCAATAGTCACATTAACTTTTAATTACTAGATTTATAATGAGGGAAGTGCATATGTCGGAAATTCTGAAAAAAATTTCAAGGCCTTAGCCAAGATATCTAAAAACGATTAAGGCCTTAACCAAAACCATTTATCAAATTGGGAAAGGCCTCATCCAATTATACATCTATTTGTCTCATTATACCTACCGATACATTGAGCGGCTATAACGGGCCCCACCCATCACATACTAAGTACAATTCATTACTCATATGAAATTTGTGAACATAATTAACAAATAAATTCATATTGAAACTATAATATAAAATTTAAATGACTTCCACAATCATTGAATATCAACACTAATGATTCAGAATAATATAGTGAATAGTATGAAGATAGCACATCCATAGTCAAAACTAATAAGAAACCCATTAAAAACATATTTTATATGAGATCATAATAGAAAAACCTCTATGAAATATAATATTCATCAAAAGATGTTGACATAAAGAGAGATACTTTTAATTGTGACCATTGAGAAATTCTTGAGAAAATAATCCTTAAACATTTCATAGTGTCCCGTACCACCTCGAAACATTCAAATCATAATCCATTTGAATAACATGAGAATAATTATACTCTTTATATGACATAAAAAGGGCATTACATACACCACAAGAAATAAATAAGTGGTTAACAGATCATATATCTCATAAAAGTTAAAAAAACCCCTTTTACTTTTGAAGGAAGAGTTCTTTTGGAAAATCATTTATATTTTAAATGAAATCAGATTGTAAGAATTAATATCCAATAAAATAGTAGTACATTGAAATTATATTTTATGCATAAATGATGCCCCTATTATGTGATATCATGTAAAAATATTTCTATGATTCTATAGAAATTAAACATTTTAGAGCGTTTTATAGAATGCATTAAAGAGAATTTTAAATAAGAAAAGAAAGATAGTTATCTTAAATCCATAAATAATCCAATATCATTTTTCATGATAAAATTAGTGTTTTTATAAAATTAATTGAGGCTTGAAACAGGTTCTAGTGTACACTTGAAATGGGTATGAATTTGAAAATATCCCTTGAATTGGGTTTGTTTATCAGGATAACATTTGTTAATGATACTTTTAAAACATGTAAATCCCCTTAAAATAAAGAATTATTCCTAGTGGTAAACATATATAAAAATTTCAGAAAGAATTTATCTGGATTACATACGAATAAATAATAATTTAATTGGGGTAAGTAGAGAATAAGTGTAACCGGAATGAAAATGGAGGTTTGGGTAGAAATCCCTTACCACTTTATAATCAATCGATTCGTATGCCCAAAAATTAATAATATTATAATAATACATTGAATACTATGAAAATAAATAAATTAATGATATGTTACATAAATGGGAACTATACGTACACCATACACATGTATTAGTAGTGAATACCGAAAATATCACAAAAATGGAAGTGAGATGAAGAAACCCCTTACCTTAAGTCTAAATGTGTTCTGCTCTTGAACATAGGGTCTTGGAATTAGAAATTAGAATTATTAATAATTTATTTCATAACTTATTAGACATGTATTTAGTTTATCATAATTCTATTTATTTGATTTATTCTTTTATTGATTAGTTATTATATTGAATTTCATCATTTTGGAGTGTTCGTTTTCTTTATTTTCGTAATTGGTTCACTTATTCTTATGTAATGGAGTTCATGTGGAATGGATGTAAATCTCTAGAATTGAAATTACATATTATTTATAAACATCCAGAAGTGTTAATTTTCATTTCTATCATTTGTTTACATGGAATGAGGATTAATCATTAGATGAAATATTTATGACATTCACTAAGATTATTTTAGCGGTATTTTGATTATTAGGAACTAGTTTGGTCATACGATTTAATAATATGTAAGTATAATGGTTCCTATAAATTAATTAGGTTATAATAAAAATAATTTGGTATGTTTCAACCATAAAAATGGTTTCATGACTAGTAATGAAGGAGAAATTGAAGAATGAGACTTCGTCATCCATGAATGTTATAAATTGGAACCTCATGGATGTTGATTTCATTTAAAAAGTAAAAGAGATGGAGTAAGGATATTGATGATCGTTATTCCATTCAAATGATATAATTATATTATATAGATGATAATTGATCTATCATGTTTATTTGTACTGAGGTGGTTAGGAGAGGATAACCAAAGAAGATAAATTGAAATGAAACTAAATGAAAAAGAAAGGTGCTTTACCTCTTCAAAGTACCTCATTGAGAACCTCCTTAAGGGATGACATTTTTGTCTTTTAGAAAGACCTAGATATAATGGGATGTGGGGAGTGACTAAGTAAGTGTATTTGGACAGACCAATGAGGAGTTTCAAGGCATAGAGGAGTGACGATAAGAGGGATGGTGGGGTTATAGTGGAGGAGAGGAGGGTTTTCATAAATTTTTAATCATTAGTTTATTATTTTCCATCAAGACTAGAAATAGTGATAATTACATGACCAATAATAGAAATATATTCATATGAGTTCAAATCAAATGGTCTTACTTCAATTATGATGTCATAAATATAGTATTTAACTAATAATTTGTATATACTGTATTTTACCGTATTTCACTATTCATAAAAAATTCTACTATTTAAGAAAAATACCAAAAAATCACCATAACCATATTTCAATGTGTATAATCCTAAAATTAAGTCAATTTTTCAATAATAATTTACTAAATATGATTAATTTAATATTTAATTAAAATCATAATTTATTCTAAAAACAGTTTTAAAACATTTATTTACTTAATTCAAAAACATAGGTATATCGTACTTCAACTTCAATATTATTTATACACTATCATATGTAATGTTAATATTCATTAGTTAATATCACTATTCATATGGGTATGTTACTATTCATAAAGGCAGGTCACTATTCACCAAAAATTATGTTTTTCTTATCAGACTCCAAATAACTTACTGATTGCAACCGTGTATGTCATATTTTTAAAATTCAAAACACAGGGGTGGAAAATTTATGTTTACTTGGTTATGTTATAAAGAAGTGGTTTTATAGAGGCTTAGTGTTTCATGCATTCTTTATTAAATTAATTTTTAAATTCTTGGGGTGTTACAATATCCCCTCTTTATTTGAAATTGAACTTCAAAAGTTAATGGTTGATACTTGAAAATTACCTTGGAAAAAACCCACATCAAGAATATGGTTAAAATATCCTATTAATAAGAGGAAATGTAAATTCATTGGTCACTAAAAAAAACACATTCTAATTGGAAAACAATGTCATGGAATAATAATCAAACCATCGTGTAGTGACATTAAACTCTAAATCCCCACACAATGTTCAACTTAAACGATTTATTAAATGTTTAGAAATTCCTAAATATAATGATTCCAAACATTATAATGAAGGTCTCTAAATTTCTAAGATGAACTAATCATTAACCTTTAATCAATAAGAAGTAACTCTAAAATTCATATTCCAAACATGTTAATAACATCATCATGTATCCTCTGGAAATATGGTAATAACTTGAATTACCATAAAAACTATATTGGAAGCATGAATTATTTTTTATTCCTTAAGTAAAGTACATGTTAATGGATATATTCCTTAAATCCAAATGTTCTGTAAACTCCATATATGATAGCATAAACCACTTCTTGACAAGTCAATAATCAGTTCTAAGGTAGTCACTACTTATCTGAATTAATAATTTCTTCATTATTATATCATCATCAGATATATATCAAGGGTTGTCATTCCATCAATCATGTTTTTCCTAAAAATTTTATCTTTCTACTCAATCACTTTTCCTTTACACCATTCATCATATGACCTAAAATCCATAATGAATGAATACTGCAGTACAATCCTTATATATCTCATAATTCATACAATCGATACATTACTGACAAAATATTAAAATGACATGATTCTTGAAAAGGAATACTAATCATTCTACTTCATCTATGATAGCATCATAACTTGATCAGTATCCAAAATCATCATTTGGGGTATCTTACTTTGATGCTTGGAACATTAATTCGCATAGTTTCCCAACTCCTTATAGTTGAAGCATTGAATATAGGAAAATTATTTCCTTGTATTGAAATTATGAGCATGTTGTCCTTTTTCTCCACACTAGAAGTAAACTACTTTTCCACTCAAGTATATACCAAGGTGTTTCCTTCCATAATCATCACAATTGGGAAAATAGATCTTTCCCTTATTCATTTTATCGATGCTTTTCCCTACCATACTCTTCTTATTTTTATTCCCTTCAAATCCATAGGACTCATAGAAGTCTTTACAAAACTTGTCAACACATGATATTATTTCCTCATATGATGAGGATACTTAGGAGACAATCTTCTTATGAAATTATGGCTTAAGACCATCAGAGATATTATCATTCTTAATTTTTGAAACTCGTGCATTATTGAAGTTCTCATTCCTTCTACTATGATCCATTTTTAATCAATTTCATATTATATATTAGCGCAGAAAATTATAACTCTCTATATATCTAAACATGGTATAACACGCATCATAAATCCTAGACCATATACTTTGGTTACTTTGGGGGTATAAATCCTTCACAATGGTAGGTAAATAAAATGTGAATCATCCTAAGCATATCCTTATGGAGTGTCAATCCAAGAGTGAATCAAGGCATGTTGTCGTGTACCATAATACCCTAGGTCAAGCCCCAAACTTGTTTTCGGAGTTTTCAATCCAAGGTACATCTTTGAGAGAGCCACATCTACTTGTTTGTATCTAGACATGGATTTATTTTCTAGAAATATCCACATAATGTATAACTTACCAAAATTAAAGGATGTTATTGTTTTTTTATCCCCAAATACAATATTAGGGATTTTTTTCCCTAACCTATGTTTTCTAAATCTAGTTCCCAATGTTTGTACTGATCTTCCATTGATACCAACTGTAACGCCCCGACCCCAGTAGCCTAGAGCCGGTGCATTATTTTAATACATTGGACTGATTACAAGGAATAAAATCTGGAAGTAATGACTAGTTTAGTAGTTTTGTAAAGCCACAAACATACATAAGTTCAACATCACAACTTGAAAAGAAATAAAACATATAAGTTTTATTGGGAAAATACACCACTCTACGATTATCCTTGTAGGTAAATCATAAAAAACTTCTTCAATCCATGAGAAAATAAATCATAAGAAAGGGGTAAACTCAAACACTCAGTAAAAGTAAGAAATACTTTGTAAGATAACATAAACAAAAACATTAGGCATGATGAATAAATAAAAACACATGCCTTTATAAATAATAAACATAAACACATTATGGGAGGAATATGAACTCAATAAAATAAATACATAATAAAACATAATCATGGATATTCTACTAGTCAAATAAACACATGATATTTGAATTACTAGCTTTGTAAAGAGGGAAGTGAATATGTCGGACATTCTAAAACATTTTATAAAGGCCTCATCCAAGACATTTAAAAATGATTAAGGCCTCAGCTAAAACCATATATCATATTGGGAAAGGCCTCGGCAAATTCCACGTCTATTTGTCTCATTAGACCTATCGATGCATCAACAGGCTATAGCGGGACCCACCCATCATATACTAAGTCCAATGAATTCCTCATATTAAAGGGTTGATGATAATTAACATATACATTTATATTGAAACTAACATATGAAATGTAAATGACTTCCCCAATCATTGAATATAAACACTCACCATTCAGAATAATATGGTTGATGGTATCAAGATAGCACATCCATATTCAAAACTAATAATATACCCTTAAAAACATTTTTTAGATGATATCATAATAGATAAACTTCTATGAAATAAAAGATTCATCATAATATTTTGACATAAGTAGATATACTTTCAAATGTTAACACTGAGAAATTATTGAGGAAATAGTCCTTAAACATTTCAAATTGTCCCATAACAACTTGAATCATTCAAATAAGAATACCTTTTAATTTAATGAGAATAATGATAATCTTGATATGAAATACCAAATGGAATAACATACCCTAAAATAAGGAAATAAGTTGTGAACAAGGCATATATCTCATAAAAGTTAAAAAATCATTTTTAATTTTGAAGGAAGTGTTCTTTTGGAAAATCATTTATATTATTCAAGAATTTAATTTGTAAGAATTAATATCCAATAAAATAGTAGGACATTGGAATTATATTTTAGTCATAAATTATGTCCTTCTAAAGTGAAATCATGTAAAAAAGAGTTCATAAGATTCTTTGGAAATTAAATATTTTAGAGCATTTTTAAGAAAATATTAAAGAGAATTTTAAAACAGAAAGGCAGGTTTGTTATCTTAAATCCAGAAATGAACCAAGAACATTTTTTGTGATAAAATGAGTGTTTTTGTATAAATAATGGTGGCTTAAAATAGATTCTTGTGTAAACTTGAAGATAGATATGAATTTGAAAATATCCCTTGAATAGGGTTTGTTTATCGGGATAAAATTATTGAATGATCCTTTTAAAACATGTAAATCCCCAATAAATAAAGATGGATTCTGGATGGTAAACATATATAGGAAATCAAAAAATAATTTATGTGGTGTAAATAATATTAAATAATAATTTAATTGAGGTAAGTAGAGAATAAAAATAACCCGAATGAAAATTGAGGTTCAGGTAGAAATCCCTTAACACTTTGTAATCAACTGATTCGTATAACCCAAAATTAATAATATTCCGATGATAAACTAAAAACCATGAAAATAAATATATTCATGATATGTTACATCAATGGTTCGTATACATACACCATACACAAGTAATAGTAGTGAATACGGAAAATCTCACAAAAAAGGAAGTGAGATGATGAAACCCTTAACCTTAAGTCTAAATGTGTTCTTCTCTTGAACATAATGTCATGAAATATGAAATTAGACTTATTAATATTTAATTTAAGAACCTATTATACACGTATTTATTTTTTCATAACTATTACTAGTTCATTTATGCCCTTATTGGTTAGTTATTATATTGAATTTTGTCATTCTAGAGTGTTCGTTTTCTTTATTTTCGTAATCAGTTCACTTGTTCTTAAGTAATGGAGTTCATGTTGAATGGATATAAATCTCCAGAAATAAAATTATATATTATTTATGAACATACAGAATTGTTAATGGTCATTTCTTTAATCTGTTTACATTGAAATATGATGAATCATTAGATGAAATATTTATGACATTCACTTAGATTATTTTAGTGGTATTTTGATTATTAGGAACTAGTTTGGTCATACGATTTAATAATATGTATGTATACTGATTAATGACCATTAATTAAGTTATAATACATATATTATAGTCTATTTAAATCATCAAAATGGTTTAATGTCCTGTAATGAAGGAAATCGAAGAATGAAACTTCGTCATCCACGAAGGTTATAAGTAGGAACTTCTTGGACATTGATTTCGTTTATAAAATAAAAGAGAGAGAGAGAGATAGTAAGGATATTGATTATAGTTCTTTAATTAACATGATATAATTACAATATATAGATGATACTGGATATGTCATGTTCATTTTCATGGAGGAGGTGATGAGATGATAATAAAAGAAGATAAATTGAAATGAAACTAAATGAAAAAGAAAGGTGCTTTACTTTTGAAATAACCTCTTTGAGAACATATTTAAGGGAAGTTATTTTAGTCTTTTTGATAGAACAAGAGATTCTTGGACATAGGGATTGACTAAGGAAGGGTATTTGGTCCGAAAATTGAGGTGATTCAAGGCTTAGAGGTGTGAAGAGTAGTGGGAGTGAGGGGGGGGGGTTATAGTGGAGGAGAGGAGGGTTTTCATAATTTTTTAATAATTAGTTAATTAATTTCCCTCAAGATCAGAAATAGTGATGAGTCCAGGACCAATAATTGTAATATATTCATGTGAGTTCAAACCAAGTGGTCTTTCATCACTTATTATTTCATGAATATTGTATTTAACTGATAATTTGTATATACAGTATTTTACCACATTTCACTATTCATAAAAAATTCGAGTATTTTAGAAAAATAACAAAAAATCACCATAACCATTTTTCGATGTGTAAAATCCAAAAAAGAAGTCCATTTTTCAAAAATAATTTTATAAATATGATTAATTTAGTTTTTAAATAAAATCATAATTTATTCTAAAAAAAAATTTAATACATTTATTTACTTATTTCAAAACATAGGTATATCATACTTCCACTTGAATATTATTTATATACTATCATAGGTAAGCTTACTATTCATTAGGGTATATCACTATTCATAAGGGTATGTTACTATTCATAAGGGTAGGTTACTATTCACCAAAAATTATGTTTTTCTTATCAGACTCCAAATAAATTACTGATCGCAAACATGTATGTCATATTTTCGAAATTGAAAATATATAGGTGGGAAAATTATATTATCTTGGCTAAGTTATAACAAAGTGGTGTTTTGTAGAGACTCAGTGTTTCGTGCATTCTATATTGAACTTATTTGTAAATTCTTATGGTGTTACACATAATATTCAGGATAATACTCATAAAATACATTCATGGTCAGCATATACACCATACAAAAGAGACAAGTGGTGAATATGGCATAAGACTCGAGGAAAAAAAGTGAGACTAGAAATCCCCTTACCTTAAGTATCGACTTCCTTCGTATATGTATAAAAAATATAAGTTCATTATAAATCTATCACATAACCATATTAATATATATAATATCATATATTATTTACTTGTGACTTTATATTACCCTCTTATTAACAATTGCATTTTAAAGTTATGTTTTGGGTAATAACTTATTTGTTTTTCATACATGATTTGAATTTTTATTCTTTATTCTATTAATTAGATCATTATTTAATGAAATAAAAAATTATAAACATGAAATAAATATAAAATATATTCATAATATATGTATTTATGGTGATTCATAAAACATAAAGGTATAAAATAAAATACACGGTTTATAGAGACGGAAGGCCGCAAGTACGGAATAACGTTCTTTTCATTTTTATGTTCGATTAAACTAAGAAAAGGGATGTGATATATTATAATTTAAGAATAATTATTATGTTATATATATATAATATTTCCATAAAATTCATACTTATTACCATCCATGTTAAATATAGATGAAAAACAAACCACATTAGATCGTCGAGATGGTAAGCCATAAGTACGCATGAGCGACGTTATCATTTCCCAAAAGATTATATGGTAAAATGTAGATATTATATTATAATTGAAGAAGTATAATTATATAATAAATATAATATATAAACATTATACCAATAATAATTCCCACTCAAAAAATATGGTGATGGAAAATGAATTGTATCGCCATGTAGAGACGTTAAGTCGTACGTACGCACGAGCTATACTTTCACTTCTTGTTCGATGGGAAAGGTGTGGTATAATGGTGTTTTCATAATAATAATAAAATTTAAGAAAATTTAGGATGATTAATTTATTATTTTATTATATATATCATAGATATATAGGAGGTATAGGAGTGTATATAAACAGAGTGATTAGTTAGAGTGATTACATATTCTTCAAAATGACACCATTAGATCTCCTCTAAAGGAATCTAGAGTTTGTCATTTTGGAAGACCATCACATCATGAATATGACTACAGAAGTGGAGAATATAATTTTTAGAGTTATTTTAAGATATAATACTCATGGTGGTGAAAGAATAAGAGGGAGGAGGTGTCCTTTTATAATAAATGTGAGGGTCATTTTTGTAATTTCATAATTAATTAATTTATAATAAATTAAATCTCAATAAAAACACCTCAAAATGTAAAGGTAATCAAATATACCGTTGGATAGGGCGGTAATAAAAGTATCCAATAGATTTTATACATGTTTTTTAAAAAAAATTAGAACTCATAATTTTAACTAACGTTTAGTTAACCAATTTTAATTTTGCCTATGGTAACAAATATTTCAATATTAAAAGGTTGATATTTTTTATTATAAGGTGTAAATTGAAGAATAAATGGTAAATTTATAGTATTTTATACTATAATTTATCAAAATTTCCTTTATTTAATATTTTTTTTTATTTTTAAAAAATTTAATAAGATATTATTTTCATAAAATATCAATACTCTCAATTGAGACACAATTCATTATATTGACTTTAAGAAAATAAATACAGTAATCTAACTTCAAACTAATTAATTTAATACACCCCTAATATGTAATATGATCCTAAAAATTCATTAAGAACCTTAATTATGTCAAATTATATTTCTTATAATATTTATAATATGATTTAATTGTTTGTTTCATTAAATGAATAATTAATGCATCATCATTGTAAAATTATTTATCATAATTATTTCTCCACTAAAAAAAAAATTAAATTTCCATGATATATATAAACAATTTAAATTTATTAATAGTATATATAGTCGAGTATATATTCTATATAACCCCATATTAAAAATATTATACTTATTAAAAGTAAGAGTGTGGCATTTTTTCACTCTCATTGATTTTAATAATTTCTAAGTCATTTCATGGAAAAGTTTCCATTAAAAAAATTAGAATAATTAGGTTTTTAGGGTATAATAAACTTTATATAATAAAATTTTGTCAACAGATAGGGTAGTTTTATAATATTTGTAACAATATTTCTATATTTAATTACCTGATTTACCTTTAACTGTTGTAATAAAAATTACAAAAGTTACTATTCATATTGTCGAAAAATAAAAGGGACCAAATTAATAATTATGTAACTTATTATTAAAAAAATTGAATCGATTTTTTCAAATTCAAGTCACATAATTTTTAGAAATTAACTAAAAATTAATCAAGGAGAAGAGACGAAATGAAAAATTTTTAAATTAAAAATGTTTAATTGTTTGGAATGTTTTTATATCCTATTCCATTATAAAATTGATTAAAATTAACTAAATTGGATTAAATTATATTAAATTGATGTATTATACTATAAAACAAATAATAAATTATTTAACACTATAAATTATTTTGATGGAATATTTTTTTAAATTAGAATTTCGTATTTTTCTCTATTCATCAAAATATGAAACTTATCAAAAAATATGAACAATTAAACAAATGTAAATTTTGGTATTAAAATTTAAAATAATAATTTTATTTTGTAAGATAAAATTTTAAAAAGTTCCAAATTTCTTTTAAAACAAGTGCGTCATTAAAAGTTGGTAAAACTACTTTTAGAAAAAAAAAATTAAAAATTTTAAGCATAAAACTGAATTAATTTTTATATCATGTATAGATAGAAAATAGGATGAATGATAAATATTTGATTAAATATTATATATGTATATATATATTTCATTAATATAATCCAAAAATAGTGTTTTGTTTATTTTATTGGTATAAAACAAACTTATTCTCATTTAAATAGTTTTTCAGAAAAAAAAATATTTCTTTATAATTTAAAAATGGGCTTACACGTGTAAACCATAATTTCATAAATTAGTTAATCTTGTTCATACCAACAATTATAATTCTTATTTTTTCATTTAATTGTTTAAATAATTACAATAAAAAAAATTCATAGAAAATCAGTATTGCATGTAACACAAGATATCGAAAGAACATGACATTGTGTGTAATACAAGGCAAACATAGTGTTTCATATTCTGAAAGTTAATATAAGTATTTAATATAGTTAAATATTAACTTTTTTGGGTGTATAAAATAATAAAAACAAAGTGTTTTCATATATCAAAAGTTATATTCATAGTTGTTTGAAATGAAAAATATTTAAAAGATTAAACTTATTTGAAAAAATAAATTTCACAAAATATAAAGGTGTTAGAGTAACTTATAATATAAAAGAGAAAAATTAAATTTTCCATTTTCCATTTTTACCATGAATTTCCAATTTACATAATAAATTATAAAACTGATACAAAATTTTCATTTTACATGGTAAGTTCATAGATTACGTAGTAAAATTATAGTCTAAATAATAAATGTTAAATTTAAAAATTATATATTAAATTTAAATGTAGTAAATATAAAAGTTATATTTTAGAAATTTTAAATTCACACAGTACATTTAAATTTTATACACATTAAATGGAAAAGTAAATTTTTTTAAAATTTTTAATTTTCAATGTATTGGGAATGTATTATATTTATTATATAGAAATAAAAATTATTACTATTATTTTAAATATTATTATATTTATAATTATAATATATAATAATTAAATAAAAATTTCATTATTATATAAAAAAATATGATATTAAAATAAAAATCTTATATATTTTTTTATATAAATATGTTAATAATAATAGAAAATGAAATATTAAAAGGATACTATAAAAATAATAAAATATACACGTTATTATTTTATATAACAATAATAATAACATATAAACATAATATTAAAATTTTATTAATATATATATACATATATATATATATATATTAGATATTTGGGGGTACAATTACAGTGAAACACACACAACGCCCAGAGACCGGAAGGGCATGCCATGTCCCCCTAATGAATAGCCCTCAAATACAACCCTTTATTTATTTATTATATAGAAATGCATGCCCTATTATATAAATGTCCTAAACCCTCATTAAATGAGACATAGAACCATCAATGTTTTTGGCTCGAAGGATTTCTTGTCGTCTTCCATGGCCCACTCCACCATCCAATATTTTTTTAGAAGTCTGTGATACCTAAATGGAAAACCATTCATCATTTCCTCTTAATCCTCTCACTAGTTGTCCCTGTTCTACAAACATGGACTCTCCCTAGGACATATTCTCTAGAGAAGTCCATTAAAAACCCTCCTTGGACGTCATTTTTTGTGCACCCTAAGGTCACCCCCATCGAACTTCTCTACAACACAGCATCTACACCAATGTTTTATAACAACCTTGCTAGTCATCGTCAACAGTTCTCCTCGAGGCCACCTCACACCAATTACCTCCACTATGCACCATCTAAACCAAAGTCTTCCAAAATCCCTCCCTATTCATCATCAAATGAATGACATTGGGTTACCCTCCATTGATAACCTTAATCGGTCGCCCACCTCAAGGTCACATGGTCACCATCTATAGGCCACAAACCCTACAACACACTAACCTAATAATTTTAAAAATAATAATATATGAACTTTAGTAAATATAATAAAAAAATGTTTTATTATAGAACAATTTATTATTGGGAGGGAAAATGTAATCATGGGTTAAATTTATAAGACTCTAATTTTTTATTACATTTAATTTTAATAGATGGAATGAGAACTCACATTCTTGTTCTCTATGTGTTATCCTCAAAGGGGGGCATGGATAGGCCATGGAGAGAAGGGACATGAGGATGATAATTTTTTAAAATGTATAGTAAAATCAATTTTGTAAATAAATTTTGATTTTTTAATGAATTTATGGATTATTATCAAGATAAAATTTTGTATAAAAATTATTTTTGGTTGAATATTATTTGAGAAGGAATGTATACATTAAGAATCTAGAAATTACTTATTTTTCCTAAAAAATTAATGGATTACTATTTAAATATTATATAGGGTCACAGAGATGGTGTGGTTCAATGTGTGGGAGTAAAATTATAATATGCTGATGTTCATAATCATCAAATATGATGTTTTTAATATTCATAGGATAAAAAAATTGTAATTTGAAAAATAAAATTTTTTCATATTAAAAGATTATATACATAAATTGGTTAGTGGGTGTAATACTTTTTATGGTAATTCATGTGATACCTTTCATGAAAAATATTATAATGTGAATTTTTTGATAAAAGTAAATATGATATATGATAAATATATATATAAAATATTGTTGTATCGATCTTATGATTTTTTATGTGAAAAATTGAATAATTGATTTTATATCATTTTTATTTTGGTTAAAATACCATTTTCAATCTTGTAAGAGACACCAAATTTATATCATGGGTATCCTAAAGTAGAAAAATGAAAATCTTGTTGTAAAATTTATATTAATACTGGTAACCGGAATAAATGATCTTAGTTATGTTTTTGTTTTTGCTACTACCAAACCAGGAAAAAAACATTTACGATGGGTTAATTTCAAAAGATTTATTTTTAATTTAAAATTTATTCTCTAGAAATTAATAATAGATCATTTATCTATAATAATCGATTTGGTTGAAATTCCCACTAAATTATGTGACTTATTTTTTTTAATTTTTTGATAGAAAAAATCATTGTAACTAAAATTTATTATTGCAAACCATTTCATTAATCGCAATAAAGTCTAAGAACAATTTAATTTTGTTGTTAAAAACTTAAAACAATAATTTTTTTCATTATATTATAATTTTGAGGAAAAATTACTTATATGTTGTAGTTGATTAATATCATTTTTTCACTATTAATGGTTACAACTAAGTGTTGAAAAAAAATATCTTTGGGACGTATTGGTTTTTCTCCCTAATTATTTTATATTTTCATGACTGTCACCCTTTCTATCACCATAATCCATTAGAAACAATCAAAATGTAAGAACAAAAATCTATCCATCACTAATAGGAATCATAAATATATTAATATATTTTTTATTGGGGCTATTTATTATTATGAATATATATATATATTGGTTGGAGAAACCCATATTATAGGGCTCAAACCAGAAATAACTCTTTATTAGAAATTGGTACAATCACATCATCGTTTCAGAATAGCATTAAATTGTATGAATCAGATTCCAAACTTAACTTCCATGACAGACTTTCAATGGTAGGCATGTTAATATGGGATACACAATCCCAATCAATTCACCACCTAAATATTACTTGCAACTCTATAATTTGTAAACCATAAAAGTTAAGTAATATTTCTTCTTGGTAATAAATTTAATCTTATGTAACACCATGAAAATTCTGAAAGAGTTATTTTTATTCGATTCTGTGTATGACACCCAACACCAAGCCTAAAAAGGGATATAACCTCTTAAGAATTTATGATATATTTAGTATTTTAAATAAATTTAATATATTATATAGCATGAAATAAACGCAATAATTAATTATATTATGTTGAACGCAACAATGATTTTCTTTAATAGCTAACATTATATGCAAGACTGAGTTTTACCAAACAAAAATATATTATTAAAATATTATTATTTAATAAAATATAACCTAGCCATTAAATTAGTGGTTATTAATATGATTAACTAAATTATGAAAACATTTTGTTTACACAAATATAACATTAATTCCTTAGTTACCAATTAATTAGAAATGACTATAAAAACTAATTGAATATAAAGGAAATGTTTTTATAGTCACAGAGGTTTTTTATCCTAATAAATTAAATTAATTAACATTAGTGAATGATATTAATGAAATATATATATTATATATTTATTAAAATATTTTTTAAATTGATAAAATATATTTGACAGACATGTGATAAGAACAAACCCAATATTTATCGTAGAAAGCTATATTTTTATAAAGGCAGTTTTACAGTCTTTTAACAACACACCTATTTCAAAATTAAATTTTGAAGATTTTATAAATTTTATACAAAAAATTAAAATTCTTTTTTTTAAATTTAACATAAAAATTATCTTATAATTAATTGTTTTTTTTTGAGAATTTTCATTTTTCAATGAATCGTGGAAATAGTAAATTTTAATTGAAAACTACATTATCATTAAAATAATTAATCAGGTTAAATTATATTTTAAATTTTTTTAAGTTAAATTATATAAATTATTAATTTATTACTATAATTTTGTTTACTGGGATAAACTTTAAATTGAAATTGGATATAAACACATTTTAATATTTTGAACATTTTCACTTTAAAAAACCTACTTTGTCGTATTGTCCATGAGATTACTTTTAAATTAATTTCCAAAACTTCTATGATTTAAATTTGAAAAAAATTATTTCATATTTTTAATAATAATCATTTATAATTAATAATAACTTCAACTTATTTTTTTACCCAGAATATTATTGAAAGAAATGAAAATTAATTAGAGTGATTAAGAGAAAAACTAGCTTAACAAGGGGATAAACCTTAAGCTTAAGTATTAAAATGACCTATAAAAATATACATAACCTATAATTTAGCCATATTTCAACCATATACTCTCTTTTATCTAATGTTTTTCATTATTGAAGCCAATTGAATAGGAGAAAACATGGGTGAAATTCCCTCTTTCAAAAATTTACAAGAATTCCACTTCTCCTCTACTATAAAAAATAACTAATACCCCCACTTATTGACAACACTAAAACCATTTTTATTGTCAAAAACTTGACCAAATATCTTACCAAAATCTCTAACTTCATCATATAATCCTAAATTTTGGATGAACCAAATCAAGAAAATCCCTTCGTGAAAACCAAACTGAGTTACCTGAAAAAGAGGTAACGTTCTTCAACAAACAATTTTGTTTTGTTTCTTTTTTCACCTATTCAATTGTTATTACATATTGCTCATATAATAACCTCAATATCATTAATATACTTATATTTTCTTATTTAAATTGTATTATCTACACTCACACACACTTCGATCAAATGAGATACACAATCATCATTCGTGCATACGAAAGAGTACCACCACGCAAACCGATATCGTTTGTTCTTACATTACCACCTTTAAAGTTTTATAATAATGATGGATTTATATTTTATATTATATATATATTAAAAGTATTATTTCTTTATTCTTTATTATTTTTTTATAACACTTATGTCGATTCTTTTCATTTTGGGGGAATACGATAACTTTGTTTGTGGACGTGTGGACTACCACCTCCTCAAAGCGATATGAATCATTCATGATATACATGGAATGTATAAAGGGTGGTTTTAATAAAAATATGTTATATATATGATACAAATATTATAATTTATTATAATATAAATATATGCAATTTAATTTTTAATCTTTTAATATGATAAGAAAATGAAAACAACGTTCATACAAACTTACCACCTACCATCTACATGAATAGTGTATTTCATTTATATCTCCAAATTTTATAGATTATTATTAATAATTATTTAACAAATATATATTATATTGAGATATTAAAATAAATTCTGTAGTTGATAAATCATGATCTATATAATAGGAGAAAAAAATTAACAAGTCAAAACATACTCGAAAAACAAGGAAATTAACACATGAAATAATGAAAATAACGATAGATTATTAATAAATGAGTTATAATATGTTTCAAAAGGAATATATATGATATAATATATATTAATATGTTTATAGTGTAAGTTATTGACATGTTTTAAACCATTATTCATGATTTTAAAGGATGATCACCCAAAATGAAATGCAATGTAAGAGATTCATTCTCAATTTTATTTCATTTAGACATATTGTAATGTTATGAACATAGAATATTTTATATATAGTATATACATACAACGTGAAATTTAATATCATTAATAATTTATTATTCTTGGTATTTAGAGTTTTAATTTGAATTATTTCAATAAATGGGATTCGAACATAATGTTACCAAGCAGTAAAAAAATTTCATAACTCAATTAGTTTTCATTGGGTTATATTAATTCTTCATTCTCATTAATATTATATGATTATGTGTATAATTAATTTTACTATATATTTATGTACTTGCACTTATTTATGTGGATTTAAAGTTGTTACACATAGTCAATTGATTGATTAATTCACACTTCAACATTATGTTCATTTAAAGGGTTTATTTCACAATCTCATTATAATCGAGATTGTTTATACGTGAATTTACATTAAAGTAAATTATATAAAAAATGTTTAATAAAACCTTTAATTTTATTATCATTTGATTATTAAAAATATTTTTCAAGTAATAGTACAATTTTACAATCATTGGTACTTAAAATGTTTTTGAAAATGTTGTTAAGGAAACTCGACTCTATTTCTCTCTTCAATAAAAGATCTATTTTCTATCAAAACGGTGTTTTTGAACAAACAAATCCAAAAACAAATAGAACCTTTAATTTTTTTTTAAAAAAAATTACCCCTTTTTTCCTCTGCAAATGTTTTCAATGTAATATTCTTGTTTCTTTCCAAACATGTTACTTTTCTAACCTTTTTACCGTGCGAAAAAGAATGTTCATTTTACCTTGTACGGAATTACCCATCATAATTTAATTGAAAATTCCATTGAAATTTTACTATGATATTTTTAAATAAAATGTTTTTACAAGAGGGTTTCATTGAAAATATTTTTCAAAAAAATCATAATGAAAAGTATATTTTTCTCAAGAATGATTTCAATGATATTTTTATGGTATTTTTAATTTCATCAATGACAACAAATCTTATTTCTAGTACAATCGGTATATGTCATATTGATAATATCCTTATTATTTTTTGGATAATGTATTATTATTTTGACCAAGGATAGTATTGATATTAACTTCCTTGAATCTTTTTTATCATTAACTTCCCCTTAAGTTATTCCCCTTCTAGTGATCACTGAAAATTAAATTAGACTTAAATATCTATATAATTTATCATGGACATGATTATTTTTAAAACCATACACACTTTTAACATATGGTTTATACTTGAAAATAATTTGATTAACTAGGAAATTATTAATAAATCTGTATCTTTTTCTCAACACAGAGAAATTTTGATATGGCCCATTATTTATGAATTAAATAAATTATTCGATAAATAAGGAATGATTTTGAATGGTATGAAATGGGTTGGGGACCATTTCAAGTAATCTCCCCAATGCATCAATAGTCTCTTGAGATGAAAAAATAGGGGAAAACACTTTGAGTTTGTAAACAAAAACATTCTTAACTGTCTTGTAAAAGGCCTTGAAAGTATTATGCTAAATCGTCTTTTGGAAGGTGTTAATGGTAAATGTACCATGTACCTAGGAAGCATGGAAACTAATAATTAATAAATTCCTTCATTTTGATTCAGTTATTATAATCCATGATAATTTCACTATGAAAAAACTTATTCCGACATTTCGTTATTAGTTTATTGAATAAATGAAATGTGTTTCCAATTATTTACTTTTATATATTTAATTTTACTTATTTTTTCATGATAATCAAGTTATTTAAATGTAATGTTTTTTCAATAATTTACCTTTCAATATTTTTTTATACATTTCATTCTTAGTTTTGTTGATTACATGAAATGTCTTCATATATTTACCTTTCAATAATGATTGTGCTCATTGATTCATTATTAATTTCACTATACTTAACCCTTAATTAGTATTTGATTAAACCCTTATTTTTACCTTTACCCAAGATTCTATAGATTGTACTAAGAAAGTCATGTGAGGATACTCAAGATCCAATAAAGTTATCATCAAAAAATAATTATTCTATAATTTGTGTTTTCATTTATAATATAAGATTCGTGCATTTATCAGTTATAACAAGACTACTAAAATTATTAGTCCTTCAAAGTTTGATTCCTTGTAATCATGCCAATGTAATGGTAGTAGACATTGGGTTTGGGATTACTGGTTTTGGGTCACTACATCTTCAACCCCCTTGGACATATTTGTTTTAAACATTGTAGAATTAATTTTTTTCAAAATATTCATATGTGGTGATGTAATGGACTATATTTAAAACCCACTTGGAAATAGAGAAAAAAATATTGTTTTGATTTAATGGAAACAACTCCCCCCCTGAATAAAGGATGCCATATTGGAAGAGTGGGTGACTATAGGTTTAGGTAAGTTTGAGTAATCCATATGAAGACAAAAATTGTTTCATTTAAAATAGTGACACCTTCTGAATATGTCAATAGTTTCTTCCCTTTCTTTTTGAATCCACCATACTATCTAAAGATTAAGAGAGTTTTTTATTCCATTTTCCCTTCATTAGTGCACTCCATTAAACCATAATTTAATCTCGATGATGATGGATGGCCAACTTATATAAACATAAATGTTGAAGCTTGATTTCAAGATAATCGTTTTACTTTTTTATAATATTTTTTATAAATTATTTATTTTTTTTATTTTTATTTATTATTTTATTTGTAAACATTTTGTTTATTATTATCATTTAAAAAAATTTAAATAGTTATTAGTTATACAAAATAATATAACTAAAATCATAAAAAAAATACAGGGCATGTGCACACACACACACACATATAACATTATTAGATATCATTATATTTTTTAATAATTGTAATAAGTAAAATTTAATTAATATTATTTTAAATTAAAAATTAAAAAAATTATATGGATATATTTAACCAAATTGTATAATTTAAATATTCCTAATCAAGAATACAATATTAATATTATTATTGGTATATAAATATACACATTCTTTAATAAATATTTTTTTTAAAAAATATTTATTAAAATATTTTTTTAATAAATAAATATATATATATATATAGGGGAGATAGAGAATTGTATATATTACAATATTTGTGGAGAGGGGAAAGAATAGAATTGAAATTCTATACTATTTCTATTGTGAATTACTCGGTGACACTCAAACCGAAGATCTTGTAAAGACCCCATAGGACTGCTACCCTTGAGCTGGACCCTGGGGGAAACAATATATTGATGGGTGGAATACCATACATGTCTTGGGCTTAAACCACCACCTAAATGTCACTCGTCCCCAACTAAATTTGGGTGGGGCAGGACTCGAACCAGCAGATAGGGGTACAATCTCCCACTGATGCATAACTTCCAATGGTTTTTATGTTTTTTTTTGAAGTGGGATATCGGTCGGGCCAAATCCTTGGTTGGGTGCAGGTCTACTGTAGTTGGGCTAGTGTGGAATATCTGGTGGGTAGTTTGGTTTCACTATGAACTGAATATCCAAATGAGTTTCTATCCGTCCACATACAGAAAAAACACATGCCCTCTAAGGATGTTGATCTTTCAATGTCCATTGATTTCACCCAAAAATTCCTACAAAATAATATGAAACATCAACATCTGAACAATTTCTACTAAAGAAAATGTCAATTGTTAAACTAAATAATGTTGTGAGGGAGTCATGGTTTGAACTTTGGGTTCACACTAATTCAGAAGCTCTTATTACCAAATGATCAATAATGGATAAATATTAATTAAATAGTTTATTTATTATATAAGTTAAATCATATAAAATTTAAATATAAGGGATCAAGTATCATTGGAGGAAAATTGGCATAGTATGATCTAAAATGAGGTAAAAAATAGGAATAATTTTTAATTGTTTAAATTACAAGTATGAAAATAAAAAGAGTTATGAATATTCAGATGAAATTTCACAATCATTATCAACTATTATTTTTATATCAATTCATGTTAATAATTATAAAGTTAGTCATGGTTTTAATGATAATAAATTATTTTTTATTAAATAAATATTACACTATTTTAGTTCTATAAGAAGAGAGGTTGTGAATATGAGGAGTGATTTATATTTAATAAATATACAATTTAACTTATAATTGAATGAAAATATTATAGTATTTATTTTATACAAAAAAATTCGTTGAAATATATGATAAGGGATATTTTATAATTATAACTTCAACTAATATTCAAAAAATTAGGTGACACTGAATCTGAAAATTTTACTTCAATCTTGATAATTCCTTACATGTTCAAACAAGTAATATTTAAAAAATGAAACATTATTCATATTGTTATACTAGTTTTATATAATGTTACACATCTTTCCCTTCCTATATTTTTCTTATCCCATATATAAAATTTATTAATAATTTAATACACATAATAAATAATCTAGTTGATATATATATTATTTTTAGAGAATAAAATTTATTATTTATATTCTTTATTTTATTTTTAAAATTTTACTATTTAAAATAAAAATATTACTAATAAATTATAATATATATTCTATATCTCATTATTTAATAAAAACATTAAAATATAATCTTATTTAATGTAAAATAAATATATATCTATTAAGGTTTTAATAAATATTTTTTTATAAAAATATTTTTTATATACTTCTTTGAAAATAATCAATGTAATTTCATATGAATATCAAAAGAAATATATTATAATCAGTGATCATAGTTGAATACATCATCAATATTTTCGATATAAACCTTTTATATATAGGGGGTTTTGAAAATTTTCTTGAATTTATGTTATCAAATACATAATTAATTCCCCAATTAATGATTATGTATCCTTATAAGAATAGTGATATCATGATATATGAACATTTTAAAACCATTGGAGTTCATCTATCACATTTTGATTTTTAATTAGATTTTGTTTTTTATATCATCATGATTAATATCATTCAGAATCACATTGATTGTTTTTTGTTGATAATCCATCACAAAATCAAATTTAGTACATAAAATTGGTGGATTTTATTTTTAATAAAATAAAATTATTATGAAAATTATAGATATAAATTATCTAAATTTTATGATATATCAAAATAGGGCAAGGGATCATTTTACCATGGATGTAATATCAGTAAATTAGAAGCAATTAAAAAACTTATGACTATTAAATAAAATCCTGAAAGGTATAATATTTGTTTTAGTAAAGAACATGCTTTTATAAAATACTTGTTTCGAAATTAAAATATAATAGAAAATTATATTTTTGAGAGTGATATGTTTCTGTATAATGTTGTGTCTCATTTATAAGAAGATTCATGTATGTTGAAATTATTGTGTCTTATATTATAATAATTATAAATATTTAGGTAATTATATATCATGTGGACTATTGAGAATCAAATAAATATAACATGGTAAATAGAAGTCTTATTCTGGTCAAATAGTTAACGTATCTTTATATTACAGTAATTTTATAATTTTTATTTATGTTTAGATGCATAATATATTTTAGGGGATTGTATCCATTATTTTCATCAAAAAATGGAAAGTTAAACCATTATTCTAATAGCGAATCATAGAAATAATTTGATCAGTTGTATATGTATTTTGTATAAAAAAACTCATAATTTTTGTTTGGGTATTTTGATTCTTATGGAAGTCAATATCCTAATTGAAATATTTCTATAACGTTGTATAACTTTCTTTTTTAGATATTAAAATGAATACCTATGTAAATTTAATATTTTTAATTTTATTTCATCCAAAATATAATATTGATATTTATTAAAAACCCACTATTGATTAGGGGAAGTTTTAATGAAGAGATTAGAAAATTATATATTATAAAGTTTCAAAAAAAAACATCTCACACATTCAGAAATAATATTATATCCAATTAATGACTTTTAAGCATATGTCATGTTATTTAGATAGAGTACACATGTTACTAAATTATTTTCATTTTTCATGGGTGATAATAAATCTTTCACGATCAATAATAGAAAGAAACCATAATTTTTACTATCATCGATGATGTATTCCTCATGATCACACCTTTAATAGATATTAAAATCATTTTATAATGTCAAAATAAAATGATATGGACCTCCCTTAATGGACTCAGATATCTAGTTATAATCATTTCTGTCTCTATAACATGATATTATTTTTTTACCGAAATTCCAACTCTTAAAGAATAGTCGGTTTTAAGAAAGATCATAGTTGGATAATGTGAACCATTTTTTGAGTTTTAACATGACCCGACCGAATGCCCCTTAGAATGGTAGTCAACTTGAGTGTTCCACCATAATTCCACCTCTAATGGACTAGGTGTTCATGACTACCTCTAATAAGGCACATCACCCATGAGAGTAATTAGATTATTAGATCCTGCAACAAATACCCATCCACAATACACATTATAACCAACAACCATAAAAAATACATGATAAAAAAAACTACATAAAAAATATTTCTGCATTAGACACTAACTATCTGAGAAAAAATCCACATAGGCAGAATCCAGGATAATGAAATATATAGGGAATGTATCTCATGGTATAATAGAACTTTTTCAAGGAAAAACACCTCCTCACTGTAATTTGTTTTGGAAATATCTGATAAAAATGATCACTCTTATGGGACAATAAGAACCATTTCCATGTCCATTGAATTTACCTCCAAACTATATATTTACTGAAAAGACACAACACATATGTGAAATTTTTCTCATGATGGAGTGAGTATAAAAATAACCATCATGGAATCCCAAAAACAACAAATGGAATGAGATAACAAGCTAGCTCAAAACCCAAGAAAAAGGGAGAAACAAAAAATCTCATATATGATTTAAGGATCATGACAACCAATGATGCATTAAAGACCCATTTTTATTACTTAGAACCAATAAGGTGATATATAATAGGTAACTATATATATTAAACAAATCACAAGGATTGAATATCCAAAATACCCGTCTTTCATAGCTTCCATGATACCTCTGTAAATCCATAGGGATGAACCAGTACTTCATTGAAGTATGTGTGTTGATCAAGGGACTACTGAATCTTATATAGGACCCACACAATGTTAAGGGAAATTTATATCGATCAAGGGGGTTATAACTCAATAGATTAAGTATATGCATGCCATCTCATCAGGGAGTACCTAATTTCATGAATCATATGAAATACCCACACCTTAACATGAGATATATGATTTAGGGATTACTCAAACTCCTCAGTGATATAGAAAAATCTTGCCTTATCATGAGAGATATTGTTAAAGGATTACCTAACATGGTTTTAGAAATGGATTACCTGCACACTATATCTATAGGGTCTGTACCAACTCAAGAAAATGTATAGGGGGAATTCACTATTATTGGTACATTTATGGGGGAGTATAAAACCATGTGTCCTCTTTGAACATCTCGCCTGGGCCCAATCAATAATGGTATCCAATGATAAAAGGAACCATACCATCATATTAAATGAAGAAAAGAACTGAAAATTGACTATTTCTGCATTCAATTTCGAATCATATCTAATAAGATATGAAATTTAAAAGAAAAGGGAATGTAAATGGCATATAGACATGTAGCTTTGTAGTATATTCTTTTGGTTTTAATATACATGGATTTCCTTTCTATTTGACATGGTTTGAGATAAATTAGGGGTGGAGGAAGGTATTTTCGAGTCCTAAGCCTTGTCTTTTACTCAAACACAGTTTGTACCTATTTGAATGTATTGGATTTTCTCTATATATCATATTTTTTTAACAGACATGATTTATGATTAAAAGCTACACACATTGTGATATTTTTCTTCATTCCGGTTCCATAATCATCGTTTCCCCTTACAGAATCTAGCCTCCCCACACCTACCATAGTTTGGAGCACTACCTCACACTAACACCGATGTAACCTTACCTAAACCATGTTTCCATTATCAATCATTCCTTTATTCAGCCTACTGCAATGCCACTTCCCATCACTGATCTTCTACTTGATCTCTGCCACCACCTTTAATTTAGTGTCGATCGCACAAAATCATTCTTTCAAAAATGTGTACACACAAATTCCAATAATAAAAAATCTATTTAATACATGTAAAGAATAGTAAAATGAAAAATAATTAAAGAACAATAATTTAAAGGATTAAGAATAGAGAAAAAGTAAATATTATAATTCGTATATCAAAGTCGATTTGTCGAAGATTCACCCATCCTGTCTCAATATCTAAATTCATCAAATCCACCTAAAAGAATGTGATATATAATTCTCTCAACAGTTTATGTCATTATTAGAAAATGACATTAATTAAAGAGTTAAAAAGGGAATTTATAGGCCAGTTCAAGGAAAAACTTGGTAACATTTTAAACCCCAAAAATTGGCACAGTATATGCACTAAAACTTAAAAAAAATATACCAAATAGAGGTAAAAATATCTTCCCAGAGTCAAACTATAATAATAAATTTTCTATCTGGGAAATTGTTTCGAATATTTTTATGACTTAACTCATTTATGAGTGCACATGATATAAATAGTTTATTTTAATTTTTCAATTATTTCTTGGGAACCCACGACACCAAGTGAAATTATTCGGACTATGAAACAACATATTAAAATATTATTGAAAATATTTTAGTTTATGGAAAACTATGAAAATTTAATTCTTTATTCCTTCAAGGATTTTCATATTTAAAAAAATATCTCACTCAAAAATACAAGGGTACTGAGATTTTATCTGACCCTAACTCTCCTAAAAAAATAACTTTATGGTTACCATTAAACTACATAAAATACACTAATTATATCACCCATAACTAAATGGTATTATCCCACAGGTCCCCAATCACCCCTGGGTGCTTTATAAAGGTGGTTTCACACTTAACATATAGCTCTCCTAAGTTAATAATGTGTGATTGGTCATGTACATATCTCCTCAGTGTTGACATATAAAATATGTTCACTAATTCTAACTATGGGAGTAACAAAAGCAGACAAGAAACCTCGCATACCCTACATAGGATCAAGAAATACTCGATGAACCTCAAAGATAACTTGTTTCTTTAACTTAATCGCTTCAATTTATGTAAAGTTGAGACCTTTAGACATATATCCCCACTAAAAATCAATCAAAATCCATCCCTAACCATTATCAGCATCAGAAAAAACCCTGATAAAAGCTATATTTCATAAAAAATTATATATCATTACAAATAATATATTTATATATTTATATATTTATATATTAATATTTATATAAATATAATATATTTTAATAGATATTTTTTATATATGGATAAATACAAATTTCAACTTTATAGATAATTTTTTTTTTAAAAATAGGATTATAAAATAATTTAAAATAATATTTCTTAATAATTTTCTAATTATTACTGAGTAATAGTCATTTAATAACAATTGGATGGAATAAAAATTTAATAAATGAATAAAAGATCTAAGATAATTTGAAGACATGACTTGAACTTTAAACAACCATATACGTTTTGATATGGGTGCCTATTTCATATCTACCACATATCAAATCGAAACATTTGAAGATATCTATGTCGTGTTGAGTGGAGGACCATGGTCAATAATTTTTTGAGGTCGAAAAAGGCACAGAAGGCCACCAAAACTAAGTTTTTAGTTGCTATAGCCAAATTTTTCTCATATTAGATGAGATTTTAGATTCTAATTAAAGGATATTCTAATCCATTTTTAGTGGAGACTGAATTTATTCCCCTGGTGTATATTCATATAGATATTATTATTTTTAAATTTTATCATTTTTTCATATTGTAGTTTTTTTATAATCAAATATATGAATTTTTTGTTATTTACATATAATAAATCAATTGTTTAAATAAAAATTTAAACATATTTAAATAAAAATGTATATTTAAATATATAAAACATATGGAAATAAATATTTATTATTCATTTTCTAAATAAAAAATAATCCATTTTATTTACCTTATAAAAATTCACTAATATATATATATATACCTAAGTAATTTGTATATATAAACATGAGTGTGTCAATAAACAAATTTATATTTATTTATATATTATAATATATATATATATAAATGTAAATATTTGTGTGTGTATGTGTGAAATATAAATGTGTACGTGTGTGTGTGTAAATATGTGTGTATGTGTTGTATATATAACTCATATATAAATGTATTTTTTTAAATATATCATTATCATTAAATAGAGTACATAAATGTATTTGCATTATATATTTATAGATACATTATAAAAATTAATATCTAAATATAAAATTATATGTAAATATAATGAATATATATATGTAAATATAAAAACATATATGTAAATATATACGTAATGTATAAAATTTTTATCTAAATATATATTATATAGACATATAATAAAAATTTATTTAAAAAATTTAAATATAAATAAATGGAAATTATTTATTATCCATTTTATTTAAAATAAAATCATTCCATTTTTTATATATTATAAAAATATATGAATATATATATACACACACACTTAAAAAATGTATATATAATATTTATATATAATGATTATATATACATATGAGTGCATATTAATAAGTAGACATCTATTTATATAAATATTCTAATATATGTAAATGAATATTAATATATACTATATTTAAATGAATCTATTTTTATATATATTACACTCACACACACAAACATATATTTTATGAAAATATTTAAAAATAATTATATATAAGTGTAAATATATATTAATAAATATAAATATCATGAAATGAAGAATAAAAAAGGTAGGGAAGCGGTAAAGAGTTTTTATTTGTAGGAGGTAGGTCACAGGTTTGAGTCCAGGCACGTGACGATGGGTGAGCGGATTTCAAGCACTGAGAAAGGGGGGTCACAAGCACTAATGGGGTGTGAGAGTGTATGTGGTGGGAATGGACAATACTGATAAAGGGGCTCAAAAGGACTGAGAAAGGTGTGGCATATGAAAAAATATTTTGTAAAAATTTTATTATTGATAGAAAAAATCACTAATAAAGGCTTCCTTTATCATCACATTTTTTATAGTGCTGATAAAGATCATTTTTAACATAACTTGGATTATTTGATCTTGTTTATCATTGATAATGCTTATTTTTTGTGCTTTTAAAATTATAATCTATTATAGTGCATGAAATCCTTCGTTAAGCACTAAAGACCTCCTTATTTAGTATATGTAGTTTTCTAATGGATTCATGATATCCTTATACACAACTAGATCACATACACCTTCTCTATTATCAATTAAACTATCATTATCCCTTTAATCATTTACTCACAAATCTCCATCTAGAAAAGAGAATATTTTATAGGTTTCTGAAACACCTGTCATGGGGTAGTGTAAGAAGCTGTTAATTAACTTAAGGTTAAATTATATAATAGTGGGGGATAGAGGTAACATTCGAGGAGGATTGAAAATTAGTTTTTACACAATAAATGAAATAATAGGGGTTTGGTTTGATTTTATTTGAGAAAACTAAGAATTTTTCAAAATACAATAATAGTTATTTGATCAAGTAATGAAATAGGTAATTGATTAAGGGGTTGTTTTGAAAATTTCTATCCTATATAAATATTAAATTTATTAACTCTCATAATATGATTAAATCAATAAGATAATAAAAAAATCACATATCTCTCATCAAGGGGTGGTAGTTAGTGTTAGTTTCAAATCTGTTGTATCCATTATTGAATTATCCTCTTACCTATGACTGTAGAATCAATAATTAGTTATCTATAATTACTTAAGAAACTTCCAATTGGATGAAGGTACTCATGATCAATCTAAAAAAATGAAATTCTCTCCACAATCATATCATTAATCACAATATAATTTACTAAAAAACCTATACCCATTCCATTATAAATGGGAAAGATTAAGTGGAGGGAAAAAATAAATTTATCGCCCAATACAAAAAATAGTGAGTGAAAGATAAATCAATTAAAATTTTATTTAATTAAACATATCGTCACTATAAAATAAAATCATATAGCATTAAAAATATTTTTATATTGATATTTATAAATAATAATAAGAAAACTTTTCTCCTCACAACTCCCATAATCTCTAAAAGGGATATTGACCTCCATGTGTAAGGTTACATCCATGAAAAAAAGGATACAATATAAATGTGAAAACAAAAAAATTGAATCTTTAATGGAATAAAAAATTTAAACATATCCTCTTTTTTTAAAAAATATTCATCCTTTATTTAGTAAAGTTTCCAAAATATCTCTAGAAACCCTATATCTCTACCAAATGAATTTTGAATATTTCCCTTTAGATTTTAGGTGCCCATAAATTTACACTTTGATTGTACTCTTTCCAATACTGATTGACAACTGGACTGAAATCCTCATTCATTCCCACTATGGTTTATCATTCATGTATGAAGATCTTCTCATGATTTCCTCATAATGTACAAGCTTCCCATGTCACTGAGATAATCATTACAACATTAGTTACTTCTTAATTTTTTCAAAATATTTTCCCGCACATTATAATAGGTCTTAAATAAATAAATAAATTGGATGTAATAAAATGAATTAAATATCAGTAAAACATAATGAATTTATTAACTAATTAAATCCCCTCATACTTAAACCTTGGACTATAAGACATGTGATCATAAAAAATATTACCCAAGAAAAGTTCACTACACATTCTGATGTGGGTCCCTTTCCCAACATCCATGTCACTCATACATACCATATATTGTACATGTTCCTACTTCCATTTTAACCATGATTTACATTCAATTAATTTCAAATTTTTCCATAATCTCATACTTATTTATACCTATCTTTTGGGAAATATTTCTCTCATCACACAAAGTATGAATTTTAACTCGTTTTTTTCTCATTAAAAACTCATTTAAGGGTCACCATAGGCTTGATGAGTTTTTAAATCTCCACCTAATAATTCAAGTACCCATTTTTATCATGAATAATTTTCTAGGTTTTTCTGTAGTTAAGGCTTGGTAGGGTTTGATATTAAAAATTTTAGAGTTCTAATTAAGAGGTTTTGGCATTAGAATGAATCAAAATTCATGATAACTCATTTACACACAAGAATGATATCCTAAATAAATATCCTATATAAAAAAAGACCAATGGTACTTTTTTATTCTCATAGAATTCTCCAACAAAAAAAGTATAGTAACAAATTTTATCCATCTCTTCACTTCATTTACTATCTTTTTTTAATTACATGTATATTTTGTTTTTTGATGGAAGAGGGGAATATTTGGTTTAAAAAGAATTATTTAAACTTACTAGCCCAATTTTTATGGAACATTTTCCTTATATCTTTCCCACACTTGTTTTTCCCCATATTAACTTTACAAAAAAACTTCGTTTTAGATCTATTTATAAAATATTATATCCTCCAACATACTTAAGTTTAACAATATTCTTGCTTTTATTCCTAGGGTATGATGGTTATGGATTTTAGGCTTGTAATATATCCATATAATTTTTTTTATCATGGATGATATGGAATAAAAGTTGTAATATTTTACTGTATCGCAGAATAAAATTTATTCTAAAATTGGGCTTTTCAATCAAAATATTACCTCAATCATTTTTTAATACATTTTCCTCGATAATCTATGTTTTTTACTAGAATTCACAGAAAATTAAATGTATTCAATAATTTCTTAGTTATCTCAATAAACGAGTGTATTTTAAAGATTGGAAAATGATATAAAATCCTTACAAGTAATAGATTTGAGTATTAGATAGTATGTCATGGCATATGATTCAAAAAATAGTTATATTTTCCTTAATTTCACAAACATTAAATCTAAAAATAAGTTTTTTAAGATTTATTATATGTTGAGTTCCTTGAATCAAATAAATATCTGAAAATTATAATAGGTTCAAAACATATAAAGGCATTAAATTAGAGATTAATAAGTTTTAAAAAAATATCAAAAACAAAAAACATTAATAAATGAATAAATAAAAAATGAAAATTTGTGAAATTCTTAAAAACTATAATGGATTCCCCTTCCACATAATTTAATTATATGGATTTATAAATGTATTATAAAAAATTAGTAGTATTTAATAGATTAAATATAGCAATAATATTCAATAAGATTAAGGAAAGGTATGAACTGGGGGTTAAATTAGTAAAAGGTTTGGAGGAGTGTGATCTCATAAACCTGTTCCTATGGTAGTTTTCCTTGATATTCCTTCATCCCATTTCTATTGAAAAATAAATGGGTTATTCTATCCATTAATTATCTTCACATCACCAAATAGATAAAAATTAATGTTGGTAAATGGGATTTCATATTTGGGAAAGAGTCAAACTGAAATCAATTTGATTCTTGAGTTGTAAATCAAAAATTCATCTTTTCAATGAAAGTATCTTTTTTGAATCATATTTTCATGTTCCACTCTTGTTCTATCCTTGTAAATACTAAAATTTACAATTTTTTATCTTCTAATTTGTTCTAGTTCTCGAATCTGAATTCTCTATTCCTTTCCAGAATTTTCCATATCCATATTCATCTCTTTGATTGCCTAATTGGACCTATTTTCCAACTACATAGGTAAATGATAGTTTTCCACATATATAAACTAGTATGTGATCAACATTATTGTGGTTTTTTATGAGGTTTTTTACTCCCACAATGCATCTTAAAAAATCTAGCTCATTTATTTCATATTTTTTATGGAAGTATTTTCTAGGATTTCTTTAAAATCTATATTGGAAACATCATATTGTCTATTGGTTTATGGATGATTGTGTATTGATGTTTTATGGTGAAATACATGATTTAGAATTAAATATTCATTAATATTAATATAAAAGCGTGTTTCTTTATCTCTTATTATTACTCTTAGGATTCCAAATCCAAAAAAGATATAAGTCTTGAAAAAATCAAAAAAAAAATAGTGGAAACATTAGTTTTAGTGTATGTGGATTCCACCCATTTTTAAACATAGTCCATGCCTAAAAATATATAATAATATTGAAATTATGTATTATTGGAAATTATAAAATATATTCCCAATACATCAAATATTTCACAAAAGAATCCTTGGTCATTAAAGAATTTCTTGTCTCTTAGATATGTTTCAAGTGAATTGTAATTGCTCACATTGTTTATTAAACTCATAAACATATTTAAATAGTATTTAATTTTATATTACAACATCAAAGACAATCCTATGTGTTATTATATGTCCAAAGTGGCTTACATAGGCTAATTTATGAGGAAAAATGTTGTATGAATTAAACTTTGGATTCGGGAAAACACCTCATAATCATTTGATCATTACAAACCTTCTATTGATATGGATAATATCAAACATAAAATTTTGATTCATCTTTGAGTCTAAAAATTATTATGGTTTCACTTGTGATAGAAATTGATAAGTTACTATAAAATGTACCATGTCATTATACAATTTTACCACTCCTTAAATTTAATAATGTTTTTCACTTTGAATGAAGTCATTAAACAACTCTTTGTTTAGATTGGTCACCTCAGCTATATAGGGTAACCTTCTTAAGTAGTCTATCACATTATTATAAGATCATATTTTTTTACATAATATTTAAATAAAACTCTTTTAGAAACATCCTCCATCTCACCATCCTTGAATTTTCTTCTACCTTCTTCAACAAGTATATAAGGGATATATGCTCAGAGAGAAAAATAACCTTAATACTAAATTGAAATGATCAAAATATTATAATGAAAAAACTACTACTAAAAACAATATTTCATTGGTTATATATATATATTTAGCTATATCTAGTTTTCTTCAAGTATATTTAATAATATGGTGACTTCCTTTAATTTTCCAAGACAACACTACTCTAATATCATGATATGAAGCAATGTAAAACACATTTATTGGATTTCCCTAATCAAGTGGTTGTATGATTGGTGATTTGTCCAGTTTACTTTTCAGATCATAAAAATTTTCCATTCAATGACCATCATAAATAAATTTTTAATATTTTAAATAAAATTTGAATCATTGAAAAGTAGTCTTACTAAACTCATGGATGAATCTTCTATAAAACCTTACATTCCCTAAAAAGGATCTGACTTGTTCTATTCAAGTTAGGTATTGTATGAATTTATAACTTTAATTATATATTTATCAACCTCAATACAATTTTTTGAAATTACATGTTCAAGAAAAAGACCTCTCTCTACCATGAAATAGAACATTTCGAAATTCAAGAAAATATAATTTTCAATACACATTTTTAAGACTATATCTAAAATTATCGAATAGTGATCCAATGTATTTCCAAATATACTAAAATCACAAAGAAATACCTAAGTAAATTCAATAATTAGATAAAATAAAATTCTTACAATGAATATTTGAAATGTACATGATGTATTGCACAATCCAAATACAATTCTTCTTTAAAAAAATCCATAAGTACTAGTGAAGGTTTTATTTTTCCGATCCTCTAATACAATAGGTACCCATAAATACCTTAAAAATCTATCTACAAATAAAATATGATATTTTCTTGATAATATTTCACGATTTTAGTTAACAAATTATATATATAATTGATATTTTATTATGGATTAATTTACTTTCTTATAGTCAATAAAAAACCTCTAACTATTTTGGACTATCATTGGAATTAATTAATTTTTGTATTCTTCATAATGGCCATTATAAATATTTTTATAACTATATGAATTTATCTATCCCATTATGAATTAAAAATTGGTTAAATGTTTTATGCATATAATAAATTTTCAATTTCTTTTTTAATAACTTACATAATTATTGGGTTATGTTTACTTTTAGTTTTCGGAATATATTTCCCCTCGCATCCTAGCATAATTATACACATGTGTATTGTAGAAATTTTTTTAAGAATATATCCTAAATTCTATCCTAAAACACTCTCATTTTATCTCAAATGATTTATCAACTTGTATTCTTCATTAGAAACAATATTGAAGGAAATAATAATTGGAAACTTTTCCACCCCCAGTAAAAACACATACCTTAAATTCATAGTCAAAGGGTTAAATTCAATATTTGGGGGTTATATTAAATATAAGACCATATGTTTTTCCTACCTCCAAATCCTAAACTTATTACATAAGAAATGAATTATCACTTCTTTCCTCATTGAATAAATAATCAAATCTATTAAATAAATATAAAGTCACATTATATTTAGATAGTTGTGAAGGATTTGAAAATTTTCCCAATTTTTATCATTGAATTTTCAAATCATAATTGGTTACCCATGGTCAAAATTTCTTAGAAATAACTAGTTTTCCACTTGTATTAAATTTATAAATATATGAAAATGTAAAAATTAAGTTCTCTTCTTATGGATATTTAATAGAATCAAATATATTAAGGTGGATATAATTCTCTCTAATCTCCACTTGTAAATTAACTTCATCATCATTTATGGTTTTATTTACTAATTTTAGGAAGGGTCTTCCCAAAATGTTGGGTTATTGAGATGGTCTCATACACTCTTCCATGTTTAACATATAAATATCACTTAGAAATATCAAATTCTACACTCTGAATAGAACATATTCAATAAAAACATGTGTTAATATCATGGATATATTTTCTTATTGTACAACCAACATTTTTGGTTTTAGCTCTCCCATATACAAGGAATAAAATACATAATATGTCTTGAAATTAATAGAATCTCCAAGATCTCATAATGAAGAAATGAAATACATAGATATAATTGTTCAAGGAGTCGAAAATAATTACGGGTCCTAAATTTTGGTTTGTAGTTGTGGTGTTAAGGATGAGTCATCTCTCCCTAAATTTACTCTCTCATTCCCTTTAAGTCTTCAATTATTAGTCAATAGATCATTGAGGAACTCAGAATATTTTGTAATATATTTGATAAAAGAATAGAGCAATAAAAATATGATTGGTCTACCTTATCTATTAAAGATCTAGTTTGGGTTATATTTGGTAGTAATGGGAATCACATTAGCAGAAATGGTTGTTTATACACTTATATTTTTCTTCAGGTTTTAAATGGGTGGTTTCTGAAATTTCTGATGATTTTTTCTCATCATATCTACAATAATTAATAATTGAATTTTTTACTTCCATAATATAATTCATCAAATATTCAATTACTAAATCTATGTGTTTTTTCATATGTGTTTGTGAACTAGTTTATGGTTGTTCATAAGGTTTACCTTGCTGAAATAGTGGTGGTTATATGAGTTGTGGACTATATTGGGGAATAAAAGTATTTAAAATGGAGGAGGATTGTGATATTTTTTAAATGGTGTTTTGTATTGATTTTATTATATTCAAAATCCATATTATACTTGGGATGTGTCTCTCTATCCTTTATTAGTCTATTGAAACTTCATCTCTTGATTGTTTTTCATGCAGCTTCCTTTTTCTTACAGTTGGTCACATTGGCCAGAATAATTCTTTTTATAGGAATAGACACCACATACCTTCACCGGTGTGAGTTGATCAGTTGATTACATAGATACATATATCTAACCAAATAGGTTAGTTCATCCAATATAGGCTCTAATAAAGGCTATCTTGTAGATAATGCATCATGAAATTCTCTTATACAAATTCCTCTTATACTGAACTACTATGAATTTTGAGTTATTTTCTAAATTAGTTATTTATATTTAATTGGTGATTTTATGATTAAATTTACTCCTGATGATATATCTTTTATATTTATATAACTATTTAAAAAACTTGATAGAATAAAACTATGATATGGTTTTTCTCAATTTCTTGGTGTAAAAAGTTAGCACATAGATTATTGAATATTTACCAACACTCATAGTGTGTCCCCCTTACAGATTTTATTATGGAATAAATCACTTTCCTCATACTCATTCTCCTTGAAGATATAAAGAACCGCTATAAGAAACTCTTTTTAAGGTCCTCCCAGTCATTGAATTCTCTAGAATAAAGGTTGGTTAATAATTATTTGGAAGCTCTTTATTAATAAAAAGTAAACGATCTTTATTTCACTTAGTCTTTAGAAACTTCTCTTGGCTTATGTGTAGCATACACCATGAAAAATTCCTTAATATAACTCTAATATTTTGGGAAACTTTGAATTAGAATAGTTTTTTTACAAAATAAACTTGTAAGGTATACATATAACTATAGGGATTTTTATTAAAAAATGAAATTCAAAAGTATATTTAATGTTTTGTTTTTCATTTTAAGCCATGGTCTAAGATTCACAGTGAATAATGGAAGTTTCACTTATATCTACCAATGCATGGTTTTAAAATTATGATTCATGAGTTAATTATCTTATTTTAGTTAGAATGGTTCTCTAAATATCATGATCAAGAGCTAAAATATAGAAAATGTTATAATGGTTCATGAAAATTAATGTAAATAAATTTGAAAAAACCTCCTTGGAAACAATGAAATGTTTTTAACACACCTTTCATAGGGTGGTGTATAAATATATCAATTACATAAGGTTAAACTATAGTATCTTGGGATATAATGGAAGTCCCCAAGGAAGGGTGTATCAAAATTAATTAAATTATTATCCCCACTATGTTAAAAACCTTGAGGGGTGGGGGTGAATCAGGGTGTTAAATGTTAATAAAATCCTCCTCTGTGGTCTTGTTTTTTCAATTGATAAAGTGTAACTCCTTGCCCCAAATCATTGGATTGATAAGATACTGAGTTACACTAACATTATGTGACCTACCCAAGACACAAAAGGTCAGTAATAAATTAAAAGGGATTAAAAAACATAGGGAGATGGTTTTCCCTTAAGACAAAATAAATCAATGTAAAACCAAAAGTAAAGATAATATTAGAGTGAAAAAAAAGACACCAACTAATAATACCAAAAGACATAAAGAACAAGTTATAATAAAGTTTCATAATCCCAAGAATCCCTCACACTAGCACCAATATCCAACACAACTTGACATTCCCATGATATCAAAATGAATCACTAGAGAAATAAGATACCTTACCCTTTTCTATGTACCAATATATAACATCTAAAAATGAACCAATGTTCCAAAGAAGGGGGTGAGTATAAACTCATTTGTAAATTCCTAGAGATTTTCCAACACACACCACTATTATAAGAACTAGTTAGCATAATTCATATAAAACAATTGAATAATAGTTAAAAGTGTATACAAAACTATAGGTGAAATCCATTTGAGAAAATCATAAGAAGCATATTCTATTTAATTAATAGTTATCATAACCATTTAAAATTTCACAAACACACATACATCCGAACATAGAATCTTGGTGTCACACATTGATAGTTATACATCAGAACTATGCTTTATCAAACATTGATGGTGGTACTTCATGACCATAGTTTGTCCTACATTGAACATATTTAAACCCAATTATTAAAAATTCATGAAAATTATACTTATATAAAATAATTATTCATTTGGAAAAAAATTCATCAAACATCTTTCTTTTAACAAAACCATCAACAATTTTATAACCGCCATTTTTAAATTGTAATTAAAGGGAGTTTTCCAAAAATCTAGATAATTTTCCAGATTTCCAAAACATAAAGGAAAATGATTTCCTTCATTAAATACAACATCATTTCCATAGAAAATCAGAGAAACCCCTTTAAATAAAACCAACACTTAATGTTTTATAAAAATTTTATATTAGATAGAATCCACTTACTACTCAACTGGTGATGAAAATGGAGAATGACATAAAGATATTCAATATCTTGGCTCACAATAACTTCCCATAAATAGATCTAGCAAGATATCATCAAGATTAATATCATAGAACATTAATATATATATAAATGGATAAATATATTTATATATTTCCCTAAGATAGAGGATATGAGTATATCTAATAACAACAAGGAAGAACAAGGACTTTCTATTGATTCTAGATCTCCAACACACTTTTATTCATCAAAACATCACTTATGGATCCAACGGAATTTCCATGGGAGACTAGGGGAGAAAAGAAGTTCAATACTATGAGATAATAAAATATTAACAAGTGTTCAATGGACTTAATTAAAATTAAATAGAATTTTTTAGAGCATTAACTATTGTCCACATGGTTAGGTTGTATAGTTTTTCAAAACATGTGCCAATAGTGCGTGTGCTAATGAAAAAGATACGAAGAGTTTCATGGTTTGTAAAACTACATTTCAACCATGTGGTGATACTATCCAGAGGTATAAACCTCGCTTGGTTGGATCACATGGTTTGAAAAACCATGTTTCAGCCGTGATTCTTCCTTTGTCTTGAGTCTCATGGTTTCTCCTACCATGCACATCTCTTAGAAAAACCATGCTCCAAATGTGCACCAACCTTGGGACTCCCAAAACATGTTACATCATTTCCTGGAGGTGGTACATGTTTTTAAATACCATGATCAAATCCTAAACCTCCAGAAACATTTATAAAACACTCCAAATCCCTCTAGAAACTTCATAGATTGCAGTTAAGTATTATATAATCTAGAAATACATAATAAAAGGGTAAATTAAAAGAAACCAAGGGTGTTACATTCTTCCCACCATTGGTATTTATGTCATCAAAAATTATAATACCATAGATTCTATGGAAGTTATCAAGTCACTTCTCTAGAGTATCCCTTTCACATTCCCTTGTATCTTCCTAAACCTGACCATTATATAGTAACACCCATACCAAAAAAATTATTTTCCCACACTAGATCTTCTCATTCCAATCTATAACATATATTAGAACAGGAATAAATTTATCATCCAACTCAAGATCAACATGGTCAAATAATTTCACCAGGTTAGGATCAGTTTAGCACTTCTTGAATTGAGATAAATGAAACACATTATGTATATAACTAAACATTGGTGGTAAATCCATTTGATAATACACATCACTAACTCATTCAAATATCTAAAAATGGATAATGTACCAAGGGGAAAATTTTCCTTGATTACCAAAATTATTTTTCCCTATAATTAGAAATATTATTAGGGAAACATGATCAAGTAAAAAAAATTAAATGGTTATTCATGATAATCTGAATATGGTTTTCGATGACTTTGAGTCACCTCCATCCTCTTTATGATCATATAAATCTTTCATATTGTCTCATCCACAAGACTGGGTCTGATAAATCAACCTTCACCTATTTCCACCCAGTAAAGTGGATAATGAAAAGGATGGCCATACTATGCTTTCAAAGAAGTCATATATATAGAGTCTTGAAAACTATTATTGTATGAGAACTCCACTACTATTATATGATCCACCCAAGATCCTCTAAAATTTATCAAACAAGTTTAAAGAATGTATTCCAATGTCTGGATCATCTGCTCAGATTGACCATATACTTGAGGATGATACACTATGATCATGGTCAGCTGGGTTTCATGTTATTTCTACATGGACTTCCAAAACTAAGATGTAAACCTTGGGTCTTGGAAAAACACAATTCAAACTGGAACACCATGCATATTTTCAAATTACGTAATATTGATCTTATATAGGTCTTCCACTGTATTAGATTCATGAATATTGATTAAATTAGTTATATTTGTCTGTTAATCAGCAAGCAAAAATTTGAAACTACGTTTCTATACCATTCTTGAAATACTTATGATAAAATAAAATTTTATTTTATCCCATTTCCACATGTGGATAGGTAAAAAAATCAATATACCAGATATTTTTTGATGATACAACTTGAGCGTCTGATAGGTGAGGCATCTCATGACAAAATCATTTACATTTCAATTCAATAAAACCCACAAAAACTATGATCTTAGTACATTATACATATTTTATGTACCAGTATGCAAAAATCATCTTGAATTTTTGTAAGTATAATAAATCTATTCTTGATAGGCCATAAGTACCAAGATCTAATCTATAAAAAAAATACTTAACTCACATCTATCTTTCATACCTAAATGGTCTCTCCACCATCGAATTTTGAACTCATAGTTATAAAAATGTAAAAAATGTGTAATCTTATATAACCTACTCACCCAAATCAAGAACAATAGAAAATGGAAATAAACCTCCAACATGACCTTGGTCAACAAAATCCAAGTGTATATTAGTTATAACTAAATTTATCTTCCACTAATATAAAGCCTATTTATCTAACTGGTTATATGAATTCATACTTCATGATTTATCCATGAAATTCCCTTTACCTTGTGTGTGCATAAATTTGAAGTAAAAAATTTATAGATATTTCATCTATCTATATTTCCTTATATTTGGATACCGTAGTGATAAAATGTGTTTCAAAATCTTTTGATATGTGAACACTATAAATTTCCCAACAAATTTAAACTGTGTTTTCAAGGCATGGACTACAAAAAAAAATTTAAAATCATGTGTTGGGTAATTATTCTCATAAACCCATAAATATCATTATCCATAGGGTATCACATGGTCTCCCTGAATGATAAAACTTTCTATACCAGTTCCACATGCATCAAAATTAACAACATACCCATATACTAACTCTGAAAATGTAATGATTGGAGAAGATGTTAGATGAACCTTTAGCTCTTAAAATGATTTCTAAAACTCATCATTCCATTAGAAAGGAACACCATTTTATGTCAAGGCTATCATCCTTGAGGAATATCGTGAAAATTGACCTACAAAGTGTCTCTAATATCCTACTAAGCCAACGAAACTATATATCCCAGAAAAATTTTATGTGGTTTCCATGATATAGAAGCCTCTATTTTTTAGGATCTATAGAAAATACCCATTTGGAGATAGAAAATGTACATATTTTATCTAGATATCACACTTTTAAAGATAAACATAAATTCAATGTTTCTACATGATACTCCTCACAATAGAAAAGTGTTGTTCATGAGTGGCATTAGTCCTTAGATACAACAAAATATTATTAATAAAAATCACAAAAAAGGAGTCAAGATACCATTGAAATATCTAATTCCTAAATTCCATAAACACTATAGGTGTATTTTTATTTCCAAAAGGCCTATCCACATAATCTTAATGACCAAAATGTATCCAAAATACTATCTTTGGAATAAATTCCTTTCGAACTCATAGTTGTTGATACCCTAATCACAAATCAATCTTAGAGAACCACGCTAGAACTATAATTTCATTAAACACGCCATAAATTCATGGAAATGACAATAATTACTTGTAGTAACTTGGTTTATCTTACATCAATCCCCACAAATATTAAGTGTTCCATCTTATTTCTTGACAAAAAGTCATAGTGCTACCCATGGAGACGTACTGGGTTGAATGAACCATTTTCTTTCCAACTCTTCTATCTAAAATATCAATTCCCATAATTCTATTATTTTCACCATTTAATATTTAAGTGAAATAGGGTTGCTACTAGGTAGGATATCGATCATAAATTTCATTTCTCTTTCAGGTTTTAACCCAAATAAATTTTCAGGAAGGACATTAGGATATTGGTGAAAAATGTTTATAAAACTTCTATCTAATTTCTTCAATATTTTAAAAAGTAACCATTTCTAACCGATAAGATATAGTTCCTACCACTAGTACCAAATATTATACTATCTTTCATTAACATCCCAATATCTTTTAAAGAAACACTTAATTCTATATGAAGATGTGAAACTGACCTATCAAGCATAAAAAATTGATTTGGGCCTTGAATAATTTCAACCAATTATTTCCCAAAATCAAGTAATAGATATCCATCTAAAAAATTGATAAATCAAAAGACAATTCATCCACATTGGTATTTATGAAACATGACTCACATTTAATGGCTTAACACTCCCATTGGCTATGAGGGTTTTGAATGTTCAATAAATGTGGCATCATTTCATCATTCAAACCCATATGATAAAAAACACAATAAGAAATGAAAAGTGGGATACACTCATATCAATTAAAGATTTAATAATGGTATAATTCAAATTAATCATACTATATTCCATTAAAGGACCGAATTGTTCCTCCATTATCATCTGTACAACACCATAAATATTATTAATGACTCTTTCGTGATCATGTCTTATTTTATATGATTGTATAAACTAAGGAGTTGTGGTGTTCATAGAATCACCTTTTCTTTCACAATTCTAAGGGTGAGAGTTTTTATTATGAGATCTCCCCATCGAAGTATAGGATACTTGAGAAACATGAGATATATTTTCCTCTCCAAACATCAGAGAAAAACAATAATAACACTAGATATGTACCATTTTATTATATTTGTGACATCCTCTAGGCAGTGCTATAAAATATCACTTGATATAATAAATATAAACACACTAAAAACACTTATGATTACTCTTTGGTCATGTAGGAAAGTTAACTGATCTCGTGGTGTAGCTTCAAGATGCCTCATAACCTTGGATGAAGGTTTCCATATTCCACTTATTCCTAGAATTTGAGTTCCCACATGTTCTAGTGGAACTAAAAATCGTCGCCCATCCAAATTCATAAAGATATATATTTGCACCACCATTTCTCTTTTTACCATCACTATATAATTTTCAATAAAAATAACAGTTATCTTAGAGGGAATCTATTATCGGAACCCAGAATCAAAGATAAATTCTTTTAAGGATGCACTAATATAAACTTCTAGGGTAAAGAGGACTAAGTTCATAACCATAGATTCATAATTTATCATAGATATATTATATTGGTTCAAAGAAAAAATTTATATTTTTTTAAAAATCATGAATGTATGTGGATAATATTATTTGTTCAAAAATTCCTCAAATTTCTCCCACATAATGCCTACATCACATTTATATTTTATAGATAAATCACACCATTAGCATGCATTATATTCAAACATATAAGTTTATATCTAAATTTTTATCTCAACCAATGTACCCCTATAATTCAAAGCCTCGATTCATTCTGTTCATCCACATTATTTTATTTTTATGTTTATAATCCCCTCAAAAGGTGGGTGGATTCATTTTCTATAATTTCATAGATTAATCCACTTTTCATGGGTCATTGTTCAATTTTTCTCTATATACGGCTTAAAAAGCATGAAAAAATATTTAGAAAAGTTATTGGTGCAACTATGGATTAGATGAAACCACATTTTCCACATCATCTTAATATTGATTACTAAATCATTTATAATATTTCATTTTCTATAACTATAAAAGGAACCACCTAGTCATAATTTTCTAGAAACTGAAGGTTTAGAAAATTATAAATCACAATAAATAGTAAGAATTTCAATCACGCTTTACAAAAATTAAACCATTATAAAAAAATTTGTGAATCATAAAATACTAAAATTTATAATGATGTTCTATTGGTATATCTCAAAAATAATGCATGATATGAAACACGCATCGACTAAACCCATAATGATGAGATGAAAATACCCTACAAGTGTCTTTGAAAACATTTGTAACCAAACAACCCTAGTAACCTAAAGTTCGACATAAAAGGATAGATACATATTTTTATTATATGTATTTCAATTTCTGAAATTCCCATCTCTTTGATACCATCCCAAGATATAGACAGACTGACCAAGACTGATACCATTTAAAACAACACTCCCCTAATCATTGGATTTAGAAGAGTCCGAGTTCCACTAACCATAGGTGCCGCCCCTAAGACACTAAAGGCTGACAATAAATTCCAAGGGCTTAGAAAAAATAGTGGGAAGATTTTCAATTTATAAACACACAACCTAACAATATTAAATATAATTACTAGACCATCTATATGATTCATTATTATAAAAATACAACTCAAGGTAAAACCAAAATTAAACATAACATAAAAGTTACAACATAAAAAAACAACATCAACCAACAAGACTAAAAGAAAATATGACCTAGTTACACTGAAGCGGCATAATCCCAAGAATCATAAGCCCTATAAACAAGCACCAACACCAACTGCCATGCCAATTATATCAAGGTGCATCGCTAGAAAAATAAGATACATACCCCTTTCATATGTCTCAATATACAGTACCTAAAAACACATTAAATTTATCAATAAGGGGCTGAGTATAAACTCAATAAGAATTCCAATATACTTCCAAACACACACCACTATGACATGATCTTGTTAGAACATTTCATAAAAAATAATTGAAAACAGTTAAATAGTTTAATCAAAACTTAGGTGAAATTCATCTGAGAAAACTATAAAAATGATATTCTCACTCTTTAACATTTGGAATAACCATTTCCATGTTCACATGAACACACACACATGAACATCGACACACACAATCTTGGTGTCACACATTGATGGTGGAAATTAAAGACCATTCTTAATTCCACCTTGATAGTAGAACTTCAGGACCATACTCTATCCCACATTGAACACATTTCATCCTAATTATATCAAATTCCATGGAAACTAAAATGACAAAATGTAATTATTCAATTATAAAAAAATTATTAAACATCGTTCATACATAAAATCCAATACATAATTTTAAAATCACCATTTTATAATGATAAAAAAAGGGGATTTTCTAAAATTCCATACAATTTCCTAGATTTCCAAAACACAAATAAAAGTGGTTTCCCTAAATTAAAAAATCAACATTTTTATATAAAATATATGAAGGAATATTAAATGAAACCAAGACTTCATTTTATTGAATAATTAGAGATGATAGGGAATCTACCTTCCTAACAATAGATAATGAAAATAGATAACAACAAAAATATATTCTAGATCGAGGGTCACAACACCTTCCCTTAAATATATACAACAAGATAAAATAAAGATTCACATTATATAACATAGATCTATCTATAACAGGATAAATATATGGATTTGATATAGTGTAGAAGTCTAGATCAAAGATGAAAAAGTAAGAAAAATGACTTATCATTGATTTTCAATTTCCAATGCACATAGATTTATCCAAAAGTAACATTAAGATCAAAGGTAATCACTATAGGATACTAGGGGAGAAAAAGAGTTTGAGTCCCAAAGAGAATTGGGGAATAATGATGGTTCCAAGGCCTTGATCTAAATTAAAGACCAATTTTTTATGAAATAAATGCACATCACATTATTTCCTAAACCATGATCCAACTATGTGTAAGCTACATGATAAGATACAAAGATCCACATGGTTTGTGCCACATGATTTTTTAAACTCTATTCTAAACATGTGGTGTTACAATCCTAAGGCCACATACTCACATTATTGGATCACACATTTTGAAAAACCTTGTGAAAACTATTCTTCTCCATGTTTCTCTAATCCCACAGTTTCTATAAGCATGTGTATGGATTTTAAAAACCATGATATGATGATACACTAGGCCAATGCCTTTTAAAACATGTTTCATGGTTTCCTTGGGGTATTTCATGGGGTCTACTAATAGTGCTCGATCTGTGAACCTTCATAAAAACTTCTAAAACATTCTAAACCATTCTATGAACACTTAAAACATTACCCATGTATTATTTATTCTCAAAATATATAATAAAAAGGGTAAATTACATAATACATGGGGTATTACACAATACAAATTGTCTCTATTATCTCATATCAATATAAAATAAAATGGAAACATGCTAAAGAGAAATAATTTCTTACTTAATTCAAGAAAAATGAGATAATCCATGAGGTATACAAAGGAAATATTTTTGTGCACCGGAATCACTAAAGAACACCAGTGTTTATAATTTTTAGAGAAAACTAATTATACCTATTTCTATATAACCATTCAAACTTTCTATAACTCATATTTCTCTCTACTAAAGAGAACTCATTACTCCTCCAAAATCATCTTTAAAAGATTTGTATCTTCTTTGAATGGGGTTGAACTAATATGGGAATGACATGAAGCTCATTTTTCATCAATGATATAAAATACCATTTACTATGTATAATATACTACATGCATAATCCCTATATAAACTATTCTTCTTCATGAACTACCCTTCACATGTTATCCATATACAAGTTTCTTTCATGTATTACTCTATCAAAAATTCCCTTTTCACTTCACGAAATGCATGTATGTTATGAACTACCCTTCATTCAAGTAGTTTATGAGATTTCTTCATGCGGTCTCTCTCACAACACAACCTTTTGTGAACCACCCCCATATACTACTATTTTGTGAACTTCCTCAAACACATTCTTTATTCTTCACACGTCATGTTTCAACGCATGTATTTTTAATAAGATATCACATTTAAGGTTTATCAATATTCATGATTATTAGTTCATATATATTATATAAAAATTTATATATGCTTATAAACTATTTTAAATGATATTATATAATTAATTAGACACAAATTATGAATTTAAAATTATTTATTTTCATTATGATAAAAGGGGTTTTATTTAAAGGTAAAATATATTTTCTTAAAATAATATCTGATAGGCTATTTTATAAATGGATATTTATGTTAATTATATAAATTCATTTTTATATTTATTATTATAATATTTATAGAAATATTTTTATTATGTTATGTGGAAAGAATATGATTTTTGATTTAAAAAAGAAATAGTTTTTATTTTTAATAAATTATTTTTTCTTGAGTTATGTGATTTTGATTAAAATTAAATATTTTTAATTGAAATTTTTTAATTTTTTAAAATAAAATACATTTTTTCTTTCATCATATCATAATTATGTTAGGGTGTTTTTTGGAATTTTTTGTAATAGTTGATTTTTAGGTGAATAATGAAAAATACCATTCTTACCAATACCATATATTTTATGACATCATCATGAAATAAGAAAGAATTTAAATATATAAGATATTTATACTAACCAAAAATTCATTTAATGATTAAAATAATGAGTTTAAAATTTATTTTAGAGTCTATAAATCTATTCTTGATTTCATGGAAATTAAGATTTATTTTATTCTAATTTAAAACTATATTGAACTTTTTTACTCTAATTGAGTATTAAAAGTGATAAACTAGGTTTTGGAGTTATTTCAAAGACAATGTACTATTTTTTTAACAATACACAAATAGTTTTCATGGGAATCAATATTATACAAAATTTTATCATAAATTTTTTATATGGTTAAAAATACATTTTTTGAATACATTTTTTATTATGTTTAGAGAACTTTTATTAAAATTTAATTTAACCATGTATAGAAATTGAATCTTTTAAAATTATTTTCAAATTATTTAATAATTAAAATTTATTTTTATTTATAAAAATAAATTACAAAGGTAAAAGTTAGTCACCACATTAAAGGATAAAATATTGTAAAAGTGTCAAATAAATGTTTAAAGGATTAAAATATCACAAAAACCTGTCCTTAAATGGGTAAATATAGGATATATAAACATCACCCTTATCTATTTTCAATAATTATAAGTTTTTATCCACTTTCTTTGAATATCACATTTTTTCTAACAACAAATTAACATTTACAAAAATATCACCCTGCTGATTACCTTAAAAATGATGTTATAACAATTATAAGAATAAAAATACATTATTAATGGTTATAGGTGATAATATTGATTATAAATAGATTATATTAATCTTAAAAATTTATTTATAATTTTAAATAATTGTATAACTATCTAAAATTCTTATGTAGTGTGAATACAAATCCTCTCCAAGCTTTAGAGAAGTCGGAGTAAATAGTTTTATAAATATTAAACGTGATACTATTTGTATTAATTGAATCCTATAATGAATATTTGTTTATAATAATTATATTTAAATATTAATTTTAATTTTTAAAATCATATTTCTTGGTTATCTATATATCATTGAGGAAAAATTATGTGAATAGTTCTCAAAATGACTTTAAATGGTATTTAATGATAAACAACATTTTATTAATTGATTGAAAAAAAAATATTGACTAAAGTGGATTATAAATAGTTTATATTATTATAAAGGTTCCATTTATTATCCACGTAAAATTCTAAATTACATTCTCCACCATTAATGATTGAATATTTGCGTAAACACCATTGATTTTTCATATAAAAAGAAAGGCAATCCAACCATTCCAATGCAAAATATGATTTCAGGTTTCAATAAAAATTATAATAAAAATCCTTTTAAAAATACGACTACATATCCTAATGCATATAGTGTTACCATAAACCTATCTTACAAATTCATTAACTTCAATTGAAAAGATCATATCAAAGGAAGAGGTAATTGTCTGAACCAAGTTATTTCATGTTTCTTTCATCTTCTGCCTCCTCCAAATATATTATATCAATAATTAAATAACTAAATTAGTATCATTATAATATTTAAATTTTTTATTTTGATATAAAAAAATTATGCACCCCATACAATCTATTGGAAATTGAAAATGGTGCTTGTGTTACGTGCAAACAACCACCTCATTAAACTATTCATATAGTTTTTCTTCACCAACTTTCATGGATTATTCAAAAAATGGAATTAATGAATAAACATGTTACATTAAATAATAAAAATGTTTTAAAATTAATATTTTTATAATATATTAACAATATATATAATAAATGATATTCATAAAATTTAACCACCTAAAACAAGCATATCGAGACACTTTGTAAGTAAATACTTCTTACCATTATATTTCATATATATTCTTTATATAAAAAATATTAAAAATGATTCACCAGTTTATAAACATGTTTTTTAAACCATTAATAATATTTTAATGTTGTATTGTCATAATATAATGATATTTTATTACTCAATCATCCATTATAACATGTTCTTGTTTTGGTCGGGTTTACCACCTATATGAACATTACTATAATTTTAATATCATGAATGACTAATAAAACATATAAAATGGTAATAATTTTTAATAATGATTATTTTACGATGATTTCATAATTTTTTATTGGTAATATTCAAACGTATAATTACCTAAAACATCAATTTTTTCGTTAATTCAACAATCACCAAAAATGGGATTTGTAAATGTTCCATCGAACAATGAACATAAGTTACTTGAAATGAAAATTGAATAGTATAACTATATAAAAACATTTATTACATTATCATAAAAATTATAGAGTTGATAAATCTATTAATAAAACTCAAGGACCATAAACACCAAACTAAAGTAGGTAAGGGAAACATAACGGTTTACAGCCGAATATTAAATATAATAATAAAAAATTAATATATTGGTAATAAGGAATTATAAATTGATGGTATATAGTAGAATAAATATGAATAAGGTTATTATTAATTTTAATAATAAATATAAATTTATTATATAGGGAATTTTAATCATGTCTGACCAAGAGGAAGTCTGAGGTAAGAGTTCTTGGTCTCAATTTCAATTTTGCAAGAAATGTTTCATAAAGTTCACCATTTTTCCTTTTACATAGTTTCATTTTGATTAAATACACCATGAATATATCATATTATCCTTTAATTTAGTTTTTCATATTTGAAAATAAAAATTATGTTCTTTCATTCAATGGATTTTTATTCAAGTTTTATAAACTCATTAAGGTATTCAGGTTTCAAATTTTCCTTCTTTAAGTCATTTTTTTTCAATATTCACATATTTTATTTTATATGGTGTATATACCAACTTTATTAAATTATATATCATGATTATATATTAATTCATGGTATTTAATTTTTAATTTCAATTTATTTTTTTCAAGGTGTTTTTATTCAAATTTTACCAAAGTCGAAAAGGTTTTTCATCCTAATCTCACTTCATTGAGATGTTCTTCATATTTTGAACCAATTTTAATTAATATGGTGAATATAATACCTATTTAAAATATTATATCATGAATATATTAATACTCAACATATTTTATGTTTTTTATCATGTTCATTCTTTCAAAGGATTTCAATTTTAAAATCTCTAAGTTATTTTAGTCTAAATCACAACTTTAAAAATTTTGATTTCTTTAACCCAATTTGTTTTCATTTCAATGTTATTTTTATTATTTAAATAATTTTATTATATATAAATCAATTATTTATAAAAAAATAAATATATTTTACTTTATTTTTAAATGTATAAATAATAATTCATTACAAAATTTCATGTACGAGTCATTTTTGACATTCTTTTCAAGGGTGTGAAAAAAATTTCTTTAACAATTATCAGTTGCCCAAATTTTCCATACATAATGTGAGTTCTTCTTTATGAAGCTTCCATTTCATGTTTTTTTTCTCAAATAAATTCTTATTCCCATTGTTATTTTATTTTTATATTTATTTTAAAAATATTTCCAAAATAAAAGAAGCTTTTTCTTATTTTCTAAATCATTTTTATAAGGATTTTATATAACTAGTTTTCATCTATGGAAACATAATTTAATTATTGTTATGATTCACTAGGGATATTCTCTAATGATACCATACAAATTCTTCATCTAGATGGCTTATAATGTTTTTTTGTAAATTTTCATGAAAACCCTTTCTTTCCCATTGTTCAATTAATCTATAAAGAAAAGATGAATTTTTTATGATTTTTATGAAAAAAACTCATGAACCTTTGTTTTAATCATATTGTGGTAATTTTATATTTTATATATTGATATGTGAACCTAGTATATATCTATACAATGCACTGGGTATTGATTTTTTATTAAGATAAATTATATTATAATTAACTAGAGAAGTTATTCCATTTCAAGGGATATTGTATGTAACACCCTAATATTTTAAAATAACCCTCTTTTCTATAGTGTATACAACACGCAAAACTGAGCAGAAACAAACCCTAATATATTATTATTTAAATATGATTGTTATAACCTAGCAGTTGAATTGGTTAGTATGAATAGTATTAAATAAATCATTATGTATATATAAAAAGGACCTACTCAACACAAATTCATTTATTAATTCTTATTAAATATGTACTCAATTTTTAGAAATGATATTTTATGCTTTAGAAATATTTTTTCTTCAAAAATGAGTTTTCTTGATTTTCATTAGTCGATTTTATTATCAAATTTTGGAACTTCTATACGTATTTTTTTTAAAAAATAATATCATTTTCAAATCATCTTATTAAAATTAGCTTGGGATGAATTTTTTTAATTTTTCTGAAAATGTCGATTCTATAATGAATAGTACAAAATATCAACTTTTATAAAACTATCATTTTATTTATATTAAAAATTACTATTATTATTTGAATGTTTCACAAATTACCTTAATTAAAATTTATTTTGATACAATTTAATAAATTATATCTTAATCATCCTTATACCTTATTTTGGTAGAAGTATAATTCTGGACTAAAAATAAAATTTTCAAGAAAATAAATTTTCATTTCTTTTTGCGGAATTAATTTTAAATTAAATTATTTTATTTATTTGAGATTAATACTGAAAAAACGATTACATATTTGGAATCACTGGGTTAATTTTTTTTAAATTTTCCCCTTTAATTGTTTGTCATTATGAATAGTAACTATTGTAAATATGTTACCACGGTAAGGGAAAATCGAGTGATTTAGGTTAAAAATAAAATTATAAGGACTATAAAATGACCCTAAAAATTAAAAGTACTTATTTTATGAGTAAAGTTCATCTATAATCATTAAATACTGGGTTATATGGAATTTTCCATCCATTTGGATGAGCTTATGACCATTATAGTAATTTATTTAATGAGAAGTCAAACATGTCACACTCTAGTATTTAAAAACTATAAAATTTTAAATATAGTGTTAACAAAATTATATGCTTAAATATTAATATTTTTTAAAATATAAAATATTCATATACATCATGAGAGTTTATTTTTAATTTTTAGTGAAGAAATGATTACCTGAAATTATTGCACAACACTGACGCTGTAAATATTCAATTAATGGAAAATCAAACAAATCATATTAAAAATTATAAATGTATTATAATTTGAGAAAGTTAATGTGATTAAAAAATTTAATATATTAAAATAACATGATAAGGATGAATTAAAATATTGTATTTTGATTATCAATTAATTTCTTCAGGTTATTAAACTAAAATTAATTAATCGTGTTTAATTTTATAATAATGATATTTTATGAAAATATATTTTATTAAATAGTTAAAAAGACAAAAAAATAATAGAAATCAAAAAGGGTATAATATATGGTTTAAAAATTCTCATATATTCATTTATATTACATTTGGAAGCATTTGGATCTAGAATAGTCTTAATATATTTTAATCTTTTGAGAAATCCCAAAAGTTCCCCTCACTTCAATTATAAATGGGAACATCCACCCGCACTTATTTAGACCACATGGAATCTTATAGCTCTACTAAACCCAAAAAATTCCTATAATAAACACCTTTATATAAGTTCTTGAGGATTTATCCCTTCCAAAATAGAAACCCTAGGTCCCTTAAATTGACATATAAAGGGAGTCTACAGAAGAAGAGACAATCTTTTTCACAGACTCTTTTAAGTTTATTTCTTATCCTACTTCCACATCATGTTTTTTAACCATTTGAAAATAACATCCCTCGTATCATAAATATAATTATATTTTATTATTCATTTGTTACAACCATATTACATATCTTTTTTGATTCTATGAATAGTAAAAACATCGATCATGCATACGTACGGCTTACCGTCTCCACGTAGGGGTGCAATTAGCTTTCATATCACCACTTTACAGGGACAGTTATAAAGATTTAAATAATGATTATATATAATATATATGGAAAAAAATATTATATTGGAACTATAATATCATACATACCTTTTTATGTTCTAATCCTTTGAAAAAGGATAATGTCGCTCCTGCATACATGTGGAATACCACCACAATGAAACGATGTGATTTTTTTCCATTTACAATTTGCATAGATAGTAATAAATATTGGTTTAATGAATATTTATGAAATATATGATATAATAATTATTCTGTAAATATTAATTAGAATTCACCTTTCTTTTGTTTCATCCATCGAAAAGTGAAAACGGCGTTCATGTGTATGTATGACCTACCATCTCCATGAACGGTGTAATTAAATTTTCTATACATATATTTTATAGATGGATATATACTATATATATATATATATATTAAATTTATACCAAGAATATTTTTTAGATATTGTGGAACCATTATAAAAGTACATGGACCGAAAATATCTAACCAAATCATACGTGAAAAAGAAAACAGTTACCACACGGAATAGTGATTTTAATAATGAATTCATAATAAACGTGTGATAATATATTATAAGAAAATAATATATGATATTAGATATGTTATTTTGTTTCATGACCCGACTCTACCAGGGCTCGAGCCGCAACTACCCCAAGCCTGCCTCCATAGGCCAGGGGCTGGAGACAAGCACCGAAGGCTAAACAACTCAGGGAGGCCTTTGCCTAAGTACCTGTATGCACACACACATCACACTCAAAGCAAAAGTGAAGAGTAAAAGGAAGAGTAAATTACTAACTTCTATAAAAAACCACTAGATTGCATCAACCTCTAAACAGTACAAAGTAAAAGCTGAAGGTAAACTGAAGAGAAAAAGGGAAAAACACACACCCAACCCAAAAAGTGCCACAACCCGGCAAGAGGTAAACAAAAGAAAAATAGTTGGATGGGTCCCCCACCTGGATCCTGACTCTGACCACCGTATGCGGTCCAATCTCCCAATCTCATAAGCTCTGCTGAATTCACGATCAACCTGTCTGTCGTCTGTAAGGGCACACCAAGTGCGGGAAAATCCCAAGTAGGGGTGAGTATAAAAATACTCAATAGGATGACCTGAAGGCTCGAGGGAGCAACAAAGGAGATAACGAAGAGTGAGTAGTAGATCAGACAGGGAAAAGTAAAGGAGTACAACCGAGAGTGCAATAAAGAGTACAACTCAGCCCAACAAGAGGAATGAAGTAGACTCGTCCAAACACAAGGAGCTAGAAGCGGTGATAAGATGAAATTCTCTTCGAGTATTCGCTACCTATATCAGAAGAGTAGACTCGTCCAACCATGAGAAGCTAGACAAGGAAAGAACGTGGCATAACCCACACGTCTTCGCATCTCCTGGAAGGATAGTAGCCAAAACCCAAGGAGTGGGTACTAGAACAAGGTATACATATTCATATGCTCTCTCAAGAAATCCGAACAAGATTGCAAGGGGATCTCCATCCCGTAGCTCATCCCAAGAAAGTGAGTCGTCGTCAGTCTCAAAAGTAACCATTATCGATGCCCAGCATCCCACACGTCTTCCCCTAACTACATGCCAAGGGGCTCAAATCATCGCACCTCGACACTATCTGCTTTGGGTGGAACTGACTCACCCGCATGGTTTTAGGTCGCTTCACAAGGACGCGTCTAAGTGGGGAAATCACCCCTCGTACTTGAGACTTCCGAGTTAAGACAAACCACACCTCGTCATTGTCCCACAGTCGAGAGGTCTAATCAAAGTCAAAGTTGTCACATCATTGACCCATAAAAACAAGGTTCCCGCTCTGGTAGTCATGGAGTAAAGCCACATACAAGCCTAGTTAAAAGGACTGAGTCTGAAATGTCAATGGGTGACCCACTGCCCAGCCCCGCTGGAGGGTAATTCATAATAAGATAACGGGTGACCTACTGTCGAGCCCTGCTGGAGGGTAATTCATAATACATCATCATGAAATCCACTTCCCTACCCTGCTGGAGGGTAGAACTGGAATAAGTCGACAGGCGACCCACTACACAACCCTGCTGGAGGGTAGACCTAGAACAAGATGATAGGTGACCCACTACCTTTCCCTGCTGGAGGGTAGACCCTCAAGAGTCATCGGGTGACCCACTTCCCAATATCTGCTGGAGGGTAAACCCTAAGCGGTCATCGGGTGACCCACTACACAATCTCTTCTGGAGGGTAAACCCTAAGAGTGTCGTCGGGTGACCCACTACCCAGTCTCTGCTGGAGGGTAAACCCTAAGAGTGTCGGGTGACCCACTGCCCAGTCTATGCTGGAGGGTAAACCCTAGAATCAGTGAGAAACCCACTGCCCAGTCTCTACTGGAGGGGAAACCTAAAGAATTCAATGAGAAACCCATGCCCCAGTCTCTGCTGGAAGGTAAACCCGAAACTGCTCTGGACATCCCTACTGGATGGTACAACACTGTCCAACAGAACTCGGAGTGGGTATCGTGCAACCACCCAACTCCAGAACAAACCCAGGGGAAACCACTCAACCTTGATTTTCTAAACCATCGTGAAAATAAGGACCCTCTATGTCGCGAGAGGTCAAAGGTACGTAATGTAGAACACAACACACACATGGGTTCCACACGACGTGTGGCCCCAGCTCATCTCCCAACCATGCATAAACGTTCTCGGGAACATACTACATCATGTACCTCCAAGAATTCAAGTATACTCCCAGATTATAACATATCTCTAGCCCAATGGCTATCATGCACATGACACCCAATGTCCACGCGAAGGCCGAAAACGTAATTCGCCAACATGTTTCCTCCACAGCCCCATCATGGCCAACCACATCTATTCAAACATCAACTCCACTCACATGGGAGTGAACGAGATCACATGCCAAGGGATCGCTTCCGAACATAGCCATAAGAACCGCCACCGGAGCACCTCTCATGCTTCCACATTAAATGAGACCTCGAAAGAGACTCTGCACATCCAAACAGATCGCACTGTTTTAATCCTCATGGGAAGACACGTGAGATAGACTATTTACTCAACTCCAATGGAAAACTGACGGAAAATCTGTCCAACACCGCTTTACACCCGAACGGTGTCCCGTGGTCCCGAGCCCCGGCTACGAAAACAGTCGGGTGCATCACACCATTGTGATATCATCTGAAAGACACTTCAAATTGATTGTTTACTTGAGTGGAACGGATGTCTAGAGAAAAATTTGTATTTCCCATACTTCACACGAGCGGTGCTTCGTGGGACCTAGATCCCAGTCCTGAAACGCAACGAACGGATCACACCATTGCGATCCTCTCAAAAAAGTACACAAGATTGACTATTCACTTGTCCAAAACAGACACCCAGTGATAAAGCCAGAAATCACCGCCAACTCCCAAAACGGCCCTTGTGAGGCCCGCACCACCGTGCGGAATTAGAGTGGGCGGATTACACCATTTCAATGCCCTCTAAAAAACACTCTGAATTTACTACTCGCACACCCCAAACGGACGTCCAATGAAAAAGTTGTAAAGCGTTGCACGCAGCTCGAAAGACGGGCCATGGGGCCCACACCTAAACTCTAGTTTCAATGCCCGAAACCACATTGGAAAACTCTGTCTCAATGTCAGGGTTGCAGTGCCACTGACGGTGCTCAAAACGGACATCGGATGTGTCTGCGCCGCTCAAAACAAGGACTCCCGGAAAACACCAAACTTACTTAATGCACGTGTCCTACTAACGAACCCCTTGTCTCGAGAATTAAAATTTCCCGAGACCATCTCAAAATGTTCACCTCGTTTCAAGGAATGTGTCGCCACTGACGGCACGCAAATCCAACACCTGTTTGGAATATTATGGGTGTTTTAGTGGGGATGGGCCGAAAAGGGGTGGGCCAGGCCGGTTCGGCAGGCCCACCCACTCCCTGGACCGGCCCCATGGTTCACCAGGCACGCCGGATGCTTCAATTCTCGGACTGGCTTGGTCGGTCTGGCTCCTCCAACATGGACCCGCGTTCTGCGGGCCCACTGAGCGTCTCAGGGTCGTTGTGACCCTGGTCTCCCCCATCGACCGGCCGAAAGTCGGTCGGTCTCCCCGCTCACCCGCGCTCGTTGCGGCCGCCATCTGCAGCCACCTCCTGCTCGAGCTCACCGTCTGTTGCTGCTACTCGCGTTGATTCCCTCAGCTGCCCGCTCCTCCGCAGCCCGCTTGCCGTCCCCAGCCGGCGCCCCTGCTCGTCGAGCCGCCAACACCCGCGGCCGCCTCCGCTGAAGGTAGCCCGCTCCGCCATGCTCAGCCTCACCGCCTACAGCCGACGCCTCACCCCACTGGGATCTGCCACCTCCCGCTGCTGCCGAACTGCCAGAACCCCCAAATCCGGCCGGAAAACTCCAAACCACCAGAAAAACCGCAATATTCGGTGGATGTTTGCGAACACGTATGGACTCGGATTTACAACCCGAAACAGGCGATGGAAAACTCAGAAAAAGTACTATGCATACATGGGCTTTGATTGCAAATTTGATGGCAAATCGAAGCTAGAAATTGAGTTCAAAGGTAAATGCGGAATTAAAAAATGCAAACGTATCCTCCTACCTCGTTGGGCGTAGCCCAGAGCTTCACCACATGTTTCGCGCCTTGTTGCCACCGCTCCAATTTTGATCGGAGGAGGAGGAGGAGGTTGTGGGAGAGAGGGCTTCTCCATGGGATGAAAATGAGGGAGAGGGGGAGAGTTTGGTTTATGTAGGAAAAAAATTAATTTAAAAGTTTTAATTAATTTTAACCTCCAAATTAACCCGCACCCGAAACATCTTGGCGGGGTCAAGATTAAACCTCCCCTAGGGTAAAAACCACCTCCCGAGAACAATGGTGGTCTCATAATTTTTATCCGAGGCCCCATTGAAAAGTTATTAAACTCAACGCCTGGGGCTGCCAAATTACGAAAATTCCCCTGGGGCCATTTTTCACAGAAGGCCTGCACCCGTGAATGTTACACCCCTCCTAGGGTAAACGGCACGCTCCGGACGCAACGGTGCCCCCAGTTTTCCAATCCAAGCTTCTGTTAAAGAGATACTTGAGTTAAGACATTAAACGAATAATTTAATTCATTCATTTATCTGTGTAATGTTCCAGTAACGGGCGAGGGGTCCCAACGTCTCGCACTGACATATTTTATGCCGTTACTAGGGTAAACACCCCATTTCAGACCCATCAGTACTCTAAGATTTAGGATCTGATGCACCATTCAGGAGTTAACCCATTTATTTGGCATTCCCAGTTTGAATTCACTGATAATTTAATTCCGTCCACTCTGGGGCTCGGAATCGCACACCGTCTAAAGGCGCTACTCAGGAATAACATCAAGAATATTCCAAAGTATTATATAGCCAACAACCGGGTTCTTAAATCATTCCCTCTCTCGAGATTTTCATCCCTGAAAAGAAAAAACTAGGGAACAAATCAGGGTACTAAGCCCACACCTGGCTCTCCCATACCCAGAAGAGCTCATGCACAGTTCTGCGCCACCACACACAGACCAAAGGATTTGATCTATTCATGTGAGGTTTGCCTTTTCTGATGACCTGCATAGGAGTACGCACAAATCTCCTCGGGTAAATCACGTGCGAGACGTCCTGCACCCACTCTAGACTTTAGGGTTTGAGAAAGGCAGTAGGGAACCTTGCCATCCCTTAACACGATCTTAATTAGCCCGAAGGACCTCGGGGGTAACTCACCTCCCCAGCCAAACCCCTACGCCGCACGCCGCGATTGGAATCACCGCATGGACCTGGGACAAAGCCCAGTGATTCCCTCCTTCAGAATATCCATATGGTGAAACACATAAGGATATTTGGTCCCACAAGATTTCACAGTCGATGTCTCGCAACCAAGACTCTCTTACACGCTTGGAAAGCGAAGGAGTCGACACCATCGACTAAGGAAAAAGGTCCCACACCTTTTACCTTAACAACACAGGGTTACACCGACACCCCGTGCCACCCTTGTAACATCTTAAGCAAGGAGCAGGGAGAAAAGAATTTCACACACAGAGTCTAACAATTCTACTCAAAAAGTATAAGAGTTGTCAATCGTACCTCTTGCCACCTCATGCTCTATAAAATTGTAGACATACAAAGCTTGCGGCTGTCCGCGGTCCCAACTGTCAGCTCCCGGATCTTGGCGTGGACCGCCTAGTGGTGATGGGAAGACCTTGTAAAGTCGTCCCCCACTACCAGCTCTTCACGCTCCTCTGCTAGCACCACCTCTCAGGGCGCTACTCCGATCACGACTCTGCCTCTTCGTGGTGGTGCACCTGCTGCCTGCCCGATATTCTCAGCATTCCTAGTCAGGCTGTCTCGCGCCAGGTGACCTTTCCCATCACAAGAATAACACTGAATCTCTCCGTGATTAAATGGTTTCCTTCGGTGCCACTGTGGTGTACGACCACGCCCCTGAGTCTGGTTGTCAGAAAGCCACCTCCGTCAAGGTTCTGCTTGCCGACGCCCGCTAGCCGCGGCAGACGTCTCGGCTCTGTCGTGCCTACTACCACCACCAAATGTAGAGTGTGGCAGAAATATCTCTGTCACCAACGCCTCCTCGAGTACCTCGGCATAAGTGATAATTCTCAAGGGTACTATGATAGAAAAAATCTATCAGCAAAGACCCTACTAGAACTTCCACACTCTGAAGTTTCCGTTGTGGACCAAGTCCAAGTAAAAGCGTTCACGGTCTGTGAAACTAGTCGCGTACTCGGCCACCATCATCCCTCCCTACTGAAACTGCAGGAGCTCATGAATCCGAATAGAGAATAAGTAGGAGGGGGAAAACTCCTCACAAAACAAAAATAGGAATTCACCACAAGAAATTGATGACTCATCAATAAATTGAGTCACTAGACTCCACCAATGCCAAGCTGCTCCGATGAAAAGGTTGGCTGCCAAAGCCACCCTCTGATCTGTCAGTGTCTGCACAAGACTGAAAAGGCGAACCGCTGTCCCAAGACAAACCTCTACTACCTGAGGGTCTGGTTCACCACTGAACCTCAGCGGTCTCTTCCGCTAGAACTCACGGAGCACGCACAACCTACGCTCAAGCTCAGTCTGCTCTGCTGAAGCTGTCTGCTACTCCCATGTGGGGGTGCTACTACTGGACCACCCGTAGATAGGGGCTTGCAGGATGGGTCCTGGACTGAGGCCTCGTAGCTCACAGGGTCGTCGTCACGAACCAAATCGGGTATCCTGGCTGGCTGTCTTTGCGGAGACATCCTGAATATTATCAAGGAGTGTCGTGGTCAAATGAGTATATATGTATATAACAGTAACAACAATGGGGAGCTGACTCAAGAAGGAGAGTCAAAGACTCAATCCTATGTGATGCACAAACCAATTTCCCCTGAAACGAGTGTCTCATCACGCCGAGTCGACAAGCGGGTTATCAGGTTTGTGGTGAATGGATACGTCGGCCGCTGCACCATCACTGGACTCCCTGGCCTGAGAGCCGCTCTCGAGACATGTTAAAAGTGTTGCCCTAAATCCCAACCAATTCCATTTTAGGGACATCAGAACAACATCCCAAGGAACGAACAACCTATGATACCACTTTGTCATGACCCGACCCTACCCGAGCTCAAGCCGCAACTACCCCAAGCCCGCCTCTATAGGCCAGGGCCTGGAGACAAGTGCCAAAGGCTAAACAACTTGGGGAGGCCTTTTCCTGAGTACCTGTACACACACACGCAACACACTAAATGAAAAAGTGTAGAGTGAACGGGAAAGTAAAGTACTAACTACTATAAACAACCACTAGAGTGCATCGACCTCTAAACAGTACAAAGTAAAAGCTGAAGGTAAACTGAAGAGAAAAAGGGAAAAACACATGCCCAATTAGAAAAGTGCCACAACCCGAAAATAGGTAAATAAAAGAAAAACAGCTGGAAAGGTCCCCCACCTGGAACCCGACTCCAACCACCGTACGCGGTCTAAGATCCCAGTCTCCTAAGCTCTGCTGAAGTCACGATCCACATGTCTGTCGTCTACAAGGGTAGACCAATTTCGTGCAAATCCCAAGCAGGGGTGAGTATAAAAATACTCAGTTGGATGCCCTGAATGCTCAAGGGAGCAAAAAAGTAGATACCGAAGAGTGAGCAGTAGATCAGCAAGGGAAAAGTAAAGGAGTATAATCGAGAGTGTAGAAAAGAGTACAACACAACCCAACAAGAAAAAGGAAGTAGAATCGTCCAAACACAAGGAGATAGAAGCGGTGAGAAGATGAAATTTTCATTGAGTCTTCGCTACCTATAGCAGGAGAGTAGACTCGTCCAACCAAGAGAAGCTAGACATGGAAAGCACGAGGCATACCTCGCGCGTCTTCGCCTCTACTAGAAGGAGAGTAGACAAAACCCAGGGAATGGGTATTAGAACAAGGTATAAATATACATATGCTCTGTCAAGAAACCCGAACAAGATTGCACGGGGATCTCCATCCTGTAGCTCAGCCCAAGAATGTGAGTCACCATTAGTCTCAGAAGTAACCATCATCAATGCCCAGCATATCACACGTCTGCCCTGAACTGCTAGCCAAGGGGCTCAAATCACCGCACCTCGACACTATCCGCTTTGGGCGGCCCTGACTCGCCCGCACAGTTTTAGGTCGCATCACAAGGATGTGTCTCGGTGGGGAAACCACCCCTCGTACTTGAGAGTTCCAGGTTAATCCAAACCACACCTCGTCATTGTCCCACAGTCGAGAGGTATGCCCAAAGTTAAAGCTGTCACATCACTGACCCATAAAAACAAGGGTCCCGCTCCAATAATCACGGAGTAAAGCCATAGACTAGCCGAGTAGAAATGACTGAGTCTGAAATGTCAACGGGTGACCCACTGCCCAGCCCTGCTGGAGGGAAATTCATAATAAGATAACGGGTGACCCACTGCCCAGCCTTTCTCGAGGGTAATTCATAATACATCATCAGGTGACGCACTGCTCAGCCCGGCTAGAGGGTAGACTTGGAATAAGTCGACAGGCAACCCACTGCCCAGCCCTGCTGGAGGGTATACCTAGAACAAGACGACAGACGACCCACTGCCCAGCCCTACTGGAGGGTAGACCCTCAAGAGTCGTTGGGTGACCCACTGCCCAGTCTCTGCTGGAGGGTAAACCCTAAGAGTGTCGTCGGGTGACCCACTGCCCAGTCTCTTCTGGAGGGTAAACCCTAAGAGTGTATGGTGACCCACTGCCCAGTCTTTGTTGGAGGGTAAACCCTAGAATTCAGTGAGCAACCCACTGCCTAGTCTCTGCTGGAGGGTAAACCCGAAGAAGTCGATGAGCCTCCCACTGCCCAGCCTCTATTGGAGGGTAAACCCAGAACTGCTCTGGCCATCCCTACTAGATGGTATAACAATGGCCAATAGAACTCGTAGTGGGTATCGTGCAACCACCCAACTCAAAAACAAAACCAGGGGAAACCACTCAACCCTGCTGGTCTAAACCATCGTGAACAGGAGGAACTTCTATGTCGCGAGAGGTCAAAGGTACATAAATTAGAACATGGCACACACATGGGGTCCACACGACGTGTGGCCCCAGCTCATCTCCCAACCAATCACAAACGTTCTTAGGCACATACTACATCATGTACCTCCAAGCATTCTCGTATACTCCCAGAGTATACCACATCTCTAGAACAAAGGCTATCATGCACATGACACCCAACATCCACGTGAAGGGAGAAAACGTAATTCGCCAACCTGCTTCCTCCACGACCCCAGCACGACCAACCATATATGTTCAGACATCAACTCTACTCACACAGGAGTGAACACGATCACACGCCAAGGGTTCTCTTCCGAACATAGCCATAAGAACCACCACCGGAGCACCTCTCATGATTCCACATTAAATGAGACCTCAAAAGAGACTCCAAACATCCAAATGGATCACACCATTTTAATCCTCGTGGAAATACACGCGAGATAGACTATTTACTCGCCTCCAATGGACACCCGATGGAAAAGTCGTCCAACACCGCTTTACGCCCGAATGGCGTCCCGTGGTCCCGAGCCTCGGCTACGAAAATAGTTGGGCACATCGCACCATTGCGATCTCCTCAGAAAGACACGTCAAATTGACTGTTCACTTGCGTGGAATGGATGTCTGGAGAAAATGATTCCATTCACCGTAACGCACACGAGCGGTGCTTCGTGGGACCCGCATCCCGATCCTGAAGCACACTGAATGGATCGCACCATTGTGATCCTCTCAAAAAATTACACAAGATTGACCATTCACTTGTCCAAAACGGACACCCGGTGATAAAGCCGAAATTCACCGCCAACTCCCAAAATGGCCCTCGTGGGGCCCGCACCACTGTGCAAAATTAAAGCGGGAAGATTGCGCCATTGCAATGCCCTCTGAAAAATTCTCAGAATTGACTACTCACACGCCCCGAACGTACGTCCAATGAAAAAGTCGTAAAGTGTGGCACGCAGCTCGAAATATGGGTCGTGTGCCCCATGCCTCAACTCCAGTTTCAATACCCGAAACCACACTGGAAAACTCTAGCTCAACATTAGGGTCCCAACGCCACTGATGGTGCTCAAAACAGACATCAGATTAGTCCGTGCCGTTCAAAACAAGGACTCCCAGAAAACGCCAAACTTACATAACGCACATGTCGTGCCACTAAACCCCTCGTCTCGGGAATTAAAATTTCCCAAGACCATCTCAAAAATTTCTCCTCGTTTCAAGGAACGCGTCGCCGCTAACGGCAAGAAAATCCAAAACCCGGTCAGAATTTCATGGGTGTTATAGTGGGGATGGGCCAAAATGGGGTGGGTCGGGCCGGTTCGGCCGGCCCACCCACTCCTTGGATCGGCCTACGGTTCACCGCACGGGCCGGCTGCTTCAATTCCTGGACCAGCTCGGCTGGTCCAGCTCCTCCAACATGGACTCACGTTTTGCGGGTCTACTGCGCGTCTCGGGGTTGTCGTGACCCTGGTCTCCCCAACCGACCGGCCAATAGCCGGTCGGTCTCCCCTCTCGCCCACGCTCACCGTGGCCACCGTCCGCCGCTGCTACACTTGCCGACGCCCTTAGCAGCTCGTGCCTCCGCTGCCTGCTCGTTGTCCCCAGCCGGCGCCCCTGCTCACCGAGCTGCTGAAGCTCGCGGCTTCCTCCGCTGAAGGGAGCCTGCTCCGCCACGCTTGGCCTCACCGCCTGGAGTCGATGCCTCACCCCGCCTGGATCCACTGCCTCGCTCTGCTTCCGAACTGACAGAACCCCCAAAACCAGCTGGAAAACTCCAAACCACTGGAAAACCCACAATCTTCGGCGGACGTTTAAGAACACGTCGGGACTCGGATTTACAACCCAAAATAGGAGATGGAAAACTCGGAAAAATTAATACGCATACATAGGCTTTGATTGCAAATTCGACGGCAAATCGACACTAGAAATTGAGTTCAAAGGTAAATGTGGAATTAAAAATGAAAACCTAACCCCTACCTCATTGGGTGTTTCATGGAGCTTCGTCGCACGTTCTACACCTTGCTGCCACCGATCCTATCTTGATCGGAGGAGGAGGAGGAGGTTGAGGGTGAGAAGGCTTCACCAGGGCATGCAAATGAGGGAGAGGGGGAGACTTTGGTTTCGGTAGGAAAAAAATTAATTTAAAAGTTTTAATTAATTTTAACCTCCAAATTAACCCCCACCCGAAACATCTTGGTGGGGTCAAGATTAAACCTCCAACAGGGTAAAAACCACCTCCCGAGCACAACAATGGTCTCTGAATTTTAATCAGAGGGCTCGTTCAAAAGTTATAAACTCAACGCCCGAGGCCTCAAAATTACAAAAACGCCCCTGGGGCCATTTTTCACATAAGTCCCACGACTGTGAAAGTTACACCCCTCCTCGGGTAAACGACACGCTCCAGACTCAAAGGTGCTTGCGGTTTTCCAATCAGAGCTACAGTTCCATAGATACATTAGTTAATCCATTAAATGAATAAATTAATTAATTCATTTATCCGTTTAATTTTTCGTTAATGGGCAAGGGGTCCAAACGTCCCAAGATGACATATTTTATGTCGTTACTTGGGTAAACACCCCATTTTGGACCCATCTGTAATCTCAGATTTGGGATCTGAAGAACCGTTTATGTGTTATCCCATTTATTTGGCATTCCCAGTGTGAATGCACAGAAATTTTAATTCCGGCCACACTGGGGCTCGGAATCACACTCCGTCTGAAGGTGCTGCTCTGGAATAACATCAAGAATATTCCAAAGTCTTTTGTACCCAAAAACCAAGTTCTTACATTATGGTTCTTAAATATATTTATTTTAAATCTATATTCATTATAAAGGAGATCTGAACACATACAATGGGAATTGAACCCAAGGTAAGGGTTTCTCATCTCACTTTTACTTCTATGAAACATATGTTATATTCACCACTTATTTATTTTTTGTGGAGTATATAATAACCCTTTCATATCTTATATCATGAATATAATTTATTCATGTTATTTAATGTTTCAATTTATGTTATTTATTTCATAGGTCTTATGATTAAAAAAGAAACCCATGTGGCAAAGGTTTATTTCACAATATCATCATTATTCGAGACTATTTATTTTTAAGGGCTTAGCCGAGGAATATTTCTTTTCCATGTCCTTATTTTATAAAAAATTTAAAAAATGATTTTGAAATTCTGCATTGACTTTTCAAATTCATTTTTACCCTTTTTTGACTTTTTTAAAAAAAATTAGGGGAATCATCATGTCATTTTCCAAAAAATGTAATTTTTAATTTATCTTAAAAAATAATGAAAGGAATGTTTTTTAACATATAATTCATGAATGTAATTTCCCACTATTATATTGCCTCAATGCATTGAATATTCCACTACAAGTTTACAAGGTTCTTTTCAAATAAAATGATATCTTTATTTTGTGCCTAATTTTTATATTTTAAAAATTACTTTCAAATTAAAATGGTATTTTACACAATAAATATTAAAATAATATCTTTAAAGAATTTTAATTTATGTAAAAAACATTCATTGAAAATTATTCTTAGAATATAATCTAATGATACCATCCACATTATTTCTCTGGATGGTTTGTGATTAGTTTGACTAGGTTTATAATATTTTGATACCATTCACCCAATTAATATAAATATTTTATGAGTATATTTATTGAATGGGAAAATTATTAACATTTCATATGATATTTTAAATAAAAAAATTTAATTTTATTAATTTTCAACCCTTTCTTATGAGGAATTAATTAGACTTAGTAAGTGATGAGTGGGGTCTGCTATAGCCCCTCGATGCATCATTAGGTCTCATGAGAAACAATTTTTTGTGTATTGGATTTAGATTTACCCATTTATATAAGATGTATTGGAATGAGGACTTCATGGTATGTTTATTATGTATGACATTATGGATTACATCATTATGAAATTAGTTTTTGATGTCCATGTGATTATTCAATTAGTTGAAATATTTATAGATAAGTTCCAGGCTCATGTGATTATTTATATGGCATTGATAATAATTTATTCCCACCATATTTTTATTCATGTTCAAGTTATTGATTAAATGGAAGGTATTTTCAGTTATTTACCTTTCCATATTGGGTATGTCTTCTTTATTCATGATATATTCCATTGTATGCATACCCTCGCTGAGAATTAGAGCTCATCGCTTTATTATGTTTAAATTAATTATGATTAAGAGAATAATATTATGATTGATACGAATGTATATAATAATGGGAATAATGGTTTAATCAAGGAAAATTTTATGTTAAATTTTATGTTTTCAATAGTAACGTGAGATTCAAGTATGTATCTAGTTTATCAAGACTACTAAATTATTCACCCCTTTTGGATGTGATTTCTTGTATCTAGTGTCAATGTAATAATGTAATTACTAACTTTGAGCTACTTTTGTTGGGGTTATTATAGTTAGTTTCATAAGATGTTTAGTAGAGACCTTGATAATTAGATTTAGGAAAACCAAAGAAGAAGAGGATAGAAGATAAAAAATGGATAATGGGAAGAAGGGAAAGAAGTAGAAGAAAGATTTTCTCAAATGTGATAATTGTGTAAAAACAAAATGGTACTTTCTTGAAGGTGATCGATGTTTCTTTCATGTGTGGAGTGAAATGATAGAAATCATGTGAATTCAAGGGTATGAAAGAAGCCTCTAATGTTCACTATTTCAATTATAAAGAGATGAGGAACTATGAAAATTAATTCCAGAAGCATCAAGGGAGAAAACCTTAGAAGAAGAGGTATCAAGGTCAAGTTTAAACTATTACTATATTATAAGTGGAATAATTAAGGTTCTTGTGTATTTGGATATAGTAATTATGCTACAAAAATATTTTTTCAATGATTTTTTAGTTATGAAAATATTTAAATGTTTAAGGATTATACTGTAGTAGGTTTTTTTTATGTAATTTAAACCATATTTTGAATGGTATCAATAATGAAAAAGATGATTTAGTGGTAAGGTGATATTTTTTTAGAATACATGAATAAAGAAAATATAAAAATTAATATGTTCCTACCATTGAGTTAGTTAACATTGAAAAGATAAATGGGATAGAATAGTTTTCCTTGAAAACTATTACTAATTTCATGAAAAATTAATTCATGATGGAGTTTACTACATTTTAGGATTTTTGATAATCTGATAATTTATTTAAGGAATAATGATATAGTGAATTCTTAGAAGCATGTATATTTTCATTAAGGTTTTGTGGTGATTCACTATAAGAAAATTTACTAGTAGTGGTAGTTTATTTTATTTGGTGGTAGTTTAAAATGCCACCATATGGTTCGGTGATGGTTTCCAACAATAATTGGTAAAGTTGACATCGATATCCAAACCACATTGGTTCCATCTATATAGTTGTGATTTCTGTGAACTACCGCAGAATGTTTGTTTAGCAGTGGTTTCCCCTCCAAAAACGTGTCGAACATATAGTGGTAGTTCAAACTGTCATGGTCCCCTCAATATTTTTTTGAGAGGGGAAAATGCTGCTAAAACCAAAAAACAACTACCGGACAAATATCGATCTTAAATAGTGGATGTTTACACCACCACTAAAATAAAATATGGAATATATAGAGGCAGTTTAAATGGCCACTATATATATTTTCAATAAAATACATCTATAGAATCTACAGCCCCAGAATAGCCAAATAAAAACAGATGCCACACACACAGTAGCAGAAATACTCAAACCATTGAACACTTATCACCACAATGGCTAGATTCCAAACTCACAACAACAACACAACCCAAACCATGATTTACCCAATGGTTTCCTCTAAGGTTTGGTGATTCCTAGTGAGTTAATAATATCCTTATCTGGCCAAATCCATTCCTAAAGAATCATAAAATTAATCCAAGACATATCATAACAATAGAATTCAAAACAAAAAAGGTTAAAAACACATTCTAGTGCTGTCACATTCTCCCTTCCATTTGGCATCTCTTCATCACAATTCTTTAAGTTGGTGGTTTGTATAAAAAATCTAGGTTTTATAGTGTCGCATAATAGTGCCCCATTATAAATTTTTATATTGGTCCGAAAATGATACAATAATAGAATAACTGATCCTAAATGATTACATTGTAAGAGTTTATGATGACCATCCCATGATACTCTACACGTAGAGAACCTGATGGGATATCTTACTCAATATCAACATGTTTCTAACCAATTATGAGATTGAGATCAATTGACACGATGAGGTAACTACCCTACATTACATTAGTGATATTTCCCCAATCACATGAATTCCAAAATAATTTATAATGTCCTTTATTAATTAATATTTAACAAAATAGATATTTAATTTAGAAACTAGTGGCCAATATGAATGATCATAAAATACTCTAAATATGGCCACATGATGTTTCACGATGGAAAAAACAATGGGAAAAATAAAGTCACTATTTATATATTTTGTCAATAAGTACACTAAGAAACTACAACACATCAAGATATAAATAATAACTATATTTTTTACATACATACCACCCCTCTTGAATTTGAATTAAATAAACCAACTCAATGAGTTTCTCATGTACCACATGGATAACATTAAGTATCTAAATAAATTCATAAAATCTAGTAAAAATGCCCTAAAAATTAACTCCCATGCCTGAAAATGTATATGACATAGTAAAAACACAAATTTATTGGTGTTACACATTCACCACTCCACATACCATCCTAATATCATAATATAAAAACCAGTTGAAACTATCCTGACACAAGGAGAAACAAAAATTGGATCCCAAAACACAAGTGATATTAGTGATCTTATATAAACCCTTGAATGGAACCTCACCATTAAGGATAAACCTAATGATAAGACTGTTATAATTTTACCACTAGACCGCCTTAGACATGGAAACACAATTCAGGAATGATAGCCACATGAAATTCAATAACAACACCATCCTGGTTTATACAATCCATGTTCATATAACTGATTTAATTCATTAATCAATGATGTTCATGTATTTCAATAACCAATCACCTAGAAAAATTTGATTTAATACATCACAACCAAATTGATCATTAACATTCATACATAGTCATAGAATTATTTACTAATACAAGACATGAGAATACAATAACATGGATCAAGAAATAACACACTAAGCATAGACTTTGTGTTTCCTTGAGTTTTCTACAAGGGATACAACTAACACATTCTAAGAAAAACATTTTCACAATTAGAAATAAATTGATATTACCATCCACTCAACCATACCCTAGAAACAAAAATGTAGTTACCCATACAAAAAAATACAACCAAAGAACCAAGCATATAGATTTTCATGAAATGTAAAACAAAAATTATATCCTAACTAGAAACTAAAATATGGATTCTTAACCACCATATTAGTGTTAGTATATAATAGTTTTAGTTACACATCATCAATGAATCCAAAGTGAACCATAATCACTACCTGATAAACATCAATCGACACCCTCTCTATTTATATCTCCACGTCCTTCTACTAGAACCTTCATGGAAATTGTGTTGAAAATTAAATAGTATTGTATATTTAAATTTAAACTTACAACCAATGAAATAGTTTTGTACTAAATGATTTTGAATTTGTGTGATTTACCTTCTCACTACCATCAACCAATGAAATATCACTGTGGATAGATCCATTAGTCTTCTGATATAATTCAATCAACTCTTTTTTATGAGCGACAGTCTTTATATCTTTCATCTTTATATGAGTCCCCAGTTCTTGAATTGTTATTTTCATTAAAAAAACAATCATTGAGCATATCTTTGTAGGAAGTAACTAAAAAAATGAGTAATTCTACTACAATCTCCAATGGCCCACCAATGACCTCGGATGGTAATGATCCCAAACCAATCTTGCATACATGATCAGGATGCTCCGTCCCAAGGACATGATGTACTATATCATCCTAGGAGACTAAGAAGGACCATGCAAGATTGGAATCCCATAGTTCTGTTATTTTTACATATAAATCAAATATTATTCATATTTTAAGCAATAAATATTAAAATAGTGACAAATTACAATAAGATATTATAATTAAAACGGAATTCATACCCCAACTTCTTTGGCAGACTCATTAACATAAATCCCATTAGATTTTGTATGAACATCCAAGCACAGTTCGGTTTGAGAGACTTGGTGACCTAACTTATTTAACTACATTAAGTAAAATAAATCAAAAATTTAATATTTGAAACAAATAATGAAATGTTATAAATATTTAAACTAATAAAAATATTACTAGAGTAGACCTATTTCTGGAAAAAAATATTTAACCCAATAGTGTGAGGGAAAAATTTACTTGGATCAAATTGATGCATTTTTCCATGAAACGTCATAAAATAAATAACATTTAATTTAATAGTAATGTACTCAATGTCATCTCCTTATCATATGCCTGTATATATGTAAAATGAGATTAATATAATAATTTTTGTCAACAACCAAATTTGGTCGCTGCCAAAACTGCTGCCAAAACCAGCCCGTGACAAGGTCTGAAAGAATTCTATATCCCCATGGGATGGCACATGTTCCTAGGTATTTTATATTTTGGTTTCGGAAATATTTACCAGAATATGGAAGCATAAAACATCAAAGACAATCGAGAAACCGAATCTGAAAAATTCATACAAAACAAGATTCAGAAAAATCCAGAACTGAATAAAAAGGTTCGAACATATAACAATAGGTCCAAATTAACATAAAAACAGCATAAAATATTCCTAAGTTCTCCACATGACAAGGTTTAATCACCCGCAAGCCATCTCCACAACGTCGCACCATGGATGGCAACTAACACCCTGAACCACCATTACCCAAAATCTTTCCTTTACACATGTCAAACATAACCAAATCTATATACATCCAATGGGTGTAAGTAGGGTATGATCTTAACCCCAATATTATACCACCAATATATTTCATAGAGTAATCAATAAAAGATAAAAACCATGATAGTTTTGATAAACAAGAAGTGGTGGAAGTAATTTCTAGAGACCAAAACTTTTGAACATAAGCAATTTTTTGAGGGAATTTTCCATGAGTGAACAAATTTAAGTAAAACATGTAATCTACTGTATTTTATAGAAAAACACACCGTATTCAAAATATATATACACATGATTCAATGAGAACTACTCTCAGGAACACCCCTAGGCACTAGTTAGTCTCGGACCCAATGTAACTCGTACCACAATGTAAAGTAACCATTGAAAAATCAATTCTCATGCACGATACACTATTAGGGAACATAACCATAACCTATTGGTCCACAATAATCATCAATATTGTTTTGTTAGTGGTGTTTTTGTCCATCTTTCTTAGTGAAACAGGGACAAAACCCGTCCGGATCACTAGCGTACTAGTACATATCCACCCTCCTAGGTACCTGGGTTTCCCCCATTGTGCTCAAACCATTATCTCATGATAACAAAATTCATTATCATATAAACACATCATGTATGGTCATATTCAACTCAAAATAGTAGCTACACATGTTTGTCACCACTTACACCACTCAATAAAACCTTTAAAATTTCAATAAAATAACGTCACAAAAGTTAAAAATGTTTGGCACACAATATCCATTAAAAACCCCACTTTGGACATAATTTTCATACCCATATTCATCAAAAAATAATTTTCATCACCCAAAAAATTTCTACAAACCCATTACATGAGTTATAAATCAACCCAAATTGGAAAAACATAAAATTGACATGTAAAACACCCAATTTTACACAAAATTGGAACCTAAAAATCTATTGTTTAACAAACATCACCAAAACCAGATTTCACAGAAAGTGTAATGAAAGATAAATGTGATAAAAATAGAAATTCATAAAATCTAACACATATTTAAAGGATTACCCATGGAATCACCTACCACAAATGTCAAAATCCTTGAATCAATGGGTGAAAATCCAACAGCACCACCGCCGCACAACAAGGGACTTAGATCAAGCCTAAAACAAAAAGAATAGGCCAATAAAACCAATATCAAAACCTAGGTTAGAAACCCTACATGATTTACATTAGTAACATCAAGAATAAGGGAATAAACCACATAAAAAAGGAAGGAAGTAAGGAAGAGATTGACTTACTTGAGGAAGTTTGAAGTTTCTCTACCAAATCCCCCTTAAAATGGAGTTCCAAGGAGGGTTTGAGGTTCTTGGGAGGCTTCCATGGCTGTAATGGTCGAATGGGGGAAGAAAGGGGTGGGTTTGGATAAATCCTGGGAGGGAAAAAATGTAATTTAACAACATTTTCCATGTGCTGGACAAGGCCGCATGGTTTTCTTGCACAGTTTAGCAAACCATGCCTCAACATTGCGCCCCCTTTTTTCCACTCAAAAAGTGTCCAAATCCATTCAAATTAAAGGGGGTAAAGTGTAAACCTAGGGGGGGGAAAGAAGGAAAATAATATAAGAGAAAAAAGTTCCTTAAATTAAGGACATAGCTGTGACTATTCTCCCCACCATGAAAACTTTCCATTCTGAAAAGTCAACCTGAATCTTGATCAAAAAATAGGAATGGGAGACATAGAAGACATCATGGATGGATGTCAACTGAGAAGGTAAGGCCAAACTATATGCCACAATTCCAATACGGTTAGTGATCTCAAAAGGTCTGACATACCGTAGTGTCAACTTCCCTTACTTTCCCAATCGATGATGGCCTAGACAAGGGTCCACTTTCAAGAATACCTTTTCACCCACATAAAAATCTAGGTCTCGATTCCTCTGGTCAGTATATGATTTATGGTGAATTTGAGCTATCAACAAGTCCTTCCTGATCAACATGACCTTTTCAGATGTATCATCTACTAGAATTGGCCCCAGTAGTGAGGTCTCACCTACCTCATCCCAACACTGGGGGGACCGATAAGGATGACCATAGAGCGCCTCAAAAGGAGACATACAAATCAAGGATTGGTTACTATTATTATAAGAAAACCCAACCAATCCCAAATGGCTATCTTAGGAACCACCAAAGTCCATAACACATGCACAAAGCATGTATTCCAAAAAATGATTTTCCCACTCTATCAGATCATCTGTTTGAGGATGGTATGTCGTGATCATCATTATCTGAGACCCCAAGGCCTTCTGAAGGCCTTCTCAAAACTGACAAGTTAAATGGGAGTCTCTATCTGAGACAGCTTCTAACGGAACCCCATGAATCCTTACCACCTCCTGAATATACATACATCCCAACTCATCCACTTTAGTTGTATCTCTGATCGGAATGAAGTGGGATGATTTGATCATATGATCAATCACCACCCAATTGGAATTCTTACCATGAGGTGTACAAGGAAAGCCAACAATGATGTCAATGGAAACCTCATCCCACTTCCATGTAAAAATTTGTAATTGCTTGAGAAAACCAGAGGGCCTTTGATAATCTTCTTTCACCTTCTCACATGTGTAGCATCTCAAAACAAAGTCTGTGATGTCTCATCTCAAACCAATCCACCAGAACTACCAACAGACATCATAATAAATCTTGTTGTCACTTGGATGGACATCCCACTAAGACTGGTGGTTATCCAGCATCACCACCTTCCACAGAGATAACAGCCCTACATAACGACCCTTGAAGAAAAAGATAACCTCGAGAGATGATGACTAATCTGAGGACATATCCCTACGATGAAGAAACTACTTCGACCACTAAAAAAACTTATCACTATGTGTTTCCAACTTATTAAACGGAAAGAGATTAAGAGTCAACTGAATGCTTTCCAAGAACGCACCCCCATTTTTCTCATTGGTCTCGACATGTATCTGAGAAAAGATCCCCATAAAAGTCCACTCATCACTTGAATCCCTCAAATTATGCACTCGGACTCTTCTTTTCTTGGGGTTGGCCACCACATTACCCTTTTATGGGATATAGACAATGTCAAAGTCGAGCCCCTGCAAGTACTTGATCCAACGACACTACCTCATGTTGTGGTACTTCTTTGAAAATATATAGGCTATGATTTTGTGATTATAGTTGACCACAAATATCTCCCCAAAGAGGTAGTGACACAAAGTCTTTAAATAATGCATCACAGCTTCTAATTTCATTTTTTTGGGTCGAGTAATTGTTTTTTTGTGTTCAGAGTTGGTGAGATCCATTCACCACCATGGATTCATCCTGCATAAGCACACACCCCATACCCATACCTGAAGCATCAAAATACACCATATACCCCTTTCCATCATCTAGAAAAATCTGAATGGAGGTGGTAGTCAACAACCTCTTCAGATCCTCAAACGATGCCTAACATTCGGGGCCCCATACAAATATCACCTCTTTCTAGGTGAGTGTGGTCATCGATGAAGAAAGCTGAGAGAAATCCAGAACAAACCACCTGTAATAACCAGCTAGGCCAAGAAAACTTCTGATCTCGACCACGTTCTTCGGAAACACCAATGACATACCAACATTGATCATTTCAGGTTCCAACAAAACCCCCTCCTCTGAGATCACATTCTCTAGATATTTCACTTCCTTGATCTATAAAGTGCATTTGGACAACTTTGTATAAAGGCAATGCTCTTGCAAGGTTCCCAAATCGATCTGCAAGTGATTATCATGTTCCTCCACAGATCTCGAATAAACTAGGATGTCATCCAAAAAGACCATGAAAAAAATATCAAGATACTAATGGAACACCCTATTCATGAGTTCCATAAAGACCACTACATCATTGGTCAATCTAAAGGGAATCACCATGTACTCGAAGTGGTAGTTCCTACTTCAGAAGGATATATTTGTGATATCTTCCTCTTTCAACATGAGTTGATGATAGCATCAATGCAAGTATATTCTATAAAACCACCTTTCCCCATTCAACTGATCAAAAAATTCACCTATTTTGGGAAAAGGATATTTTTTCCTGATTGTTCTTCATTCATTTTCTGGAAGTCAATGTACAAGTGGAGGTATATGTCAACCTTTTTCATGAACAACAAAGGAGCGACCCAAGGAGAGACGCTCAAGCGAATGAATCTTTTGGATTCCAAGTATTCAAAATATATCTTCAATTCCCTTATCTCAGTGGGGACCATACGATATAGTGGAAGAGATATCAGCTTTGTTTCTGGTGCCATGTCAATCAAGAACTCCACATCCCACTCCAGGAAAAACTTGGGAAATCATCCAGAAATACCTCCAGAAATTTTTCAACTACATGAGGTAGTCCACCATCAGGATCATAAACATATTCCTCTATCGTGAGTGAAAATAATAGAAAAACAACATCTCTCAACTCTTAGAGTAGAGGTCCTGCACGACTCGACCAAGGATCCCATTCCCCATGAAAAACCTGACGACTCCCATCATGTACATTCAAACTCACCCGATGGCTATAGAAATTAATGTAAGAATGGAAGTTTAATAGACAATAAATTCCAATTATTATATCAAATATTTCCATATCTATGACCAAGAGGCCCCACTCCATCTCAAACCCTGACACAGTAAGCGCACATGATAGGCACCTGAGACCCTACTCCTTCTTTTTTCCTAATAGCGTAACCAACACCATTGCAAAATAAAAAAACTTGGTTGTAAAATTAAATGTGTCCACAAAATGGGAAGAAATGAATGAAACAGAGGCACCAGAATCAAAAAGAGTAGTAGTTATAGAAGATGCAATCAATACGGTACCTTGAACTATCGACGGTCTTGCCTCTCATCCTACTGGTGCCTGATCCACCACATGGAGATGTTCAGTCTCAACCTGAGGATGATCTCCAGTCTATGGATGTGAAGTAAAACAAGATCTACCTAGAAGATGACCCATCCCGACTACCAAATCCACCAAATCGACACCCCCCGTCCTCGACTGCTCTGACTAAGCTAGCAGTCCTCTTAATGCCACTAATCCTAACCCACTCTAAAGTGCATGTGCCACTCTAAAAAAGCGCTCCAAGTGACCCATATATCCACATTGATAATAGGGATTTGAAAGAAGTCAGAATACCAGTCGGATGTTCACCGTTCTCTCACACTGGTGGCACATGACCAATCTCACATCAGAAGCCACATATGAAAACTTCCAAGAAGACTGGCCTGAACTACCACCTTCCTTCTTCACATGTTCCTCCTTCTTCCTTTTCTTCTCTAAATATCTTCCACTGCCCACTATTGATACTATCCCAGAGAAACCATCCCTCCCTTTCCGGTCAATCTCCACCATACACTTCAAATCAACAACCTCAACATATGTCCTGAGCTTAAACAAGAAAACCTGGGAGTATATCTATGGTCGTACTCCTTCTAAAACCTTCAGGCCTTCAATTTCTCATTAGAGATGATTTTAGGAGCATAAAAAACAAGATCATTAAAATGGTTGGCATACTCTATAATATAAATATTCCCCTGAACAAGATCCATGAACTCCCGGGACCTAGAATATGCCAAGACCTCAGGGTAGTACAGTTCATTAAAGATGACCTTGAAATCTCCCCAGTGCATCTGATCATTCTTCCCAGTTTGAAGTACTGATTCCTAATACCTATGGCTGGTACCATCCCACAAAAAAGAGGCACACTTCACCCTGACCTCCTTGGGTTTTTCCATTAACTCGAACATGTGCTCAATCTTTTTGAGCTGTTCCTCTGCTTCTTGTGGTTCTATACTACCTCGGAAAGTAGGAGGCTTATTTTTTAGGAACTCCTAGTCCTTTTCCATCTTAGGAAAAATATCATCTTCTCTAATAGAAGCTAAAACATTTCTAGTTCATGTACTAGTTCTTAGAAATCCTGAACCATAGCCTCTACTAGCCTCGGATCAAGAGGTGTGGGAGAACTCTCTCTGGCTTCCCCCTATGGGTGCATGGGAGCTTTCTAGGGAGGCATGTTGCTACAAAAAGGCAACAGTCATAAGAGAAAAATAAAAAAACAATTCTGAAACATTCTATCAATATCATAAAATATAATTAAGCCAAAAAAATTGAAACAATAAAATAAACCACTAAATCACCTCTGCCTGATGTCCATGTGTAGTCTGTAGCCCACACATCTCACCTGGAAGTGAAGTCTAATAAACAATTCCAATATCCCATGGTGACTCGAGGTCTTCCAATAGATATGTGGTCCAATCACACACTAATTAATAAAACACCGGGTTCCGGCCGTTCTATATCTTGTGTAGCCTAACTCATCCCAAAATAATAATACAACTAAAAAACATTGGCCTCCTCTGATACCATTTTTTCACGAACCAAATCTGGTCTCCATCAAAACTGGCACAAAACCTGACTTGTGACAAGGACCAAGGGTTTTTCCCTATCCCCATAGGATGGAACAAGTGTCCGGTATCATATATTTTGGATCAGTAATGATTTGCCCAAATATGAAAGCATAAAACATCAAAAACAATTGATAAACCCAATCTGAAAAATTCATTTCAAACAAGATTTAAAAAAAATCGTGAACTAAATAAATTGGTTCTTACATATAAAAAGAGGTCCAATGACACATAAAAATATACCCAAGTCCTCCACACGACAAGGTTTCATCACCCACAAGTCATCTCCACAACGCCGCACCATGGATTGGAACTAACACCCCAAACTTCCATCAACAAAAACCTTTCCTTTACCCCTGTCGAACATAAGCAATTAAACTTACACCAAGGGGTGTAAGTAGGGTGTGATCCTAATCCCAATAGGATACCACCAAGATATTCCATATAGTAACAAATAAAAGAAAAAAGCATGCTAGTTTTGATAAACAAGAAGTAGTGGAAATAATTTTTAAAGACTATAACTTTTGAATGTAAGTAGTTTTTCAAGGTAATTTTCCATGAGTGACCACATTTAAGTAAAATATTGATGATAATGTAATTTCCATAAAAACTACAATATTCCAAAGATAAATACATAGGGGTCACTAAGAACCATTCTCGGGAACTCCCCTAAGCACTAGTCAGTGTCGGTCCCCATGTACCTCGTACCATGGTGTAAAGTAACCATAGAAAAATATGTTCTCATGCACAATCCACTAGTAGGGATCATACCCATAACCTTTTATTCCCCAATTATCATCAATATAGTTTTGTTAATGTTGTATTTTCCACCTTTTTCTATGAAATATAGACAAGACCCATCCATATCACAAGAGAACTAGTACATATCTTCCTTCCTACGTGCGTGGGTTTCCCCCATTATGCTCAGACCATTATCTCATGTTACCAAAATCCATTATCAAATAAAGACGTCAGTTATGGAAATAATCAACTCAAAACCATAGCAACACATGTTTTTTCACCACTTACCCCACCCAATAAAACCATTAGAATTTAAATAAAATAAAATCATAAAACCTTACAATGTTTTGCACACAAAATACCTTAAAACCACACTTTGGACACCATGTGCATACCCATATTCAGGAAAACAGAATTTTCAGCACCCAAAACATTTCTAAAAACCCATTACATGAGTTAGAAAACTACCTCAATTGGCATAAAATAAAATAGACATGTAAAACACCCAATTTAACACCAAATTGGTTCCTAAAATCATTCGTTTAACAAACGTCACAAAAACCAGAATTCACAGCAAGTATAATGAAGTAGAAGTGTGAAAAAAATAGAAATTCAGAAAATCTAACTCATATAGAATTTATTACTCATGTAATCACCTACCACAAATTTAAAAACCATTGAATATTTATGACAAAATCCAACCGCACCACCGCCGCACCACAAGGGACTTAGATCAAACCTAAAACCAAAAGAAAAGACCATGAAAACCAGGATCAAATCCTAGGTTCTATACCCTACATGATGTACGTTATAAACATCAATAATAATGGAATAAACCCCAGGAAAAAAGGAAGGAACTGGGGAAGACATTCACTTACTTGATGATGTTTGAAGTTTTTCCACCAAATCCCCCTTCATAATGGAGTTCCAAGGAGGTTTTGAGGTTCTTGGGAGGCCACCATGGCTGTAATGGTTGAATGGGGGAAGAAAGGGGTGAGTTTGGATAAATCAGAAGATAAAACAAATTAAATTTAACAATATTTTTAATAATCTGGACAAGGACACATGGTTTTCTTGCACATTTTAGATAACCGTGTGCCAAAACTGTGCACCCCATTTTTTCCACTAAAAAAGTGTCCAAATTGTTTCAAATTCAAGAGGAGATAGGGAAAACCTAGGGGGAAAGTTAGGCCAAGAATATAAGAGAAAAAATTACCTTAAATTAAGAACATGGTTGTGACAGTAGTTCACATATAATGTTTCATGAAAAAACATTTTCTTATGAAATAGTTGATGTTGCCTCTATAAATGATTTATGGGATGTTATAAATAATGAGTTACATGGTTTTGATTGTGTTTAATGAATAAAAATATTTTTTTAATATCAATTTTTCGAGTGTTTTTTAATATCAATAATTTTTATGGGTTGTTTATTAATATCATTATTATGAGGTTTTATCAATAATTTTTTAGATTAATATCAATTTTATGGTGTGATTGTAGATGTCAAGAATTATTTAATGGGGTTCAAAAATATTGAATTATTTTCAATTAATATTCTGATGTTTTTTTATTAATATTAAGTATTATTTTATAGGATGTTTATTAATATTATTTAAATAGTGAATTGTATTTTTGAAATTTCAAATATGGGACCTATATTTATCATAAATGACACAATACATGGGTTTGTAAATCCAAATCCATGGATTAATGAAATTTTATTAAACACACACACACAAATGCATTTAGGATTACATGGCCTATGAAGCTCAATAAAGAAAAAAAATCTAAAGTGGCATGGACAAATAATCAAACAGCACCTCCATGGAGAAAATAGTACCCATAATTAAATTTCTATATAATAAAATCTATGATATAGGTAAAATATTATGGAAATTCCAAATAATTATATCAAAACAAGTAGTTGTTTTTTTAAAACATCTATACCATGATGCAACACCAGACATCCAAAAACTGCACTTGAATAAATTCAGAGTAAAAATTTTGAATTTAAAATCTATAAGATCATATTGATAACTAGAGCTAAATAAGAATAATAAAATTTAAAACTCTCCCAAAATCATTATTTATAACCAAAAAACCAATGTCCCCAAATAAAAATTATAATAAACTAAAATATGAGCAACCCTTATATGATCCAAAAAAACAAGTAAGACAAAAACAATCAGAAATCATGAAGACCATATGGAAAATAGAAACAAAATAAATCCTTCAATTCATATTTCAATAATATTCAAAATTAACAGTGGAAAATGAACCTCCAATGAGAACAGTCGATGGATTAATGGGGGGGTGGGGTCGGTGAAAATTAGAGAACTCTTGAGGGGGGAAACCAACGAATCCCCGATGAGGGGGGATATTTTTTTAGTGGTTATGGCTTGGGGTAGGGTAGTTCTCATGGGAGAGTGTGTGGGGGGGGGGTGGGGGTATCCTGGGATATGAGGGGCGGTTGAGGGTGAAAGATTATTATTTTTAATCAATTTATAATTTTTAGTGGTAATTTTAAAATAACCACTGCGAAATTCTATCAATTATTTTAGTGGAACTTTATTAAACAGCCTCTAAACTATGAATTTGTTGTAGTTATTCTATTTATTAATATATATGGTAGTGGTATTCACATATTTTTATAGTTACATTAATAACTACTTCTTTTTTCAAGGGATAAATGTTTAATCAAATTTTTTGATTTTTAATATAGACAATAATATCTTATAGGAGCCTTGAGATTGAGTACATATGGAAGGGATTAAGGTGAACATGGATATTATTGTTTATGGTTAATGTATGATTTATAATATTTCCTAAAATATTACAACCATTTTTGTTTTTATAAATATTTAGAGTCATAAAGAATGAATCATATATCTTTTGATTTACAAAAATTTCTTCAAGTATAAAAGAATTGTCTCTAATATCCATTCCATGGCTTAATAAATGAAGTGAAAATAGACCAAAACACAACAAAAATATGTAATTATAATTATAAAATTGAAGTAATTGAGTAATTTTTTATTCTATAGGGTTTTATCAATATAGTAAAACAATCCCTCAACTTTAGGAAAAAGACCTCAAAATAAAAACATTATTCATTTACTTTTCTTATCGAGAAATCAAGGGCCTTTTAACTTATCACATATTTACGACTATGTGACGGTTACCATTCTGATGACCATATTACGTATTACTCTGTGTATATATTTTCACTTCCCACCAATGTTCCCTTATTAAAAACCTAGTTTTGTGATGACCTTCATATTTCATTTTCCCTTTTTTTATGAGGAAGTTTCTTCAACCCTTTTTATGATTTAGATTTTCTAAAAAGTTATTTTCAAATGTAAAACCCTTTATTATAGATTATAAGTTAAAATTATGAGGATGAAATTTAATTAAAGGGGGTTGAATGTAACACAATAGGATTTTGAAATAACATTATACTTGATAGTGTATATAACACACAACACTGATCTTACATGAACATAAAAATATTATTATTTAAATCTGATCATCATAACCTAGATGTTGAATTGGAAGGTACGAATAGTTTTAACCAAATTAAAAAATATATAAATATAAATAACCTACTCAATACTAACACATTAGTTCATTATTATGAAATGTGTATTCAATTTTTAATAAAGTTATTTTATACTTCCAAAATACATTTTCTTAAGAAAATGGGTTTTCTTTATTTTTAGAAGTGAATATTATAATTAATTTTTGGAACCTATAAAATTTTTATTTAATAAAAATAATATAATTTTTTAAGTCATCATTCTAAATTTATATAAGGGTGATTTTTAGATATTTTCCTGAAAAGATTGATTTTCTAGTGAATATTAAAAAATACTAATTATTAAAAAACTATAATTTTATTTATTTTTTAAAAAGTACCTTTATTATTTGAATTTGATATCAAAGTAATATATATACTATTTAGTTAGATATAATCAAATTAATTACATTTGAGTTATCTTTATACCTTAATTTGGTATAAGTAAATTTTTTGGCTTGAAAATGCATTTGTCAAGAAAACCTTGTTTCATTGAGTTATACATGATTAATTTTAAATTAAATCCCTCCACTTCTAAGAGTTAAATATTGGAAAATTTATTCCCTATTTTTCATCATTTGTTAATATATTTTAATTGGTCCCTTTAATTTTTTGTCATTATGAATATTAAATATAATAATTTTATTACCATGTTATAGGTAAATTAGATAATTTACGTTAAAAATAAAATGATAAGGACTATAAAATGACCCTAAAACGTGGAGTGATATTATTTTATGAGTAAATTTTTTTCAATAATAACAATATATTCTATTATATGTCATTTTCTATCCATTTGGATGAGATTATAGCCTTAATAATATTTTATATAATGTAAAGTAAAAAAAAAGTCACACTCTTGTTTTTAATAGCCGTACTATCATTGATATGGGGTTAACCAAATGATAAATTTGATTATAAAAAGTATTTTGAAATCTAACAGATTTAAATATTTCATGGAACTTTATTTTTAATTTTTAGCTGAGAAATAATTACCTTAAATAATTACACAACACTGATGCCGAAATTATTCAATTAATTGAAAAATCAATCAAATCATATTAAGGATATTAAAAGTACAACCATTTGAAATCATTAATGTGATAAATGAATTTTAAATATGAAAATAACATTTTAGGTATATATTAAAAGATTTTTTTTCTAATTTATATTGTATTCTTGATGTTATTAAACTCAAATTAATGTATAGTGTTAGGATTGATACTAATGATATTTTATGAAAATAATATTTATACAATTATTTAAAAATTATAAAAATATTAAATAATGAAAATGGGATAATATATGTTCTAAATATCACTCCATATTAATTTATATTTATTTTAGAAGAATTTGGATCTAGAATTGTTTTATTATCTTTTAATATTTTGGGAAATTCCAGAAGTGCCCCACACTTCAATTATAAAAGGGAACCTCCTCCATCACTTTGTTACACCACATGGAGTCTTATAACTCTTCTAAACCCCAAAAATTGATCGTATAAACATCATTATAAAAGTTATTGAGGTTTTATATCGACCAAAATAGAAACTCTATGTCCCTTAGAATAGATATAAAGGGAGTCGACTGAGGAAGAGGTAATCGTCATTACCGACTCTTTCAAGTTTATTTCTTCTTATACTTCTTCTTCATGTATTTTACCCACACTAAAATAATAAATAAAGTATCATAAATATACTTATATGGTATTATGATTCTATTACATCCATATTCCATCTCTTTTCTATTATAAGAAAAGTGAAACCATCACTCATGCGTACATACGACATACTGTCTCAACATAGCTGTGTAATTCATTTTTCATCACCCCTTTTCTTGGATGATTATAAATATATAAATAATGAGTATAGATGACATATATGACAAAAATATTATTTTTATCTATAATATCATATATATACCTTCTTACCTTTAAGTCCATTAATAAGTGACAACGTCGCTCGTGCATATGTATGGACTACCACCTCCACGAAGCCATGTGATCCATTTTCATTTACACTTTAGATGGATGGTTATAATGATATATTTAATGAATATGTATGATATATATTATATAATATTTATAAATTAAATATTAATTATTATCCACCTTTATTTTATTCCATTCATTGAAAAGTGAAAACAACATTCATGCGTACATACGATCTACTGTCTCCCTGAACGGTGTAATTCATTTTTTATATATAACTTTTATGGATAAATATATAAGTATATATATTGAGTATGTATGATATTTTTACAATAAATAATATTATTTATATTATTTAACCATAATAAATATACACATACTAAATCTATCAAACCAAATTATACATGAAAAATGAAGAAGTTACCATCTGAAATAGTGATTTTTAGAATGAATTGATAATAAATGGGGGATAATATATTATAAGTAAATCATATATGTATTGATATATATTTTTATGATTATTTAATATATTTAAAATAAATATATATTCATTATACAAGAGGTATGAACACATATAAGGAAATTGAACCTGAGGTAAGGGTTTCTCATCTCGCTTTTACTTCTATGAGACATATATCATATTCACCACTTATTTCTTTTTTGTTGTGTATATAGTGAAACTTTAATATATTATATCTGGAATATATTTTTATTCATTTTATTCAAATTTAAATTTAAATTTATTTCTTTCATGGATCTTAATATTCAAAATAAAACCAAGTGGTAAGGGTTTATTTCACAAACACATCATTATCAAATATTATTTATTTTTCAATCTTAGTTAAGGAATATTTCTATTCCATGTCCATGTTTTCTAAAAATGTTTTCAAAAATATTTATTCTATTTTATAATTATTTTTAATTATTTTTACCCTGGTTTTACTATTTACAAATGGTTTTAAAAGGAATCTTCATGTCGTCTTCCGAACAAGTTACTTTTTGATTTATCATACAAAAGTGTAAAAAGATTTTTTTAAAAATTATACGATATGAATGAAATTTATGATCATTATGACACCACTATAATTCAAATAATTATTTACAAGTTTACATGGTTCATTTCAAATAAAATTATTTCTTTATTACATGCATAATTTTTAGATTTTAAAAATTATTTTCAAAGTAAAAGTGTATTTTCATCAAGAAATATTCCCATAATCTCATTAAAGTATTTTAATCTATTTCAGAATAATTTTTTAAATATTATTCTAATAATATAATCTAATGATAGCATTCACTTTATTTATTTGGAGGGATTATGCTCAGTTTCAGTCAAATGTACTATTTTGTTACTATTCACCATATTAATCTAGACGATTTATGATTATGTTTATTAATTGGAGAACTTATTAGCATTTAATATGATTGTTTCAATATCAATGTTTTCATTTTTTATGTTTCACCCATTTAATATGAGGAATTAATTTTACTTACTAAGTGATGTTTATGGCATTTTATAGTCCCTTAATGCATCAATAGGTCTCATTAGACATGCTAGCTTGTGTATTTTCTCTGGCCTCACCCATTTATCAATGATGTATATACAAGAGTCCTTGATGGTATTTTTATGATGTCTAAAATTAGTAATTATATCAATATATAAATAGTTATTGATTTCCATGTGATTATTTTATTAGTTAGAATATCCATGTATATGTTTCAAGCTCATGATATTATTTATATTTCATTATTTGATCATTATTTATCCCTAAAATATTATTATTCATGTTCATGTTATTGATTAAATGGAATGTGTTATCAGTTATTTACCTTTCCAAATTTAGGATTCCTTATTTATTCATAATGTCTTCCAATATATGCATACCCCTACCAAGAATTAAATCTCCCCCCTGTATTATGCTTCCCTTTCATAGGATACCATAAAATGTATTATGATTGATATGCATGGATATGCTAAAGGGAATAATGATGTATTCAAATAAGATAATATGTTTTATTTTATGTATTAAATAGTAATGTGACAATTATGTATGTATATAGTTTATCAAGAATGATAAACTATTTGATTCTTAAGGATGTGATTATTTATATCTAGTAATAATATAATAAACTTACCACCAACACTGAGCTACCAGAGTAGGGTTCTTTACATTATAATAGTGATATAAATATGTTGTTCCAAGTAACCTTCATGATTATTTTTTTCCTCCATGCTTCTTACAATACTTTTTATGGAATTTTTGAGTTAATAATTAAGAAATGTATTTTTGTTATGATTTCCTGGATCATGATTATTGGACCTTTCTTTCATTCTCCTTTTACTCATGCATATGTCAAACTTAATGCCATGACTCATTATTTATGAACCATGTTTTATAGTGAATTATTTTCTTATGTTATGTTCGTGTATTTTATTATCATATCTAACCCATATTCTTATCTTGTTCTCAATTATGATCATTTATTATTATCTATAATTTTTACCCTTACTGAGGGTTTGAGGTCACCTTTATCATGTTTTCATTCTTCCTGGTTATGATGAGTGATATTAAGTAAGATATGTGTATAAGGGTATCATGTTTGGAGACTTTGTGGGATGTGTTGAAGGAATATTGGGAAATATTAATTTATTTGTATAACAGGAAAAAATTTCATTAGATGAGAAAGATATGAGTTTTCTTGGTTAAAATTGGTCCATTTTTTTCAAAAACTCTAAACATAAAAGGCCTTGGGTATGTAAGTAAATCAATTTTGGTTATTGATATTGTAAATTTTTATAGTTAAATTTGGGTAAATTTTTTGTGTCAAAGCCTATATATAAATTATATTTTTTAAGCATCAAATATGGGAGTACAGTTTTGGGGTACCATAGTTCTGTGAGAGAGGGGTTCAGATAAGTTTTTAGGTTAAGATGTTATTAGATAAGGATAATTTAAATGTTTTGAAAACCATTATATTTTAATATGTATATGGTTTATCATGTATTAAATAAAATAAATACCCATTTGTACAGTTGTGTGATTTTATTTTGAGGTTATTAATGACATTGTATGATATCTTTATTGGTTATTAGGAAGAATATATTATTGGGGTTTAGATTACCCTTAGGATTTCTAGGTGATTTGGTATTGAGGTAAATAGGGATATTTAGTGAAATGTGTTAACTAATTTTAGAAAATATTAATGTATTTTGGGAGAACATGTGATTAGAGTATATGTGTTTTTTTATGTGACATTATCAGTAACATTATATTGTCCTTGGATAATTATTAACATGATTTTGGAAGAATTTATGATCTGGTTTTTCTGATTCTTGTTATTCTAATATGGTCAATATTGTCTTGATGTTTTTTATGGTTCACCTATGTGTGGAGTGATTGAAGCTAAAAATGGGTTATTATTGATATATTTAGATTTTGGAGATTAAATTTATTATTCCTTTATATGATGTATTATACGTATTTTATTGGGTATTATCTTTGGTCATGCTAATCATTTTTTTCATGAAATTGTTTAGAAAAGAGAGGAATAATTTTTTATAAAAAAATTTATAAAATGAGGAGAATTAGTTTATGTGGATCTCAACATCCATTAAGTACTAGTTTTAATACTTGAAGTATGGAAAATTATTCTTGGGTATTTTCCATTTAGAGAGTGAGATGAAACAAAGGTGGAAACTGATCGAAACACACAACTAATGGATGACATTGTTTTTATGGAAATGGAATGAAATCAAGTATGTATATTTTCTAATATTCCCTATATTTATGGTAAAATAATTCCTCAAAATCATGAAAAATCATGATAAATCTGTCAAGTATTATATTGAAAACAAAATCTGACTGTAAAGGTACATTGTAGGAAGTCATTCACAAGTACGAGTCTTATAAAATTACAAAAAAGGTCTCAAAAAACCTAGAAAGTATTTTTTTCCACTTCGGTGCACTTATTTGAAATTTAATTAAAAATTATTATTTTTAAAGTCTTATTTTAACATTTAAAATTTAATTTAATATTTTATTAACTCATTTATTTATAAACCATTTCTCTAGGGACTCAACATAAAATTGTTCGAATGCAATTTATTTTAAAGAGAAGAATGTGAAAACTCATGAGTTTTTAATAATACATAATTTTTATGGTTTCTTAATATTAATAATTATGAGTTTATATATAATTTCAACATGTATATATGATTATAACATATTTGAAATGATATTATATAATCAATTAGATACCAATTATACAGTTAAAATTAATATATTTACTTTGTTATAGAAAAGTCATTTTATTTAAAGGTTAAATGTATTTTTTTTATTAATTTCTTATTGTATATTTTATATATGTATATTTCTTTTAATTATATAAATTATTATTATATTTTTAATTATTATAATACAAGATATATTTATATTAAGGTATGAATTAAGAATTTTATTTTTCTTTTAAAAAGGAAGTAGTTTTTTATTTTAAATAAATTACTTTTCCTTGTACTATATAGTTTTACTTAAAAGTAAAATTTATAAATATTAAAATTTATATTTTATAAAATAAACATAATATTTGGATTAATCATGTGAAAATTATCTTAGGGTTAATTTTTTTCATTTTTCCCGTAATTGTTTATTTTTATGTGAATAGTGAAAACATCATTTTCATCAATACCATAAGTTTTATGACATTATCATCACATAAGCATGACATAAAAAATTTATAAAAACATTATATAAACTTAAAATACATTTAATGAGTAAAATAATTCATTTAAAATTAATAATATTAATTTAGAAATCTATGATTAAAAATTTGGAATTCAAGTTATATTTTATTTTAATAAAAACGATTTGGGTCCTTTTGATTTAATTAAGTATTCATAATGTTCCATTATCTTTTTATTTATTTCAAATTAAAAAAAATTATTTTTTTATTTATAAACAAATAAATTTCATGGTAATAAATAGTTTACATTATTTTAGTGAAAATCAATTTTTTTGCTTTAAAAGGAATTTTTTAATATTTGTTTTTGTTGTCCTCAGCATAATTTTATAAAAATTAATTTTTTCCACATAAATGAATTTAATATTTTAAAATAGTTTAAAATTTTGGAATAAAATTGTTTTAATTTTTTAATACATTCAATTTCATTTTTTAGTCACAAAAATAAGCTACAAATAATAAAATTAGTCACAACGGTAGAGTAAAATAGGGTAAAAGGGTTAAATCTAGGGTTAAAAACGAAATATATCAAAAAAACATACACTTTAATTGGTTGATAATATATTAATTTAAATAAAAATTATATATTTTAAAATATTATCAATTTTGGATCCACTTTCATTTAATATTACATTAATTTTATAACATAAAATTAATATTTTCAAAAAATGTCTTCCCACTCAATTATTATCTTAAAACTGTAGTTATGAAAGGATAAGAATAAAGATAATATTATGGAAAATTATTGACGATAATATTAATTATTAATAAATTGTATTTATGTTATTGATTTATTTTTAAATTTAAATAATAGTATAATTATCTAAAATTCTAATCCAATGTTAACAAAATGCTGGTGAAAGCAGTTGAAAACTCAAATTAAATAGTTTTAAAAATAATAAAAGTAATATGATTTTATTGAGCCAGAGACTTGAATTAATTTTATAGATAACCATATTATTTTAGGAAGTAATTTTAGTGTTTATATTATAATTTCATAGTTATATAGATATCATTGATGTCAAATTATGTAAATAGTTTTGAAAATGGGAGTAAATGGTATTTAATATTAAATAGTATTTTATGAATTGTTTTAAAAGTAAAAAATATATTTTCATGAATAAATATGAATGATAAACGATCTATAATATTATAAATTGTTCATTTATGATCCACTCATCACTCTTAAATTACATTCTTGAAACTCCAGGTTTGAATATTTTTTAAAACACTATTGATTGTTTCCTCTAAAATGGAACTTAATCTAACCTTTTTGAAGACACATATGAATTTAGTTTTCCATGAAAATTATAATAGAAAATATCTCTAACCCAGAAACAGCACCAAAACCTTTTTCATACCATAAAATTATCTTAAAAGGGACTTAATCTCTATGAAAAAGAGGATATCAATAGCATAGGTAATTGTCTTATCCAAGTTCCTGCAAGTTTCTTTCTTCATCGATCTCCTACAATTATATTATAACCATAATAACATAATGAAATATGTATAAATACTATAAAAAAATGTTATTATTTTTATGAGAAAACCATTATCTACCTCCTTACCATCCCTTGGAAAATGAAAACATCACCCATGTGACATGCGGTCCACCACTACCATGGACAACTTATTTCATTTTTCATTATGCCCTTACACTGAAGATTATAAAAATTAATTTGATAAAAAAATATGATATTTCAAAATTATTATGTTTATAAAAAGATAATATTTTCCATTATATGAATAATATTAACAATAAATGTCTATTTCAAAATTTAACAATCTAAAACGAGAATACCGTGACACTTTGTAAGTAATAAATTTTTACCATTTTCTTCTATTTATTTTATTCATTATCATATTATTAAATTTAATTTAAAACATTAGAAATAAGTTTTTTATCTTATTAAAATTATTTAAAATTTATATTATTATTATAAAATAATAATTTCTTTGTATACATCCATCCAATGTTAGGAATTTTTATTACAAAGAAAGGGGGTTGATGAATTTTTTTTTATAAAATAGTGCATTCCCATGGAATCATCCTAAATAAGATTAATGTACTCTAGGGTAAAGGGACCAAAATTAGAAAAAAAGATACTCAGGTTATCTCGAATAGTTTGGGAATCCAAGAAGTCCATTACCATGTTACCCTCTCTCCAAGTATGGGTGAGCTCAATGTCACTATTGAGAAACTCCCTGCACTTTTGAATAATATATGTGATCACCTAGGGGTGATACCCACAAATTGTATTGAGTTAAGAAGTTTCAATGATTCAGCATCCACTCTAAAAATAATAACACTATGAGAGTGGCATAAAGACAACCCTTTGATCATGGTAGCAGCTTCTTCCAGAAGGGAGTCACCTGGACCATGGAAAACAATGAAGCTCATAAAATAGTCACTAGAGAGCCCCAGAAATCCCTCCCGTATAGTATTCCATGGTTTATCCAAATTGTAGTCTCTCATTCACCTAGGAAGAAAATTTGGTCTACTAAATCAACATTTTGGATGTGAAAATAGGGAAACATAGATACAATGGAAACCCACTTGCATTGTGCACCATCTTCAGTTAGAAAATAATGATTACGGGGGATCAAAAATAATAATAATTTGTTACACCTTCAACCATAATAATGTTTTCTTGGTTTGGTCCATTTTATTTCCTATATAAATATTATTATAATTTTTATCTCCTGAATGAGTAAGAAAACTAAAATATTGGTGATAAAATTCTATACTATTTAATTTATGATTTCATCATAATTTTTGAGTGGTAATATTTAAAATTATAATTACCAATAACATCAATTATCTTGTTAATTAAATGATCAACGAAAAAGTGAACTTTTAAGCATTCCATGTGAACCATCAACATAAGATACATGAAATGACTATGGGTATCTTGAAATATATTAGAAAATGTATTTCCTTATCATGAATATTTTTTAGTTGATAAAACCATGAAAAGTGACCATGTTCTAGAACCGCTAAACCAAATCATGTATGGGAAATGTAACGGTTAACACCCAAATATAAATTTCAAAAATAAAAAATTTATATATCAGTAATAAATAATTATTAATGGATGGAATAAAGTAAAATAACTATTAATATTGTTATATTCATATAAATAATAAATCTAATTTTATTATACAGGTATGTTAGAGAATGTTGGACTAAGTGGAATTCTTATATAAGGGTTCTTTGTCTCAATTTCAATTACATGAGACTTGTTTCATATTGTGCACCATATTTCAATTTAAATGATGTTTTTATTAATTATCCAACAAATTTCTTATAATATTCTTTTAATATAATTAATAGGATTTAAAAATCCAAATTAAGTTCTTTCTTTCAATATATTTTGATTCAAAAGTTATAAAATCCATAAGGATTTATCATTTCAAAATTTCATTCTTTGAGAGAAGTTTTAAAATCTACACCTGTTTTATTTCATATGGTGCATATATATCCTATTTTAAATTTTATATCATGATCTTTTATTTCTTTACTGTAATTAATTTTTTATTTCATGTTATTTATTTTAAGGGGCATTGATTCAAAGTTTACTAAATTCGTAAATGTGTTTTTATCTCAATACCAATTCATTGAGACATGTTTCATATTACACATTTATTTTTATTTTATATGCTATATATAATCCATATTTTTCATATTATATCATGAATTCCATTATAATCATGGTATTTTATGATTCTTATCACATTCGTTCTTTAAAATGATTTTTATTTTAAAAATTTTAAGGGATTTTATTTTAAATAATTTCATTAAAATACTCAAAGTCTTTTTACCCAATTAATTTTCCTCTATATCCATATTCTTTATACAACATAAAAAAAAATCAAAATAAAATAGTTATTTTTGAAATTCATTTTCAGTTATCATTGGATTTCTATATAAAAAATTAGAAAATAAATATTTTCAATGTCTTCCATATGTGAATTTTTTTAATTTTTGTATAAAGGTGAGAAAAGAATATTTTATTAACATTTACCATGTGAACAAATTAATCCACCATCATATCAATTCATATTTATGAATAATATTTTTTATGTTTTCATGGTTTCTCAAATAAAATCATATTCCCAATATTTATTGAAATTAACATTTTTTAAGTTACCAAAATAGAAGGATATTTTTTCATATTTTTCAAAGAATAATTATAATGATTTTATGAAAGTATTTTTTATCATTTTAAATATCTTTTGAAGAATTTTATTCTTCATTAATTTTATTCTATAATGATACCATCCAAATTATTTCTTGAGATATATTATGATGATGTTTTTAGAAAATTATTATGATACCATTTTCTCCCCCACAAGTCAATTATGATATGAAGTAATGATGAAATATTTGATGAATTTTATGATGAAAATTATAGCCCATATCTTTTTTATTCAAGTTATTGTACTTGGAAGATAATATGATGATAGGTAGGCTCAGTATGTAGCTTTATAATACATTTGTTAATGATTTTGTTTTAGAGAATGTATGGTGGAATTAGCTGATTAAGTTATTCTATTATAAATGTGATTATAACGGTAATTATAAGTGTGATATGAATATGATGTTCCCAGTAACCATAAAAATTATTATTTTCCATTAATGATATATTAGATACTTTTTTTACCAAATTTTTGATCTAATAATTTGGAAACACGTCTATGTTATGTTTTTAGGGATCATGATTATTGACTCATGACATCACACTCTGTTTACTCATGATATATTCCAAACTTCATTTGATAACTTTTTATTTTTAATATATGTTTTATTGGATTTTATTTAATTGGGTTATGTTCATATATTTTGATTATTCTATCATACACATATGAAAATAGTATGATCACTTATAATATTTAATTATTTTATATTATGTTTACCCTTACCAGTCTTTTAATATCACCCTTATCATGTTTCTATTTTACTAGATTATAAAGAATGATTCCAAATAAGTTATGTATAGAATGGTATTATGTGTGAATAATTTTGTGGTAAATGTTCAATACCTATTTTAATATAATAAATTATTGGTATAATAGAATACTTTTTAATATATTATAAAGATATGGTTTTTATTAGTTAATTATTTTTTCCCTAATTCTATAAAAATATAAGTATGAAAGGTAATGGGTGTGTATGTAAATAAATTCTAGTTATTCATACTGTAATTGTTTAGGGTTAAATTTGGGTATCTTTGATTGGTATCAAATACAATGTTTAAGGATTATTTTATAGCTTTATATCTGAGTGTACATGTATGAGGCATCATAATTTATTCTCCACACGTTTTAGTACAAAACCATGAACTTCCTTCTTACTCTATGAGCTGGTGTTATTTGTTGACTATTATGACCCATAAACAGTTTTCTCACTTTAAAAAACCCCCATGATGATCTACCTTGTTAATTTTTAGTCTTCTTAGTGGACAGACCAGGAGATCCTTATATAAGAAAATAACCATAATAAATCTAAAAAACATGATATTATATTTTAGGACTTCACAAAAAATAATTAACATATAAATTTCTATTGTGATACATCATTGTTGTTTTCCCTTCATGGATCACATAAAATCACTACATCTTTACCATAAATGATTAAACCACTATGTAATCTCTTTGAGAATGTGTGAACTACCTCTACATGATCCTTTCATAGTTGTGAAACTCATTCTTCATGAACATCCAACATAGTCCATATTTTGTGTAACTCCTATATAGTTTTTCTAACATATACTACTTTTTCAAGACACAAACCACAAACTTCTTTTGTGGGCATATACCTATTACTGTAAAACGAATCCATTTTATAACATTTATAAACAACACCAAATGAAAAAAAAATCACATTTTAAACATAATTTATCAATAAAAATATTTTAACTTTGTCAACTATCTTTTTTGATAAAAAAATAACCCAAAAGCCATGAATTATTATCTTGATTGATTTTTTCCATCAATATACCCATTTATGTTATATTTATAACACTTAAAACTCTTTCACCATCCTTTTGAAAAATATTTCTCTCTTTAATATTCAAAAGATATTCTCACACCATGACTCTAGATAGTGATCAAATTATTACTCTACACGTACTCTAATCCCATATAACTCAATCACATCATGAGAAACAAGAGTAACATGAAAAACTTAACAATGATTCACTAACATAAAAATCTCATAAAGGAATCACCCCATTATAATTTCCATATGTTGATCCATTTACAACTCTCAATACCACTTATTAAACAATACTCGATAAACCACATTCTTCATGAATCCAATTTTTTCCATTTATGATTTGTAATAAATGGATTAACATCTTCAACAACCCCATTATCACTACCCTCCTGAATCTTTGATCCCACTAATTCAACATAAAATTTTTACCTTACTTTTTCAGCTTTACTAACCATTTATATATTTTTATCAATCTCTTCCCCTTTATGAACAATATCTCTCCCCCTTTTTCAATGAACCATAATTTCACACTTTTGTGGTTTACAATTAGAAAAATAATAGTTATTTATAAAAAAATAAATCTATATGGGATTGGGGGTCCCACATCCACACTTATGTTAGTATTGGAGGTAGAGTAGAATTTGAATGGTATTTGATTCTTATTAAGATCCATATTGGGTAATGCCTTTTCATAATATATGTGATCTAAAGATCAGTATGAACATACTCTAACTTCACCAAACCATGCTCAAATTTATTTGTTATGAAGAAATAATTAATTTCAATGTTATTTATCCTTGATTTATGAAATATATTTTTATAATTTCTATATTATGTGATTTATAAGAATTTATTTTGGTATGTAAATTCACTTTTATTCTCGTATATTTAAGCTTCTACTTCATACAAAATAGTTGTCTCCTATATTTAGTTGTCACAATATATTAATATTCTAAAATTCTCATTGAAATTAAATCTTGTTTCATAATAACCCAAGAAATGTAAAATTCAACAAGATAAAATGTATTTCCTAATTTATACATTCAATTAAGAAAAACCAATCAACATTTGAACATCCCAAAGACTCTTTATCAGATGTTGTATTGTAAATCAAATAAAAAACCATTATGCATTGGATATATCGTCATATTATCTTCACCAATCAAAAGTGTATTTCCTTGGGATAACTATGATATCTTTTAAAGTGATAAGTATTAAACACAATATTAAGTCATGTCACTAATAATTACAACTATATTCAATTGTTCATCTAGTATTTTATGACGTTGAATTTTTGTCCATCATCGCCCCATGAAAATTGTACTTGATTTGAAACAATTGTTATAATCACCTTATAATCCTATATAAAAAGTTTAAAAACTTATTTTGTATATTTGTATTGATATATAAATGCTTCATGACAATATTTTATCACCTATAGGCTAATGAAAATGTTATCTTACCAAACATAAATATCTTAAACTCACACCTCATGAATTATAAATCATTAATTAATTGTACTTCATTTTATCTTCCAAAGATCATTTCATTAACATATAAAAACACCATATTCTTTGGATAACTATCATTATTAATATATATATTATAAAAAATTCCTCTATAATAGAAACTAAGTTTGTTCAAGCATTGATATATTTTTCAAAACTATTCTCTTGTGCTTTATTTACCCCATAGAGTGCATTTTTTATAGTAAACATTTTTATCATATGCATGAATAAGGAAACCATTTGATTAATTGACGTAGAATTTTTGTTCAAGAAACCCATTTATAAAATATGATTTGAAATCAATATATATTACACTGAATTTCATTTTCACTATAATAGATAAAAATAATTGAATTATCTCTAGACTTACAAAAGGTGAAAAAGTTTCATCTACACTGATGCCTTTGATTTGGGAGTATTCATTACCCACCAGTCATTCCATGTTTAAAATCACCTTTCTATCTTTATTTTATTTATTATAGAAACACCATTTTGTCTCAGTGACATTATAATTTCAAAGCATCAAAATAAATGTTGATGTTTGTTTATTTTTGATTTATTAAATCTCTTAATTAATCTCTTGAACCCAATTTCCATCTTTAGTAGCTTCTATAAAACAATTAGGATCTTCTTGAGATAAGAGATATTTGTTTCATAGATAAAAAATTATACTAATAAATATTGATGTTTTCACATCACTAATGACTTTTCCCCTTAATATCATATTGAATCTATATCTTATGGGTAGATTTAGGTCTAACTTCTTCTTTCTCATCATTAGTGTCTTCCTCTGAATTAGTCTCAGCCCCTTATGCAACCACCTATGATGTTAACCTTATTATCACTTTCTATAAAAATTTCTAATTTTTTTCGTGGAAATATTCTTCTCATTCTGTACTAAAGTGAAATCATTTCTTTTGAAAAAAACTTTTATCTACTTATTGAGGAATTTATATTATTTTTTGTGCCCGAATAGCCAAGAAAAGTACCTTCATCTCCATGAGACTTAAACTTCCTATTTTTCGTCTTATTGATAATAAAGAACTTATAATGTTTTAAAATTTCTTTATTTTTTTATTATATATATATCACATCTCATATGGGTACTTTTATTTACCCAAATATAATAAATTTCTTTTTTAAATGTACACCAATGTCATGGATACTACCTTCCGACATTGTTTTTGGTAGCTCTTTGTCTATAAGAATCATTATATCCATGTTTTTTATTATATAGTTTCCCCTATAAACTACTTAATTTTTTTGAGGAGTTATCACTTATGAGACATGGGGTCATATCCCATGCTTCCTAATATAATAATTTACTAGTGTGTTTGTAAAATCTGTGCCATTATTAGTCCCAAATTTTATGATTTATTTTTGTCTGATAATCATTTTTCCCTAATTATAATTAGGAATAATGAAACTAAACATATCATACTTATGGGATACGAACATAAACCACTCCATATTGTTGTAATTGTATGTGAAGATAAAATAATATTTCATTATATCAAAAAATCGTGGTGATATAGTTTCACACATATCAACATGCACTAGTTCAAGTACCCTTGTCAATCTCGAATTCTTTTCTTGTATATATTTAAAATAATCTCCCATTTTTTTAAAACATCACATGTGTGTGTAGAATCATGTGATTATTTAAGGAGAACATGAGCTCCATCACTTTTTACCAAATCTTCTATGGATTTTTTTTTCTCAAATGGGTAATATTTTAAAACCACAATCTATTTGTATCTTACATAGATATAGAAAAAATATATTCATCTCAACTAATAGGGTAGGTATTCCCCATAATACACTTATCTTGAATTATAAGTGCACTATCCATTACCTTAGTCACACAAGTCTTATTGGTAAAGTTTATTCCCTGCTCTAAGTCACATAGTTGACTGAAACTTTGTAATTTCTGACAGATACATTCAACAACCAAATCATCCATGTGTCTCATATATTTTCCACCAAATTTAGATTTCCCAGAGTTAATGATATTTAATTATTATTAACTATAAAATCTAATAACACCTTCATGGTTGTACAATATATATATGACAAGATCATTATTTCCCATTAAATGGGAAGTATATCTGATATCACAGATGTATTCACCAATACAATTTGTTACTTTCAGAAAAATATCTGTAACTTTTTATTTCTAATCTCTTTTATTTTTTATCCATATATTTGACTTCACAATAGGTGTTTATTATTATGATTGATCATATTTAAATTATAACAAACAAAATTCAAATTGAAAAACTACAAATAAACATTGTGTTTTTTTCATTCTTGGTGATTCTTTGAGAGGATATGTATAAACACTATGGGAATTCAAAGGACCACTCATTTTGATCATTGATGATAAATCATTAGACCCATGTCTATGTCCACTACACTAAAAATAGTAAACATCAAATCCATTCTATGAATGTCCAACTTTTATTAGATTACTTTGTTTATATTTTTCCTTCTAATACCTATTGTCTATTGAACAAAATTTTTGATAATGTACCATATTTCAATAATAATAACTATTTATATGAGGTGTTTTATTTTTTATCTTTTATACAACATTGTTTGTTTCATTATTTTATTTGAGTATTTTTATTTTTATTTATACACAAATTAACCTTGAACTTTGAAGTGGGAAATTGTGGCTTGGAATCAGTTTACACTACCTTATTCTTATAATTTGGACCCATACTAGCCTTTTCACTATTATATATATTTTTATTATGTGGATAATCCTATGAAAACCTTCCTAGACTTCCAAACTTGTCATGTTTCCTTTTTTTGTCGCCTATTTGATCTTCTTTCCCTATGTTATACTAAGATTCCAGAGTATGTAAAAATATTCTATTTTTCATTATATGCTGAAAAATTATTTCTTAGGATCTTTGATATGTTTTAATCGATCATTCATTAATTTATTCAAACCATAAATAACCCTAGAATGTTCTATGTTCATGATATTTAACTCAACAAACTTCATTGAGCTTTCTAGAAATTCAAATTTTATATTTTCAACCTATTTTCTCTAATTACACATCTCTTATTTCTATTGTTTCATATAATGTTTGTCATAATGAACTAATTCATTGGCTTTCTTCATTCTTAATCTCTAAATATATATCTCTTCAATAGAACCTTTCAACTACTCTTAGAGGTTAAATCTCCCTTTAACTTCCATCTCATCATATCCACTGTCACTTTTAGTTTGAAACTTATATACAAAAGTTATGAGAATAAATTGTTTTCAAAATTTTTGTTCATAAATCTCTTCTACCTCTATTTCTTATAAATTATTATCCTTTTTTGAAAGCTTTTTACTTTTATTAATGGAGTTGTGATTATTATTTATCCTCCCTTTAACATTGTATAATTAGTTCTTCAGGGGAATCTCATTATCCTTATTTCCATATTAAAACTTCATTGGGAACTTTTTTACAAGATCCAAATATTTCCACATCAAAAACACATGAGTTGAAGTTTCCAATTGAAATTTATATTCCCCCTTTTCATATTTCAGGAAAAAAATCCCTGAATTTATTGTCCCATTTTATATCTTAATCATCCTATATAGAGATATTCTTTAATTACATGAATGATACTTCCTTAAAATTTCACTTTTACAGGGCCTCATTATCACCACTCTTCATTTCATATGAGATAAGAGTACTATGAAAGTCATAAAATGTAATATTATTTGGATATTTATCCTAAAAAATGAATACATCCTTAAGTATTTTTACTTATTCTATAGAACCTTTAGTTTAGTTTCTTATACTTTTGATCACCTCTATAGATATTGATCATATTTTACCACATGACATGCCAGGATTTACATGAAATTCTTTTTATATAGATTATGTTGTAAAGGGACCCCCCATAATGCAATGATTCCTCTAGTGTCAACAACCAATTATTTACAGCCTCATTATGATAAATCATCATTTTATATATTGACCAAAATACCATGGATAATAGAAGTGTAAGAATATATTCCTAATGATTATATGTAGTGTTTAATGTTATTATACATTTTTTGAAAATTAGTTGCATAAAATATGAACATATATTTTTGATTACCTACTTAAATTAATTTAATTGAGTGATAATTCTACTAAATTTATCCTTTAACAATGATACCACATGTTATCCCCACTATATTGAATATCCCGATATGGGTAGGGGTGGATCAAGGTGTGATAAATTAAAATGATACTCCTTTGAAATCATTTTGTCAATAATAAAAACTCTTATCTCCCTTATCACACAACATTATATGATGAAATAAAAATATGTAAAATGAAAACTATTTTTTACATGGTTCACCCAAACTAGGATAATATAAAAAGAATGTGAAGGCAAGGTGATAATGTAATATAATCACTAAAGTGAACTATTTTTTATTATATTTAGACTAGTCTCATTATCAATTTTGGTTCATTACTATTTACACTTTCGATAACTCATTATTCTATTAACTAAAGAGAACTCACTACTCTTCCAGAAGAATATTCAATGATCTATATCTGATTTGAACAAGTTCACATTAACATGGGTGTGACATGAAGCAGATTTTTCATAAATATGATGAAATCAATTTTACCATATACAATATGCTCCATGCCTAATACCCACATGAATTATTCATCTCTTTCAATTAACCTTTATGTAATTTTCTTATGCAAGCTTCACTTTATATATGGATACCTCATAGAATCCCTTCACACTTCATAAAATATTTTTGAATTGTGAACTACACTTCACAAAAATCTTTCATAAATAAAATTCATATATTTTCACTCATGAACTTTTTCCCATGTATACTTCCTCTATATAATAGACATTTTCATAACACTATACGAAACATTTTTTCATTTTATATATCTTACGTCATGGCACTACACCATGAAATTCCATCAAATTTCATAAATTGATGTTTTTTACAAATTATAGTGCTTTACATCCCATATTGCATAATTCCCCAATGATGATATTGCATGCTAGTTTTCACTATTATTAATGGACTGATCAGGGGACCCATATATAGTAAAAGAATCTAGATTAATATGAAAATTGTGAAATTACTATTCATACCTTCATGAAAATTCATATGTATATGAATTACCTTTTTAGTATCATGTAGAAATTTTCCCCTCATGGCTCACATATAGTCATCACCTCTTGACCACACTGACATAGACACCCTGCAATCCCTTTATAGATGTATGAAGTACTTTTATGTGATTGTTTCATGGTTAAAAAACTCTTATTATGAACCTTATACATGATCCTTCTTTAACTTAACTCATACATTGTTACTCTACCATGTAAATCATTCGTTAGGCATCAAGTATGAACATCCTACACAATAGTGTACTTATTACATGAAAATCCATCCTTTTTCATTTTTATGTACAATTCATCAACACCTATAAATTCTTCAAAAACAACATTGTCAACTCTCTTTTCCAATAAACACATTGGGGAGTTTTTCAACTGGCCTTATCAATAAGCACAATAACCTAGAAACCTTGAAATGATGTATTGATGGATTTTTTAGAAAAGAAATGAAGTCGTGTTTGATTTTATTTGATTTTAAAATACTAATAATTATTAAAAAAAATAAAGGTTATTTGATCAATTTATGGAATAAGAAATTAGTTTAGGGGATGGATTACCAATTTCCATACCTTCTCAATGTTAAATTGATTAACTCTCTTACTATAATTTTTTTAATAAGAGAATAGGTAGTCACTTTTCTCTCATCAATGGGTGGTAGTGAGTGTGAGATTCAAATCCGTAATAATCATTGCTGACTAATAATACTTCCTATGAATGTAGGATAAACAATGGGTTCTTCTGAATTACTCATGAAACTCTCAATCAAGTGAAGGTACCCATGAGAATCCCATAAAAGTCAACTACTCTCCATACTTGTATAAAATATTTCTATACACTTAACCAAAAAATCCATACCCATTCTATCATATATAGGAAATACAAATTGTAGGGAGAAAAGAAATTTATCACTGAAAGAAAAAATAAATAGTGCGTGAAATATATACCAAATTAAATAACATTTAATTAAACATATTAACACAACAAACTGAAATCACATAACAGTACGAGAATTTTGTGTTGATTTTCATACTTAAGAATTAGTAAAAGGTTCTCCACTCCATTTCCTCAATCACCAAAAGAGGTCTAGATATCCATGTGTAGGGTTACAACCATATAAAAATGATAATATAGTAAATCATTTAAAAAAACAATATATACTTCTTAATGGAAAAACTATATTTATCAATCATATATTCTCTTTTAAAATATATTCATCCTTTATTCAAATATTTTAACACAAATAGTCAAATTACTAATATCTATAACATGGTATTTTTTTAACTTCTCTCTAGATTTCAGGTTCCCCATAAATTAACCCATTAAATATTCTCTTCCCAAGGTTGGAAAAAAACTGGACTATAATCATCATTATTTCCTACTTTAATTAATCATTTAGGTATGGAGATATTATTATAGTTTCCTCATCAAGAATGGGATTCACGTGACATTGATATGATCACTATGATAAGAGTTTCTTATGTGTGATTTGAAAATATTTATCCTCATGTGACAAAAAATCATGAGATTTCACAATGGATATGTCATTTTCATATGCGGTGATGACCCTTAGGTATTAACAACTTGAATTCCATTGTAATGTAATTTAGCTTCATGTATCACTCTATTCACAAAAATCACTCTTATATATGTGAACTTTAAATTACATGTGTATCCCCCACTTGAAAAATGAATTTATTTATATGTATCACTCTGGCCCTCAGCGTTACTCTTAATATCTCATGTGGGAGATTTTTATACTTTGCTAAATTTTAAATGTTGGTGGACTATTATGTAAATATTGTTTCATATTCAAGGAAAACTCAATTACACTTATGTATTACTTGGGTAGATGGAATGAATCTTACATATCAATAAAATGGCAGTTACATAGCCATTTTTATTGTATTTTACTTTAAGAATATTTCTCAACGACTATATGTAATACCTTTATGCATCAGCCTAATGACTCTTACATATATACACACAAGGATGTTTCACTTTATCCAACTAAAATTTCAATTATCTTTCATAACATTTAACATTGGGATTCTTCCATAATCCTAGAATTTGTTTAGCTAGATAATCATATATATGTGTTGGGTAAATATTATATATTGGTAAGGGAACCTTTATGAATGACCACACTTTTCCAATTTTTCCCACATTGGCTACTTCGGAATGACTCCTATCTATAATGAAAATTTTTATATTCAAAAATATTCCATAGCTTATTCAAATTTTCTTTTGTAATTTTATTTATTATTTTATGATGTTATCTCTTGAAGTACAAATGAAGTCAATCTAGATTACCCTTGATTCTAAAAAATTTATCTTTACCTCCAAATCCATATATTTTCAATATTAGGACATTAAATTTATTCCAAAATTCAATAAAAATATTTAAATTGAATATCTGATCCATTTTAATAATTATTCACTAGATCCAATGAAATGTTCCATTAATTATAAAACATAATAATACTAATTTAGTTAATAAATGTGACGGAAGAACATGAATTAAGATTAAACAAAATATAATTCATTTATTTCATTTTCCCATAGCCCATATAGGACCTCAAAGGGTTCCATACTGATATAGTATTGGTGACTGTTATTGTATGTGCACTTCACTAATGTTAGGTGGTCATCCCAGGTTCTACAAAAATCATTCACATATGACCAAAAAAACAAAATTAAGAACTTGAATTGTCCTCTCATTACAGTTATATTTTGGGGTGTGGAACATTATACTCAACCAAATCTAGATCTTGAAATTATCTTTCAATATTCACAACAAATGAGATGTGAATCGAGTATCTTGGTCAAAAACAGTCATTAACGATACTCAATTTAACATTAAAATCTTATCAATGTATGGATGTCCAAATATTTCAACCAAACTATACTCTAGAATAAAGAGGAAGTTGGATGACATGATCTGTTAATTCATGATAACCCAAATAACATTGCGATCCATTTTTGAAAATGGATGTATCTTCCAAAAATCCAATGAGATACCATCTCACATTCATTCTCAAACATCATGGTGTTGAATCAAAACAGATTAGATCTATTACTTAGAAATTACCCACTTAGTGGTGAGGCTCCACAAACTCATCTTTTCAATAATTTTCTTTATGCCTATCCACTAATACCAACAAATAATGTTTAGGTATATATTAATGAAAATATTATGTAATTCTAGTGGGAAAGTGTGAAACTATATCAACACATCCTCACATAGCTTAACTAAAACTACAATTCGATTATAAATGAGGATGATGTGATCCCCGTATTCAAAGAAAACTAGACTAGTTACATAATATATTATAATTTATATCTCCAAGATAGGCCTCCCACACTCGGTGAAGAATTTTAGGGGGCATTAAAATCAATCAATGGTAAGTGACATCTCTTTCTTCCCCCAAAACCATTTATATTTAGGTTATATGGTTTAATTCCTCCCATAGTATTCCAGAATATTTTTTTTCTACTAAGTGAATTAACCAAAATATTTACAATTCTAGGTTTATATATGATCTATAATTATTATATTGCATTAACTTTGGCCATCACATATACCTACTACTGAGTTTTCATTGGTAAAAAATATATACCTGAGACTCTTGTGAATTGGTTATACTATAAATCACTACTTGAGAAGATTATGTCTCTAGGTATTTATGGAAAACACAACAATTATGAGTTCCAAGTAATAAATTTCATAGTTTTTCTTGTGATAACCCAAATTTCAGGACCCATAACGCATGGCCATCAACCTCCACATTGACCCAAAACCAATATTGGTTCTAGAGGAATCAAAAGATACATTGTACTAAACTCCTTCCTTTGGAAATCATAGTACTAGAGAATAAATCAACCTTCAATTAATATTATTGAAATTCTTTTTGAGAATGGAGGGACCATTTGAATGGATTCCCCTTTTAGGTAAGAGCATTTAGCAAAGTAGAAATCCTAGAGAAATCCAACACAGAACACTTTTAATACCCTGGTAACCTAAGAAATCTATACACCTTGAACACAATTTTGCATGGATTCTAAGACATCATAGCCTCAATCATTGTGAGGTGAAATACTACTCCACAATTAAAGATGATTCCCCCTAATATTTCAATAATAATGACTACCATGAAAAAATACTATAATTACTAGAATATCTAGATAATTATTTTCATGAACATAGTTGGGTTGTTTGTTACACAAAATAAAATCACAAGAAAATTGTATTTCTCAAAGTAAAACCTGAATATTGAATTAAATATTTTCACCTAACAGACCTGAAGTTGGTGATATTTTTACATGATTTAGATATTCAAGAACTACTTCGTTCACTTTAGTTGGTTAAATAATCCATTGATCCTTAGAAAATGGAATTTTCTCTTGACATCCATATTTTTTAGTTGATGACTGTAAATAAAAATCATCTGCATCCCATCTACCGAGTCGGAAAATATAAAAGGTTATTCTCAATGGGAATTTTTTTTTAATTAAACATCTATATAATATTTATTCTACTTGAAGCTTTATCGCTTTAATCCCATCCAAAGTTATCTAATAAGCTGTTTAAGAAATTTATGAGATCCCAAAATTCACGTAAATATTGAAATTGATCTATTGATAAGGGGTAAATCATAAAACATTTCTATAAAAACACCCATGTATTTATCCACGAATATAATTAGTTAATTATCATAATCACCCACTACAGAAGAATTCAATTTTTCTAACTAGTGGGTAACCATATGTAAATTTCTCTTTGTAACTTTAATTTTTATACATGAAGGTGTTAATTTCCAATGAAGAATAACCTCGATATACCTTATCTACAACATATCTCACTAATATGATATTAATCCACCCAATATTATATTGTGAACAACCATTCTATGAAATGGATAATATCATGAGGCCTTATATCCACTATGATGAGATCCAAAAAATACATCACCATTCCCATAATAATCTTGAAGTAATGGTAGATGTGGGTGAGAGGGTGATCGAATCTAGTAAGAGTCTCTAGCTAAAGGGTTTGATCTAGGGGCTCCACTGGTATTCCTAACTCTCAGCCTAATGATGTAGAAACAAAATAATGGATTATAATCATGTTAATAAATATGATTTTCAGTGTCAAAAATGTCTTAGATGTGGTAAAGGCTATAGTATGACATAATGATAGTCTATATGAATTATATTTGTGCTGGTGTAATCCACGACATAGTGAGGGTCCCTATTCTATTGAACAATGCATTGAATTATCATGTTATGCAATAACATGTGGGACTCAATATGATTCATCTAAAATAACCATCATACTCAGTTATTTATCATATGATTATAACTTTTAGGAGTTTAAACTTATTTCATACTATTTTAAATGTTAAATAATAAATTAATATATTGAGCCATATATTTCTATGAGTGAAAACATTTAAGAATTTTTTGAAATGATCAAATTAAAATATATAGAACATTGGAGTTCTTAAATTCCAATATAACATGGTTTAATTCCCTTGGAAGTGTAAGAGATCAGTATAATTACTCAATTTAATGATTATAAATATCTCATTTATGTAAAACCTTTAATCTTAGGTTCCATAAAGCCATTGTTTAAGAGAGATTATTTTAAAGAATTGTGAGATTCACCCTGCTCGTTGACACATCATGAGAAAAGAAACTAAAACTTCTTCTCGGTGATAATTATCAACAATATGTGGATGATATGAATCAATAAAGAATAAAGAATTTTGGTATTTCATAATTTTGTAATATATTTACATTATAAATATATGTTTGTTTCTATGGATTTTGGAGTTATTTTTTACTATGTTTTGAATGATGGTGTTCCCTTAAAAACCCTTCAATGGTACAAATTTTTATCTATCAATATTTGGATTATTTTTTAATGAAAGAATAAAATTAGAAAATGAATTTGTAAGGTATTGCAATATATCCTATATCATAATTACAATTTTAATTTTGGTTATCTAAGATGAAAACATAAACTTTTTAGAAACATGAATATACATATAAGACTATTCAATTGTTTAATTAAAATGGGTGTCATGTTTTTCAGGAAAAATTGAGAATCATATTATATTTAATTATGTTGTGTTTTTATTATTAATATACCATTATTACCTTCACCGTGACATAGTGTAAATTGATAATCTATTTTGGAAACCACTATAGTTTTTAGAGAATTTGATTCTCTAATACCACTATGGAATAAATGACATCACCATTATATTATATACCTTAAAACAAAAAGGTGAAATAGACCATCTTATCTAAAATGAAATTTCAAAAATAGCATGGTAAAATTTTCTTCTATCCAAAATGATATGGCTGAAAAAAAACCTAACCGAAAATGGTAATGGTTTGTGGTGTGTTTGTATGACCAAAAAAATTCAATATAAATTGATTTCTTGTTTTAGTGTGTTTAATTTATATAGAATTATATTTTATATAAAATTATCAAAAAAATTAACCAATAAATTCTCAAGTGGCCCATTCCAAATCTGAAAGGGGACCTTAAAAAATCAAAAAAAAGGTGGATGTGAATTAATATTACAGTCCATTTAAATTGTTAAAATATGGTGAAATATAAAAAAATTTATAGTTATTTATGATTATATCATAAATATTAAAATGAAATGCTTATATTAGTGACCTTATATAAAAACGTGTGTGGGTATTTAAATTCTCTCATAATTTATGAAATATTTATTATTTGATAATAAAAGTAGTTATAAATGTCACAAATTTATAAAATATAAATGTGTTTATATTAAAACCATGAAAATAATAATTTGAAAAGATCATATATGATAAAAGGGAGTTGTTCAGGTTTATCCAGGCTTAAATTATGACGTGTTTATAATTTATTTATGAACTATTCATGAGTTTTTATATCATGTTTAAATGTATTAATTGTTAATTAATTTTGCATTATTATCTTCTTTATTCATAGTTATAAAGTGATATATTTTAAATTTATTTATTCTTTAGTGTTATTTTTTAAAATCATTCCTTAAGTTATTAAACATGCATTAAAGTTGTTATATTAATGGTATGATAAATGATTTAGTTTTATTCTACCTTACATTTGGATTATATTAGACTATGAACCCAAACTAAAATATTATTATAGTTTATACGTTTTAATTGTCATAATTATGATGGAATTGAAGTAACACTGAGTAATTAATCGTGTGTAGAGGGGATTTGGGTTAGAATTCCTAGTGACCTAGAACCTTAGGATCTATCTATAAAAGTGAGGGTAGGAAATATATCAACCAATGATTACTTTTATAGGGATTGTTCATTTCATATTATTATAATAATTTTTATGAAATAGATTCATGTAACTAAGGCCTATGATTCATTTGGATATTTTAAAATATAATTGGATATTAATTTAGGTTATTAACATATGTTATAAGTAGGGTAAATAGAAACAAATCTATATGGTTTGAACATTTTTATTTAGTGGAAGGAATAGGGATTACAAAACTAAATCATTAAAATAATTCTTGTATGTAAACATAATACATGAGATAATATGGTGAGATAATAAACCCCATTTAGAAAGATTAACTATTAGATTACTTCTAAAGAATACACATGTCAAGACCTCAATCATCCAATAGGGTTCCCAATTAACCGTTAAATCTTCACACTTATTTTAAGAATAAAAAAGTCTAATTATATAGATTCAAGTGGTTAAGTTCATACTAAATTAACGGTGTTCAAGATTATATTGTGTGTATAAAAAAATGATGTTACCATTAGATTAAGGTACCACAATTTTGTCATTTTATTTTGGTTAAATTTTTCTATGAAACCCTTGGGAAGGATTCCAAAGGAATAATGTTGATTTTATCTATATATTGGATTGGTAAAGGTGTTTTATAATCAACTATACAAGTTTCATATATGATATGATCGAAATAATTTTATAATAGATATATCAACGGATTGTTTTATGAGTTTATCTTTGATTAATCATGATAAAATATGGAATGTTTCTTATTAATGGATATAAGGAATTTAAAAAGGCGTCATTATTTTATTGGGATAAAAATTAATAAAATGATTATTAAATAAATATAAACACATGATACTGTCAACATAAAATATTTTATATTAAATAATATGAATCATCATCATCAAACATGAATTTGAGAACAATCCTATTAAAATAGAAACTAAATGGAAGAATTTTTTTTGATTGGTATGGGAAGTTGAGTATAATCCTCGAGAAGGAAAATTTTATGTATTATAGACACCCCTTCCTATGTAACTAGATATTCAAATAATTCAATAAGTTTATCTAGCTGCTTATGATAATCACATATTAATTTAATTAAGATTTAAATGGAATTATTTAAATTAAAGATAACCTAAGTAACTTTAGTTTTCTCTAATACACTCAATATTATTTGTAATGTTAATGACATAGAGTGACTAATGGTTTTCTTAAAGTAGTTTTATGGGTAAGTAATTCATTCAATAATAATCATTGGGAATTTTACAACAATGTGAATGCGTTTAATAAGATTTTACCCTGTTTTATCAAATAGTTGAGGATTTTTGAGATAGACATGACATTTCTCTGTTCTTGTGGTTTATTAATAGTATAAGTGGGTAAAAATTAAAACAAAAAATATGAAATGTTTGTTGAAAGCCAAATAATGTCTATTTGAGTAGCTAGTTAAAAGATTTTTTAACTGAAATTATGTATCTAGAATAAAGTAGAATATTTACATAGGTTGGAAATATCTAGAATACATGATTATGTGTAAGAAACAATATGGATGGTCTATGATTGGTATTAACTTTATAGAATTCAACTTTAATATTTTGAAGGGTTTATTATACCAATTATAAATTAAATAATTTTTTGAAGCCAAAAAACATAAGGAAAAATTCATATTTAATAACATATATAGGTTTTCTATGTGCATAAAAAATAAAATGAATTATAATCACAACTATCTATGTTTACAATAGTATCCACACAACATCATAACTTCCATTGAAATTACTATGATTATCACTATTAGTTCCATCACTATAAAAATATACATCAACATTATCATAAAAATCTACTCCCTAATCATCATCATTAACACCGCTAACTATAGTTGAACTTAGATAGAAAGTGGGAATAACATAAGTAGAATTTAGTAATGTTAAAATGAAAAAACATATATATATATAAGATCTAAAGTATCAACACATTTATTATGATTCTCTCATAAATAAATTCATTTATAGTAGTATCATCATTATTTTTATAGGTGGATAAAAATATTTTATGTCATATAACATACTCCTAAAATTTAGTATTTCATTCTACACGTAATTGATAAATTCCAAAACATTTCTTGATTATAAACATTTCAATGTGTATACATTTATATTAAAACTAAACTCAAATGTTACATGACTTAGTTCATATTATAACATAGTATTTAACCCCAATATTTGTAAATATATCATAAAACATTTATTTTATAACTCCTCTAGAATTTTTCCTATAGAAATAATTTTTTATACATAAAATACTAAAAAAATTATATTATGATAAAATTATAAATAAATAATATGAAATGTTATATTTCCTAAATAATTTAAAAAAAAATAATTTTAAAATAAATAAATAGTAATGTGATTGTGAAAATGAATAAAAAATTATATTTTTATAAAATAAGATCCCTGAATAGGTATTCTAGTAATAAATATTCAATAATGATATGAAATACCTTGAATACTAGATTATAGGGAATAATAAAATCATAAAAGAGGGGTGTTGTATCAATAATGTTATCATATACATTTACATCATATAATCAACCAGGATTAAACCACCCTAAACTATGTGATAGGATATTATTATCTAGTTTTGATGAGGTAACCACTAATTTAATTATACACCCATTTATATAATTAAAAAACTAATTTTTACATTTAAAATAATACACAACATGATACCCAAGTAAATGTTTACAAAAAATCACACATGCCACATAAAAATGAGATCAAATCGACCACATTTTTTATCTATCACTCAGCTCATTTTTAATTCCAAAAAAATATTAATGATTTTTAATTATTGAATTATATGACATAAAAATATTTTGGTTGTTTATAATAATAAAATAATATCTATTAGGATAAATGATTATTTATTTCAATTATAAAGCCTCAATAAAGTTATGTAAGGATAGTTGGGTGAGTCTCCTATAAAAATTACTGGAATTTTAAACCATTACCCCTAACCAAACATTTAAAATTATAAACAATTAATGAAAATTTAGGCTACCGGTTTTATTCATGGAAATAAGAGATGAACATTTATATGAAAATATCTATATGAAAAGTAATATATTAATCCAAAATAATATAGATAAATATGTAAAATTTTAAAAATTATTAAATTTCAATAAAAAGTTTTAAATAATTTTTGTACTTTTTTAGAACTCACATGATATTTAAAATATGTAAAAAATAAATTTTATATTTATATTAAGTAATTAAGAATTCATTATATGTTGGTAAACTCTCAAAATTAGTCCCCTTTAGACTCCTCCAACCAAGATATAAATCATTCTTTTATGATCTCCACATATCTTCAGGATCCATTAATCAAGATGTTTTTGTCTCACTTGTATCCAAAAATTTATACCAAATTTTTTTTGAGTAAAATATAAATAGTATAATAATAATATTATTTTTTATAAATAAATAAACTTACACTAACCTATATTTCATCCCCCTATATATCTTTAATTTGGATGCTAACTTTCCACTATTTCAAAGGTTGAATGGGAATAGAGTTAATATATCTGGAAAGGATTCCCATAAAAATTTCACATTCATTTTCATTATTTCTAATCATTTGAATATCCTAATTTTATTCAACAATATGTTTGGTTTTTTATTACATATTTTATGTATTATTGTATGACCTCGACATCAATTTTTAAGGATAACCACAATACAAAAATACACATAATTACATAACATAATATTTATATATAAAAGTTAAATTAAAAAATATACATGTACTTAAATTAAGAAATTATGGATAATCATCATTAGAAGTTAAAGTGATACATTCTAGAGCTTTATAAAATAAATTAACATGAGAAGTATGAGGATACAGTTATACAGAAAATGGTAATGGTAGAAAAAATGGAGTATTAGGCATGATCAGATATGGAGTTATCATGTACTTGGTGAGTTATTTAAGGCATACATGATGAGAAACTTTAGATTAGGGGCTCTTTGATGAAGGCACCAATTTTTAACTAGTATATTGTATAACCCTATTATAATTCCCACTATTATCACCCCTAAATGAAATACTTGAGGGAGTCCTAGTATCATGTCATGGTAAGAGAAGTGTCTCCACTATGATGACGTTTAAGACGTTAATACTATGATAAATAATATGTTACATATGCTAAATAAATGTATGATACAATTATTAAATTTATACTTATATTAGAAATAAGAAAATTTATCCATACCAATCATATTCTATGTTCATTTGTATCAATTATTGGTTTTCTTTGGTCTTTATAAATCTAATATCCTTGCCTTTTCTTTTATGTATGTTCTCGGTTCTTGTTTTTTTTCTTTAGGTTTAGAGAGTATCATAGGTGTTTTGTATCCCTCTATTTTTAAGTGTTCTTTAGAAACCCTTTTGGTGTAGTTTTATAAGTTTTTAAGTGTAAATTCATAATTGTAACATATTTGTACCCTTACGTATAGGATAGGGTTTACTTAAGGGTAATAGTCTCCAAATTTTATGTAGAGTGGGTATTAGGTTTTTTATAAGGCTAAATCCCTCTTTTCAAGAGTTTTTTAATTGTATAAAAGAGTTTTCCTTAGTTGTGTAAGTGTAAGATCTTTTTTATATTTTATTTGTAAGGGTAATCCTAGAATATTGTATGGGTAAACCTATTTTTATAAGGGTTTTGTAAAGGTAGATTTCCACTACATAAGTGTAAATGTTATTGAATAAAGGTAATCTAGGAAGTTTATTGCTCAGAAAGGGGTAGTTACATGGCTATGTAAGTGTAAGAAGACCATTTTGTATGGGTAGTCTTATGTTTTCAAAGATTGTTTAAAGGTAACCAAGATTTTTCAAATGTTTTGTAAGGGTAACATAGCTGCCACATAAGGGTAATACTATGTTTTCAAATGATTTATGAAGGGTCCCTAGGTGATATATAGTGGTAAATCCTATTTTAAAAAGGTTATGTAAGGGTAGTATGGTTCTATATAAGGGTATGTCTGAACTCAGCCATTGTGTAAGGGTATAAATCCTTGCCCTTATGAAACCCCTATGAGCTTTAAAAGCATAAATTAATGTCCCCTTATTACATTACCTTTTAGAGGAAAATTAATTTCAAACCCTATTTTTTATCTTATTCATCCCAAACCCAATCCTATAATGCCTTTAATCATTTTTAAAAGATATAAATCTGTAAAATTGAGTTATTTTCACAATTTAATGTTTTTAACTCATATTTTAATGGTTTTAAATCTTTTCAAATCAATATTTTTTTTAAATGTCAAATTAACTGTTGGTTATAATATAGGGGTTTAAATATTGAAAAATAAAACAACCTATATATTTTTAAAAATACCCAAATATTTTCCACATTGTATTTTCAGTATCCTCTAAAGGGAATTTTCTGTTCATACGAATGCTTTATAAGTAGATTCACTTTCGTCGTCTTGGTTTTTGTTCATTATTTATAGAAGACTAGTGAAGATACTTTCAAGATTTTCATACTTGATATCTTTACTGGAATATTTGGGGTTTATATTTTCTTATGTCTCCTTTAGATTTTTGGATATTTAATTATAGTTTTTTAACACACCATATTTGTTTCAGGGCCACTTTATTATATTTTACTCTCAATTTTTGGTTCCCTTATTGGGTGTTTGACTTTCTGTTCTTGTGGTAGGTGATTTTATTAAGAAATTCATATCTCATTAAACGATAACAAATTTATAAAATTTAAATAGATTTTAAATTCCTTTTCATGTTTTTTTTGAGTCTTCAATATTTAATTTTAAAATGGAATGGTGTGTGTGTGTGATTAAATTCATTTAAAATAGGATTTTGATGAAAAATGTGATTTCCAGAAAAATGTTCTATATACGAAACAAATTATTTGAAGAATGATTCTAATTAACTAAACATGCATGAAAAAATTTATGGTTTTAAGTGATATATATTTATTTTAATGACATGAGAATCTGATAAACACTATTGGATGTTAGATTCGGAAAAGAAAGGCACGATATTTCGATAAAATCATTTTGATGATACTTTTTGAAATAAAATGCATGAGTTTTTCATTAAACCATTTTGATGATGTTTTTTTTAAGAAAGGAATGAAATTTTTAAATAATAACTTGGGGCAATTTTAAATGACTATTGAATATTTTGGGTTCAATGGAATTGAATGATAACACAAGAAATTTTTGATTCACCATAAAGCACATGTGATCATGGGTAGTTATATGTGAAGAACACACGCAGGTCATGAATTAGATCTACAAATAAGGGTGATTAGTCTATGGGACCTTCTGATATTCATCATTATGGGTGTTCCTTTTTTCATAGAGAGGCAATTTCATAGTTAATATTATCCTATTTTCTCTAGTCTTTGGACAATTTACCTAAAATTAGGCCTAGGGACATGTGCACACGCAGATCAATACGGATCTAAAATGTGTGATAATACCTATATAAATCCTACTTAATATGACTCTTAACATAATGAAACAATTTATTTATTGATAATTGAAAATTATTTTAACTGACCTATGTTTTGGAATACTTTACTCATATATGTTTTGATAGAAATAATTTTTCATTCCACTTTTTATAAAATTTTATATTAATACCTTCTGTGATAAAAATTCAAATTTTCACCCATTTTTCACTAACCCTTGAATTATTTTTGAAATAATTTTTTAGATGATTTAAGAAGATATTTCCATTTGATTTTTTGTCTGAAATTGAGAATAATTTGTTTAATTATAGCAAATTTCTTAAGAAACAACTTCAGAAATCCTATTAGGTTTTCTTACTCACATCATACCTTTGCCTTTAGGTGGTTTTATATTTTCCTATTATTGGTCCAGGAAAAAGTTATGCTACAAATTAGAGTTGGTGGGTGTACCTATTTAGTGGGTCTTAATTGTTTCTTATGATTGGTGGAGAATATTATCCACTAATCACAAGGAGTTTCAGGGTTGATTACTTGATGGTCTTGTAGATAAATTCAGTTGATATACTATCCTAGGAATTTTACCATATTCTTTTAGATGTATTAGTTTGGTTCAATTTGGATTTTCTTTGAATTTTTTACCTATTTTCATTTGTGGAAATTGGGTGAATTTTTTCTTATCTTGTTGTTTATGATGCTTAGGGGTTTATCCAAGCCTATGAGGATTGTTAACTCCATTCACATTAATGGAGGATTGACCTGGGTTCCATTTCATATTGTATCATGGGTTGGTTTGTTATAAATGCTATTAAACCTAGGTTTTAATTTTTTTTCTCTTATTTTTTGTTTTTTGAAGTAGGACTATTCGAATCAAGTTATCGGTCATGGGAGGGTTCTTGATCAACACCCATTCGAGATGACGCTTGGGATTCCAATTTTATATAGGATGAGTGTGTCTCTAGTTAGATCTTTGTACTGAGACGCTTTTAAGAACTTTTTTTGGGTGTTTCTTTGTGGAATTGAAAGTTTGTGAACTATTTTTAGATTCTTGGGATTTATAGGAAATTAATATGGGATCATGTTACTATTTATAGTTTATAAAATCATTCCTAGACCATAAAAACATATTTGGTTATATTTCAACAGAATCTCTATGATTAGTTCATCGTTATCCAAACCAAGTGTCCAATCCATGAATATATGATATTTATTATAATTTTAATGTTTACTTATTTTGAGTGTTGGTTTGTTTTTCTCATTTATGCTTATTTTTGGAAAAATATTCTTGGTATATTATTTAGTGTTTTGGTTTGTATAAGTGATAATTTCAAAATAAAAACCTATAGATTATTATAAAAGAATTTTAATTTTATATTGTTTAGAAAATTTTTCAAATTTAAAATGATCTTAACATTTAGTTGTTTCTAAAATATTTTAAATTTAAAATAATGAACGTTTTTATAAAAATCTGGTCAATTATATTTAGAAATAATTAACTTCTTAATTCTTCACAAAACTTTCCTGTGAAGTTGATAAATTTTAATTGGAATCTGTTAAATAATTTTAATGTGAAGTTTTTTAAAATGTATTTTAAAATATTTTTAGTGTTATTTATTTTTATTTAAATTTTTTCAAGTATTTGAAATATTTTTTCCAAATTATGGGTATTCTTTTTGAAAAGAATATTTTTAAAACCACATTGAGTCAAATAAGTGACTTTATTATATAGATAAATTTAGACTTGAGGTTATTTGTTTGTGATTCAGTAGTGTTGGATAGTGATATTTGTAAAATAGTGTGTTAAGGACATTGTCTATTTTTTAATTTATCTTATGATAATTTAATTCTACCATTTTTTGATGGGTTTTTTCTTTTTTTAGATTAAACCCTATTTTATAATTAATAGAAATTTTTTTACCAATATTATTGTGAAATTGTTATTCTATTCACTCTTGACTCAGGGCCTTATGTCCTACCACTCATACCCCAGCATGAGTATTACAACCCTGATTTTGAAGGTTGAATAATGTGTGGTTATTTGTAAAATGTGATTATCAGGAAGCTATAACATGATTGAAGATGACTGAGGAAATATTTATTGGTTCTGGGCATAATAGAAGCATGAGGCGGAGGTTAATGTTTTAAACTTTCTTTTAATATTAACGTTTCACAAAAACCATGAGCAAGGATCGTGAAAGTCAAATTTATAATAAATTTATTAACAATTGGAGGAAATGAATACCTAGGATTTGGATCATTCATCGATGTGAATGTTGGTCATCAAAAAATACCCTTTTAGATTTCCTTTATTTTTTGTAGGATTGAAGGATAGAATCCCTCTATAATTGATCCATTCATGCTTCTTTCATGTCCAAGAAATTTATATTAATATTTGGGAGGTAGCAAGACAAATAGATTTTCTTCTATTATTACTATTGATTGATCATCATTTGGTCTTGAAGGAATCACTATTTTATTTCTCATTCTTCAAATAGATAGATAAGGAGGAGTTGAGACTGAATTTTTTGGGTGCAATAATTCTATATTTTGATTTCACCGATTTATTATTTCTCACACTACACAATAGACCTAACTATCTATTTATAGAGTTAGTGTTTATGTTAAAATAATTATATAATTATATGTTAACCCTTAAATAATTTTATAATCATTAATAAACCTCATTCCAAATATTATTATTATTATTATTATTATTATTATTATTTGGAGCACCTCAACTTGAAAAATAAAAAATATTACATAATTGTCTTGTTATTTACTATTTTTCATTGGACACAATATTGGTCTCTTTTAACTCCTATATCATTTATTAAAGACCCAAATAAATATTTCATTTTTATATTTCATTTATCAATATATATTTGTGATCAATGAAATGTGAATAAAATTATCCCTTGGTCTTGACAATAATATTATTTTAATAAATTAATTTCAAATAGAATTTAATCGAGATAATCGGTAAAACTTAGTGTATAGCCCTATTGGATTATTACTCATTGGAATTAGGCGAGCTTTCCTAAATCCATGATTATTGTCAAAAAAAAGATTCAAGGAAACCAAAATAAGGAACATAATGTCATAATAATGCCAACCACAAATGAACACTCATTGTGTAATTTAATCTATTTTTCATAAAATCTCATCAAGAAGGTTTCTCATATGTGTCCCCAATCTATTTTGTAAATATACCATTATTTGAAAATAAAACATAAATATTTCATTACACCATGTCCATGAAATTAAATGTGATGGTTCTATTCCAATCAAATGACCGAGATATCAACTTCTATAAAATTGTAAGGGGAAAATACTTCCTCGACTTATTTATTAACAACATATCAATCATAACAAACCCAACATACCCTACCTCATGAAAAATATATGTTTTCATAGTTTTCATCAAAAAATATAAGTGTGTGACTCATGAAATGCATTAATGAATACACTAAAATATAAGAACCATTGCACATGATCAAAGATTGGAATATCAGATGACACCAAAACATGTGGAATTCCTACTAAAAGGTTTATTATCATAATATAAAAACTTATAGATTACTAAGTTTAAATTTCATTATAAAAATTCTCATCCACTGATGAGTACTCACACATTATAGTCAATGTACCATGTGTCCCATCATTGTATTCTATCCACCACAAAAAACTTATTTAATAATATCATTATAGAATATCAAGGTTCTCATCATTGTGGGGAACTGATATGACCATATCAATGTGATGTATAATCTATCACATTATTACATTATCATCATACCAAGAAATGAAAAATATATAATAAGAAGTTGTATTAATATTCAACACATCAAACATACATGTAATCAAAGTATAAATAGTTAATTTGAGGACACAAACTTCAAAAAACTCCTAGTTGAACTAGATCCAACTTTCTATGAATTTAAATAAGTTAGACCTAAAATAATAATCAGGTTTCTACTGAGTCAAGGTTTTAGCAAGGGGTAGACCACATTATCTTGTATATAAATAATAATCAATGAAACCTCACCTCTCTATGAAAAATCCATTAAGAGATTATACATTGAAGTATTTGGTTCATCCACCGATGTGACCCTGGATCTTTTGTGAGGACCACCGCTTAAGTATTACCATAGTAGTGTGTGAAAGTTTATTTATTTCTCGGTACCACGTTAAGATCTTGGATAAATTTTCACATCCATAATACTTATTTATCTACCTTTGAAGCTACAATATACTCGGAATCTACTATATAATCGGTGAGCATAGCCTTTTATGGTCTCTTCTAGATCACAACACCTCTATAAAAAAGAATATGTATCATGTTTGTGACTTCATGTCAACTTGATTATTTTAAAAACTAGCATCTATATATACAATGATGATTATTTCCTTATCTCCTCTATAAACTAGGAATATATCTATAGTATCCCTCATATACATAATGATTGTTTGGAGTGCTATCCAACGATGATCACCTTGATCACCTTGATATATTCTTAAAGCACATAATTTGTTTGATAAATATATCATAGTATATAAGATAAAATAATTATTAACCCAATCATTGATGCATATGGAATCCTTGACATTATATTTCTTTCTCATGTGTCTAAGGATATATTTTCCTAGAAAGATGAATTCCATATGGCACTAGAAACAATCCCCTTTTGGATTGTTCTATACCGAATCTATTTATTACCTAGTTAATTTGTGTGTATTGACTGATGATGAGAAACCTATTAGATCTATCATGATATATTTTCATAACAAGTATATATATTTCCTTTCCTAGGTATTTAATATAGAATCATTTATCTAACAATATATTAATGAATTGTATGACTGGAATTTAATTTCTTATGAGAAATGTTTCATCAATATGTACAAATAAAAAATAACTACACTCCAAAAAAACCATTTATATATACAAGGCTCTCACTCATTGTTGATGTGACTAAGTTCCATTATTGATTCATAAAAATGAATGTTCAATGACATAGATTATTTCATTAATCCATAAATGGATTTTCAATATTTGAATATCTTGTTGGAATCCTTGGGAGCCACAAACCATTATGGTGGTGTCATATAGACATCTTCTTGAAGGATCCCCTTAAGGAAGGATGTTTTGATATACATTTTCCAATTCATGTAGTAATGGTAATACATAATAGATAGTACAATTATGATGGATTTAATCATTGAAAATGGTGAGAAGGTTTCATCCTATTCAATGACTTGATACTATTTAAACCCTTTTGCAACAAGTCATGCTTTATAAGTAATAAATTTTATTTCCATGTCTAGTTTCTTCTTGAATTTCCATTTTAAACTAATGTTATTTACATCCATTGAAGTATCTAAAAAAATCCCAACTTGGTTTTGGTATATGGAATCCATTTCATAATTCAGGGCTCCATTACACTTTTCTAAATCAATGGAACTTACTACTTCTTTGTAAGTTATAGGATCATTATTGTCAACTAAAAATGAGTCACCATCGAATGTGACTATAAATTGGTAACATTATTGTTCTCTAACCTATATTACACTCCTATATAGTACATGTGTCTCTGGAATAGTTTATTCCTCTATGAGAAATTATGGAATCTATTTCTATTCCAACTCTTATATAACTTGAGCCTCAACATCATTGATGTCTCTCTATATCCCACTATACCTTTTTGAGATGTGGTACCTCAAATGAAATATAGAATTTCATTCCACTACTACATTTTTATAAGGGTTCATATAGGTAATATCCCCTTATTTCTTTGGGGAATCCTATAAAATGTATACTTTGTGCCCCATGTGCAAGTTTTTTACCTAAAGAGTCAATAATAGATGATTTGTAACCCCACACATATAAGCATAACAACATGGGTTTCTTTACATTCTATAAATGGTCTTGTATACCATTGTATACTTTATTTTTTGACTTGGTTTAGTATTTTTTATGATGAATTTAATAAATATCTCCAAAAGGATAATGGAATACTTGTTTGACTCATCATTTATCTCACTATGTCCAATAAGGTTTGGTTCCTCCATTCACAAACACCATTCTGATGAGGTGTATAAAGAGGAGTGAGTTGAGATAACATCACGAACTCCCTTAAGTAATCAATTAATAATTGATTAATATATTCTCCACCACATCCAAAGTATAGTTTCTTTATCTTCTTACCAAGCTATTTCTCAACTTTAACGTTATTTTAATTGAATTTATCAAAAGAATACGAATTATACCTAATCACATAGACATATCTGTATCTATAAAAATAATTATTAAATGTTATAAAGTATGAGTACTCACCCCTTTCCTCAATAAGAAATGATCCATACACATCTTTGTGAACTAATTCAAGAATATCTTTAGTATTTTTTCTATTTACACTAAATAAGTATTTGGTCAGTTTACTAGGAAAACATGAATGACATAGACCAAGTGGTTTTAGTTTAAAAAATATATAATATCCATATTGGTGTAATTTAGTCAAGATATTTCCTCTATAATGTTTTTGGTAGTGAATGGAAAATAATAAAAACCATTAAAATCCATGTTCATTCTGATTAGTAACCTAAGGCGGTTCTCCCTGGTAGCTGTAGTATCAAGTTTAACTCCATTGGATGGTCAAAGATCTACCTCCCCTTGAGTAATTTTTCTAAATCTAATTGGTTAATGTATTTGAATATATATGTGAGAACCAAAATTGGTATCTAATTCCCAGTTTATCAAAATAGGTATGTTTCACATAATAAAAAATTAACCTATACCTCCCATTTTCCCCTTTGTAAGGTTGAATTTTTTCTTCTAGTGGCCCTTCTATCTACATGTAAAATAGAAACAATCATATTCCCTTGAATTACCCTTTATCTTCATCTTCTTGGAACGAAATTAAGAATATTTAGGATTAAATATATATTATTTATATTTATGTTTTTTCAACATAAGGAAAAAATAAATTTTATGCTTCATATCAATATCTATTTGGTGAAGAAGAGTAAGAAGAAATGATAGTGACTTTTTAATGTTGTTCGTATTAAAATTCACAATAATAATGGATGAGTTTTTAGGGAGTGATACAAAAATGACATAAGTTCAGAGTTCTTCGGGGAGTTTAAACACTAGAACCTATAGATGATCAATGTAGCCAATGATCTTGACTACATGAGTCCCAACTGGGGTTACCTATATAAGATTTCTCTAAAATAGTTTCTTAGAGATCTCAACTTTTTCTGTCTATCTATCTCTGGGAAAAGACAACAAAGGTTCTCATGTATTCTATACACATCCATGTTTTCATGTTACTTTAGGAGTTCACTAGACATAGATGAAAAAATAAAACATTGAATTTTGACAACGTCACTAAAATTATTTTCTTATATAAGGTACTATTAATCACTTGCCTCTTTAGTTGATGGATCGGTCATTGAGGATTATAGCATGTAAGCTTTCTATTCATGGTGTATCCCAACTCAAAGGTGTCAATTCCACTCTTAGAATTTTCCACCAGTTATGAGGTTATCTTTATTCAATATTGATCATAGGTATAGTATGTATGCAATGCCTTCCATTTTATTCTACAATTAAAAGTTAATTTTATTAATAATTTTTTTATTAAAATTTATGTGAGAAATAAAAAATTAATTAATTTTATTAAATATCCCAATATTTTATCAGTTCCCAACAGCCCTCAAAATTTAATTATAATGTCTTGTTTCCTTAAAATTCTAGTGGAAATGATCCATATTACCCTTTATATAACCCTGTAGAGGGTTGTTCAAGCTACTTGTAGGTATTTTGGTAGGAATGTATTTAATAATTGTGGCATTATAGATCCTTGATTCGTTGAGTGGAATCCCCTATCATAAAATATCAACTTAAATTTCCTTAATATTTGCCTCCCAGCAACATCAAGTCTAGAGAGGTACACTTTTCTTGATGTTATATGGTTAAGTCAACCCATAAAATTCATAATAATTCCATGTAAAAAGTAATTATCCCAATGAGGGTTCGTCAAACAGTTAGTTCTAAGGCTTTCATTCCTAATCAAGTAATGGAAGGCCAAGTCTGAATTAATATTTCATTGAAGTATTTTAAATTATTATGTATAAATCTTATCTAGTATTTTCTTTTACATGTCTTGTTAATATTAATTTTATTTTACTTAATTAATTAACCATGTTGGATAAAACATTTACTCATAATTCATTTATTTAACTTCCTTATTTACACATTAGTTTATTTATTTATGTGATCATGACATTGTATCCATAAAATAAATAATACCATAGATAGAAATAAATAATTAATTAAATGAACCATTCATGATCTTTATCTAATGGTTGATTTAATGAGCAACCATTAAATCAACCTTTGACCTTGGGGAAATTACTCTTATTTTCAGTCAGGGCATGAGTTACAAAATTCCACCTATCCACCTATGTAACTGCTAAGTTGGAATCATTATGGATCCTTCTTTAACTATCTCCACATACCTTTGGGGACTCCATTAATTAAAAATATTTATAAATCACACATAGGTGAGGGGAACTAAAGGATTGGTTAAAGGGGAATTATATAAATATCCATGGATATGTAGGTCATACATATCCATGAAAAGAGGGATGATTCAAAAGACATAAAATATATTTTAATAATAAATAATTGAAAACCCATATAATAAATTAAATTAAATAAATTCCAATACAAACACTAGTCTTGTTCATGATCATGAACACTCATACATGAAACAAATACAAAAAATCAAATGGATGATATTCATTCGTATTCGTTATTTATTATTAAAATTAGCATGTTTGCATTAATTAATCAATCAATCAATTAATTAATTCTTTTTCATATTAATGACCATTCAAATACATTTAGAGATTACCATCACTAAAAAGTCAGTGTAAAGTAAATGGCCGAACCTATAATTTTATATTTATGGTAATAAATTAGTTGAGAATTTAAAATTATTTAAAACCCTTATTAAATTGTCAAAAACATAAAGTGAAAATGAATGAAATAAGGTTTTAATGCCAATATTTTTAATTTAATGCAATTTAATTTTTCTAGTTATTGGGATACTACATTGCGTGTACTATTTAGCTATCCTCCGTGTATCTCGGTCACATGCATGTGGCTTCAGTGTGTTGACTCGGCTAGACTATATGGCACGTGCATGCTACCTACATGCCATGTATCTGCTTCTCATGTTCCTAGGATACATTCCAGCGTCTTTGATATGTATCTCAGTATATTACACAATGTTTACGAACTAGATACATGCCATGTGATCCAAATGGCGCGTTCTTGTGCAACCCATTGAAAAAATTAGTGTGTTATCAAGAAAGAGACTACACATCATGTTTAATCCAGCTACACATTGTGTATCACAAATTCAATTTTTCCAAATAACATAGTGATTATATAAAATGTATGAATTAATGAAATACATACTATATACACTAAACACAAATTGTTAATATCATAAATGATCCAGGTTTTCAGTCTCATGTTGTTTGACCTTGTATTATGGCCATATGGATTGTGCAATTTATGTCACGTACCCATGCAGACTACATGATGTCTATACTGATACACACCATATAATATAAAAATTGTGTTCCATCTCAGTCTGTCAACACATAGAGTACCCTACGTGTAATAATTTCACATTATGTCATGTATCTCATAGCATGGACAAGTGCAACATACTAGGGTAAATTTCATGTACTTCTGAGAACACACCGTATAAACCTATCTTACTGACCAAAAATTTACAGTCCCCGATGGCATATCCAGTTTTTTCTCATATGTTATTTTACCTTTAAGAAAATGAAACACTAATCAAACCTGATTAATATATCAATGATGTGTTAATTCAATTTGAATTAAAGAAATAAAATAATATATTAAAATTTAACCATGAATGAATATGTACCAAAAATCAAGTAAATAATTATAAATCTAAATTTGACTCTTCATATATAACATGTCAGTTCTGGGTGTAGATGAAACATGTTGTAGTGGTCGATATATTAAAATATCTTCTAATATTTGATTTTCCCAAAACCCTGAGTGAGGATCTTGCACATAAAATTTATAATTAATTTATTTAATATAGAAAGAAATGAATACCTGGGCTTAATATATTTCTTCAATGTGAATTTAGATCATTATAAAATATCTTTCTATGTTACCTACATTGTGATATGAGTATCCAAGGATAGAATCCATCTAGAGGTGATCCCCACATGCTCTTTTGATCCCCAAGCAACGCCAATCAATCCATGAGTGCTAGAAATGAATTTATTGTCTTTCATTTTTTGTGTTGATTTCTCAAACATAGATCTTGATGTAATATCTCTTGTCTTTATCATTTGGGAGAGGGTGAGATATGTAAGATTTGGGAGTTCATTTTTTGGGCATAATAATTTCCTTTTTTGATTATACTGATCAATTTATTCACACACTACAGAATTGACATAACGATCTATTTATAGAGCTTCGATTTTGGTTAAATAATTATTTAATTGTATTATATCCCTTAAATAATATAAAAATATTTAATAAACACCATTCCACATAATAATAAAAATATTATTCTTATTATTATTATTATTAGCACGTGACAGATTTCCCAAAAAAATATTATTTAAACATCTTGTCCTTTAATATTTATCAATAGACACTGCCTTAGTCTATTAAAACTCCTCTATAATTTATTGAACACCTTTAATAAAGGTTTAATTTAAATATTTCATTCATAAATAAATATTTGTGATCAAGAAAACATGAATAAAATTTTCCCTCTATATTGAGAATGATGATTTTTTCAATTAATTAAATTCAAATAGAATTTAATATTGATCATCAGTAACAATTAGCGTGCAACCCTCTAGGATTATTTATCATTGTAATTATGTGTATTTTACTAGATTCCAAGATTACTATCTAGAAACAGCTCATGGAACCCAAGATAAAGAAATTAATTTCTCAATTATGAAAATGATATATAAATTCTCACTGTGTAATATAATTCCTTTATTATAATATCTTGTCAATAAGGTTTAACATCTATTTCACCAACCTATTTTTACAATACTTATTTATTTTACTATTTGAATGAAACATGTCATTACACCAATTCCATAGAATTTATTTTTATGGTTCTATTATAAAAAATGTTTTGAGATATCAACATTACTAAAATTGGAAGGGAAAATTTATTCCTCAATTTATCCATTAATGAAATGTAAATGGTGATTCACCCAACGTATCCTAACTCTCCACAAACATATGTGAACGATTTTCATCAAAAAAATATAAGTACTCGAGTCATGACATGAATTCATGATAATATTAATGTCTAAGGACCATTACAGAATATCACATATAAAAATTTCCAATGACACTAAAACATAGGATATTTCTATTGGCATGTATGTTTTCATAATATATAATATTCGATATTTCCAAGTGCGAAATTCATAAGAAGAAGAATAAATCTCTTATAATTACTCACAGTTGATATTCTATGTAATATATGTCCCATCATTGTACGTTATCCAACCGAAAAAAATATTATTAAGAATATTTTCATAGCACTTCATGGTTTTTATAATAGCAGGGAACTAATGTTACCTTATCAATGTGACATATAATCTTGGATATAATTACATCATATTCATATAGAACAATGGAAAATATGTAATAAGAGGTTTTATTATTATTAAATACATAGAATATACATGTAATCAAAGTATAGGGAGTTGGTCCCAGGAAACCAAATTCAACAATCCTCACATATCTTGTACTTCAATAATCTATCAAGATTAAGTTCATTACATTCATGCGCGATAGTTAGGGTTGAATGTGATGGGAGTCTATTACTAAATTAAGACACATAAGGACCATTATTGGGTATCTTTCAAGTTGTTTTTTGTTTAGTATTTATTTCCCAATTTAGTTTGGGTTTCAAAGAATCTATAATTTTATGGTCTCCAATAAAGAGATTAAATAGTGTTGTAGTATACTTTTCATTTTATTGAGTTAGTGATGTATCTTCATTATCTGACCATAGATGAAACTCTAATGTCATGGTGTTTCTAGCAAGGCTTTTGTCCAAATTTGTAACCGGATGTGTCTACTCTTGTCCTAGACTCTTATGGTTCATTTTTTTTGCCTGAATTCAAGTATGAAACAAACTTAATAAGATTAATAGAGGTGTTGTAAATATATCATATTTCTGTATGTGGCAGAGGACTGTCATGCAAGAGAAAAAGGACATTTTCTAAGGCATAACCCATGACTAATGGCATTTGATGTTTTTTATGTTTCTTTTTGTTGGATTCCTCTAGGAGGAAGCACATGGATTACTTACCATTCAGAAAGGTTGGTCATATAAAGAACACTTATAATAAGTCTGATAAAGTCTATAGTGTGTGTGGACATCTAAGAAATTTATGGAGGATCTGCAAGGTTTTTTTCATGTAAACATAGTCAAGAATTGTTAGTTACTAAGGGAACTACATCATAACCATAAGCATCGTGAGAAAATATATCTATCAATAGGCCTCAGATCGAATACTTTTACATATTGGATGAGATTTCTATGTATGTTGTTGTTCATCCTAATGTAAAAGTGAAGGACATTTGAGTTTTCCATATTTTAGTTCTTTTCCTCTTATGAACCTTACGACAACGAGAGTTATCTTTCTAGTTACCTTGGTTTTTTGTGGTGATGTTTTCAAATCTCCATTATCATTATTTAATTTTATCATGGGTATATAAGAATATAGTTTTGTGGATTTAAATTATTTCTTCCTTTTTATTGAATTTGTATTTTTTTGATGAGTTGAGTTGGAAAAGGTGTTTCTAAGTGAAATTAAATATGTTAGGGAGATCAACAATATTTAATTTTTCAAGATCAAAGGTTACCCATTCTCTTCCTTGAAAAATTCTTTTTTATGATCTAGAAAATATAGACTTGTAATTTATGGTTCACCCGATCTTCAACTTTCTACTATATGTTATATACAAATAAGGATGTACACTTTTCACTTTTTCTAATCCTAATGGGAGTTTTCCCTTTAGATGGGTTTGGGTTATTTGGATATTATCTGTGTGCATTCTTCTTATTGTGAGACACTCTGACTATTACCTTTGGGAAGACAGTTTTTTCTATGTTCATGTTCCTTAGATATTGTTGTTTTCATTTATTTTATGTTTATCTGGTCCCAACATTGGGTAAATGGTTTTTTACATTATTAGCATAGTGTATCTTGAGTAAGTGTTTGGGTGACTGAGATGTAGTCTCTATAATGATATGATGTTTCAATTTGAGTTACTATAATTTGGTGTACTAGGAATATAGTCACATGTTAACCTCACTTGACTTAAGGATAGACTATGATTTTATTAATGAGGCATCTTTCTAATTGAAAAATTTTCTATTGTTTTCAAGGATTCTATTCCATGAACTTTGGGTTTTTATTTCTCGAGGTTGTAGTTTTTTAGGACTTTATTTAAAATGGGGTGCTTTAATGTTCCTTATGTGATGCTTTCGAGGTTTGTTTATAATTTAAGAGTTTATTTCTCATTGTTGAGTAGTTTGGGGTCATTTCATATTTTTTGAAATATTTTTTCTTGGTGGATATTCATTTTTAAATTTCTCATTTTCATCTAAAATTGTTCACAATTTTTCTTTGGACGTTCCATTTTGAGGATCTAACTCTTGGAAATTTATTTTTTAATGATTAATTTCTTCTAATGTTTTTTTCAAATCCTTTATAGTTTATGTTAATGAGATTTAAACATTTGGATCTGTTTTAATGTTTTGAGATGGTTGAAATATTTTGGGTTGTTTTCCCCCTCTAATCATGATCAATAAATATCCTTAAATTTTTCTAAGGGCATAAACGATGATAGTGGGGAGAACTATAACATCAGGAACTTTTATTTTAGGTATGGTCTTGGTTCTTGTTGTCTTAATTAGGTTCTGAGAGTGTTGGAGATGTTTTGTAACCCTCTTGCTTTAAATTATTCTCTAGATACCCTTTTTAGGGTTGTTTTATAATCTTCTAAAGTGGAAATTAAATAGTTTTTAACATATATTTACCCTTACATGGGTTATAGGGTTTATATAATGGTAAGAGTATCCTACCTTTATATAGGGTGGATTTCAGGAAATTTGTGAGGGTAACTACCTATTTTTGTGAGTTCTGTAAGGGAAGAGAGGAGTTTCCCTTAAGTGTGTATGTTTAAGTACTTATATATATTAATTCCATAAGGGTAATACTATAGTTGTTCAATAGAAACCCTATTTTTTAAGGGTAAAGTAATAGTACATAACCACTACATAAGGGTAAACTTCTATAGCGTAAAGGTAATATAAGGATTTCACTACTTCTGTAAGAGTGGACCCTTGGCTACATAAGTGTAAGAAATCCATTATGTAAGTGTATCCATGAGTTTTAAAAGTCTATGTAAAGGTAACCGTAATTTTTCAAAGGTTACATAAGGGTAACCTGGAAACCACATAAGGTTAAACCTGTGTTTTCAAAGGATGCATAAGGGTACCCTAGGCATTGTATAAAGGTAAAAAATATTTTCAAAAGTATGCATAAGGGTAGTCTGGCTTAATATAAGGATAATTTTAAACCCAGACACTATGTAAGGATAAAAATACTTACCCTTATACACCACCTATTAGTAGCATAATGCTAAATCAATGTTACCATTACACAGTTCCCATTTGGAGAAAAAAAATTTAAAGACCTACTTTTCAATTCCTCTTCCCTAGATCGACCCTATAAAGCCTTTAAACATTTTTAAATGTTATAATTAAATTTAATTGAGTTATCTTGAACCATTAAAAGTTTTAACTCCAAATTTAATTACTTTAAACCTTCTGTATTCAGTATTTCATTAAAATTTCATATTAATTGGTTGTTTTAATTTGGGTATTTTCATTATGTAAAACTAAAAGCCCTGTGTTTTTAAAGAAATACTCAATGTTTTTATTCTTTTGACGTTTGGTATACTATCAGGGAGTGTTTTCAGAATCCAAATAACATATATAAAGATCAATTTTCACATTCTTTATTTTTTTCATTCTTGTTGGGATTCCAGTGAAGGTAATTTTGAGTTTTGTTTTCCTTGATCAGATTGTGGGATCCCTTTTGGTATCTATTATCTTCTGTCTCATTTGGATTTGATGACATGTAATTCTAGTTTTTTGATACATAATTCTTTATTTAGGTCCTCCTTTTTCTGATTCACTCTCTAGTTTTGGTTACCTTTTTGGGTGTTTATCTTTTACATTCATGAGGTAGGTGATTTTCTAAGGAAATTCCCATATCTTTAAATCCTTACTTCTTAATTAAAATTAAATAAATTTTTTATTTATTTTAAATGATGGATTTTATTCATTGGAAATTAATATTAAAATTTAATGATTTATGAGCGATTAAATTACTTTGAAAATGGATTTTGACATAAAGTTTGATTTTAGGAAAAATTATCTCAAACAAATTAATGATTTTATGAATGCTTATAATGAAATAAAAAGGAATGAAATGTTTTTTTATTTAAGGCAAGATGGATTGATTTTTGTGTCCTGATTTCTTAATAATAACTATTTGTCATTGGTTTCGAAAACAAAATTCATGATTTATTAACCGAAAACTTTTTATGATGTTTTTTAAAATGAAAAGCATGGGTTTTTAATAAAAACCATTCAATGATGTTTTTGAAAAATAAATTCATGAGATGTTGAAACATTAACTTGGGTATTTTTGAAATTATTATTGAATGTTTTGAGTTTTGTGGAATTTAAAGATAGCCCCACAAATGTTTGATTCACCTAGAAGCACATTAGAGCCAAGTTAGCTAGGTGGGAAGAACAAATGTTGGGAATGTAATAGATATACATGGTCTGGTGATTATTCCTTAGGGAATTTTCTCTATTCATACTTAGGCGTGTTACATTTTTTACATAAATATTAGTCCTTAGGTAATCATATCCAATTTTCCTAGTGTTAGGACTGATTACTAAGGCTTATTCCAAGGGATGTGTTCACACTAAGAGCCGAACTTTACTAAAATCCGTGAGGCTCCTTATATAAATTTAATTTCCTAGGAATCATAACCATGGTTCTATAAAGTTTTTTGATTATTGAAAATAATTTGAACATGTATATATTATAGAATAAATTACTCAGGCCTTTTTTATATAAATGCTTATTCATGCCTATTTTGATAAAATGTTATATCCATGCATTATTTCATAGAGATGAACTTTTGTAATAATTTTTTACTAGCCATTTAAATAATTTTCAAAGAATGTTTCGATATGATTTGTGAAAATATTTTCAGGCTATGTTTTTCAATAATTGATCATAATTATTGTATTTGATATAGATTTTTTTAAGAAATGACTTGTGAAATATTATTGGTACTTCTTTATCACAACCAAGATTTTAAATTGGATCCTTATAGATTTTATTATGCCATGTCTAGGAAAAAGGTAAATCACCACTCAGATTTGGTGGGTGTACATGTTGTGAGACTCAAGAGTTGGTGGCCAATAGTTTAGAATGCGATCCACTTGTCACATAGAGTTTATGGGTTGATTTATTGGTGGTCTCGAAAACTAATTTAGTTCACATACTATCTTGGGACATGTAAATTTTTCTTCTGATTTCTTAGATATATTTTGATTTATATCCATTTTTTATCAATATTTATTTTTTTCTATTTGGAAAAATAGTTCTCATATCTTTGTTTATGATGTCGGGGTTCTTTTCTCCTACCCGCGGGGATCAGGAACACCCTTCGGGCCTATGGTGGATTGTATTGAGTGTAATTTCATATGGTATCCTAAGATGGTTTGTTTTAATAACTTGATATAATATATAAAAAAATGTTAATCACATAGATAAATAATAAAAAATTGATAAAAAGGGAGAAAATTAAAAAAATATAATACTATAGAAAATTTATTTCCACTTAATTAAATTGTCTTCATAGCTTCAGATTAACTATTTAGACTTACAATCAAGGTATCATCATTATCATATTAATTTTTTAACACAAATTGGGAAATTATAATTTCTTATTCCCTCAGTATCTTCTTCAAATATATTTTTAGGTTTTACTTTAACAACAACACATATTTTAGGTTTTAATGAGTCAGTTATATAAAAAAATTATTTTTCCTATAATTCCAAATTGAACATCTCATTTGTATTAAGATAGTGGTTTATTCCAATCACCTTATATCCTCATTTATCTATATAAATGACCTCCATTGCTTATGAATCAAAAAACTTTCAATTCATCAAAAATACTCAACCATGAGAGTAATAATAAAACATTATAATTTTTTCAAAACTATATAATAAAATAAATTATTATATAGGAGTTGTATGTTTGATACATGAGAATAATTATTAATTTATTAACTCAAAATTAAACCATTATTTTGTGTTACCGTGTTATTTACATGATTCGAATAATAAATTTATATTCATTCACAATGAATTATTTATACTCACATACCATAGTATTTGGGAAAAATTACCTTGCTCTAATCTTCATATATAATAAATATTTCCATAAAATATGATCCTATAATATAAATAGATATTAAATTGTAACACTATTTCTACAAATTAGATGTTGTAATTTAAATGTTTTACATTTTATTTGAACTATCCTAAAAAAAATTCTATGTAACTTCTATCTACTAATAACTATTAAATAATGATGTGTTCTACATATTATTTTCATATAAATCCTATATAATAATTGTCTAATATATTAACAGAATATTTTGAAATGAAATTAATAAAATAATGGAGAAACTAATTATATGATAAATTCTTTTATCATGTCATAGTTGAATATCACAATGTAATTCACCTTATCCAGCTCTATGAGGATCAAAGTTACAAATTTAAATGATTAAAATATCCCCATGGTTGTGGAAGTGATGGAAATATGAGATCAATATTTTAATATTATTTATCTTCATTTTTCATTGATAGATTATATTATAGGATAAATTATGGATATGATTGAAAATGAGAAGGAGAAGGATAAATAAGTGTTGGGGACTTTTCAAATCAATTTAAATTTTTTATCCCTTTTTCTTTTTACCTCTAGGACTTTTGGATGAAATTTATCTCTCATTCTCTTTTATCACATTTGTTTAATAATCAAACTCAACTAAATTCACACACAGAGACTGTAAAATGATTTATATGGTTCCATACTCAATAAGAGTATATAATACATGGGGTGAACAAGAAAAACCCATGATCACAAGACCCACGAGTAATAAACTTATGATCTTTAAATGAGTAAGGAGTATCCTAAATATCATGTTTTAGTATAAGTACCTGACCTTAAACATTACATAATATTGAGTTTTATGTCAAGAATATATTCTATTACATTTTATTATCATTTTTGAATTATAGTTTTAGAGAATTAGGTCTTAACAAATACAGAAAACCCCTATAAATTATAAAGTGGAAACTGTTGATTAGTATCTATTTTTCCCATAAAATAAATTTTTTAAAATAAATTAAGATTTCTTTATGGAAAATGTTAAATACTCTAAACTTGACTTTTTAATTTACCTTAACCTCCTTTAAACCCAATGAAAAACATTTTCCAATGAGGGATGATCCTAAAAATCATAGTAAAGGAAATAAAATAAATAAAAACCATTAAACCTAGGGAAAACATGAAAATCCAAGAAATATTTTAGCTTAATCTAAATATTCTTGGAGAAAAAGAAAGAAATATTTTTCAAATGAAAGACACACACTTTATTCTCAATGAAAATTATTAAAACCCATAGTAATCAAATAAAAACCCTTTTTTAGACTAAGATCATCACATTCATAACTTGTTTTAAACTCATGTTAGAAGTAACTAGAGGCCAATTAAATCCATAGGAGAACCCATTAGGTAACTACCTCCTTATTTCTTATTAAGATATGGAGAATTATCCAATAAATTGGAGTGATATCTGGGTTCACCCATTATATAAGATATACCAGGCTTACACAACACTATATTGGCACACCAAGATATATCAGGATCACCCAATGCTATCTAGGTGCACCCATCATATAATATATACCGGGATCACTCGATGATATATGGGTTCACCCATTTGTTATATAATTCTCAAGTACCATATCATGAATAAAAAATTTAATGTGTGAATTTTTTAATCATAAAACATTTTAAAACTCATTCAAGATCAAATGAAAATCACTTTCAGATATTAAAATACCCTTCTTTTAAAAAACCCATTTTAATTCATAAATAACATTTTATTTGAAAAACAAATTTTCAATACCAAAATTCCCAAAAACATAGAATGAGGTTTTTATTTTAATAAAACATGAAATATTTTAAAGGAATCCAAACTTCAAATAATGGTTATAGTTGTAGAAAATTCATCATCATCATATATGTTAAAGTAGAACATTTCTATTTTTGTTTATAAATAATGTAACACACTCCTTAGAAATATTCATTTTTTTACATTTAATGAAAGAAAAAAATACCCTTTATAAAAATCTCATGTCTATAGTAAAATTATTTTAAAAACATTTTCTTGGAAGAAAAATAGAGTTAGAAGGAAAATTTAAAAGATATTTTTTAAAAGAAAAGTGAATTATCACTTTGGAAATATTTGACTCATAATCCCCATGAAGGAATAAAATTTAAAAAATTTAAATAAAATGATAATATAAAATGTTATTTATATAACATGTCAAATATTCTATATATACACCTCATGAAAAATATAGGTTCATAACATCAAGATATGCCTCAATAAAAGGAAATTGAGATAAAGTCTCTTACCTTGAGTTTGATTCATCGTGTTTGTAATTTATCTTCCTCAATAATAAACTTATGAAAATTATTTACTTTCTTGATAATATTTTTAAAGTTATTTTTCATTTTATTTCACTTATTACCATGTCATATATAATTTCTTAATTAATTAATTTTACTTCATAAGTTTCGATGATATTAAAATTATATATCAAAAATGACTATGGTAGGTTGATTATTGATCAGATAAGTCATTATTCTAAAAATGAAGAATAATAATAATGACATAATAATCATATTTAGATATAAATTATACTTTTAATATCAATACTGAAATATGGTCTTCATAAACAAAGTATGTTACTATCATGGATATGGTAGGTTGTACGTACCCATCAGTAACGCTTCCATTTATCTATAATCATTATATAATAGAGTTAAGTAATATTTTATAATTATATAATGACAATAATAACATATATACTATATTGTTTCTTCGAATATAATTTTATATAAAATTCTTGTGATGTGGTGATGAAAAAAGGAATCACATCGCTTTGTGGAGGTGGTAGTCCATAGGTACACGAACAACGTTGGTGTAAGAAAAAAATGATATATTATATTTTCAGAATGATCTATCATGAATATAATAATTTTACCATTTTTATCACATTTATTCATTAACATTATCTTTATTACCTTACTTGTAATATGTTAGTGAAAAATGAATCATATCTCTTTGCGACGTGGTAGTCTTCCGTACACGTGAGTGACATTATCGTATCACCCAAGGAATTATAATTAAGAATGTATAAGTGATATAAAAACTATAAAAGTATAAATATATTATAAATAAAATATATGTACTTTATATCCATCACTAAAAAAATCTTTGAGAGATGGTGATGGAAAATGAATGACATTGGTTTGTGAGACGGTAGTCTGTAGTACATACGAATGATGATTTCATATCCCGATAGATGGATGAAGAGATGGATTTTAGTTACTAATTAACATAATAAAATATATTTATAAGTTATATACTTGTGTTATAATATAATCATAATTAATGTATATTTTTTGGAGGTGTAATAACAAATAAAATAAATATTCCCATTAAAGAACGATACCTCTTCTTCAGACAACCTCCTTAGGTATGAACCAAAAGCCTTCTTAGGATGGATTTTGGATCATAATAAGGAATATATGTTGCGGGAATAGAATTTGAGAAGGTATTTTGATATTTATTGGCTGATATAAAGGTACATGAAGGGGTGAATAAAAGAGTATAGGGGTGGCCTTTTATATGTGAGGTGAGTGGAACACTTTTAATTTTTGAAAAGAAAATGGAGTAACCACGTATTTCACATGCCACAAGGGTAAAAAATAGATAATAATAAATACCTACACATTATAACGTCTAAATTAAGTCATAAAATATATTTTAGAAAAATATTTAGTCCATTTTAATCTTTATCTCTTTAGTTTAACCCTCAGAAAATCTGTTTTTACCTTAACCGTGATAATTATTTTTTACCCTTATCACTATTGATTATAGTAAAAAATAAAGTTATACATCTTATATAATAAAAATTATTATTATTCGAAATATGTAATCCATTTTACCAAATTAAATTTATATATGTAGAAAAATTCCATTTAAAATAAAACCCACTGACGCGATGAAAACGCAGGTTTTCAACAAGTGTATTTTTCAAGAAGAAGATGATTTTATATTAACTATTTGGTTAATAATAATATTTCTATGAATATAAATTTATATTTATTGATGTATTATATATAAATTTCATTTAATAAATTATATTAATATTTTTAAATTAAATTTAAAAAATTAAAATTTTTAAATTTTAAATAAAACCATATATAAAAGGTTTTTAATTAAAAATATTTCCTTTTTTATTTAAGAAATCAATTAATATTTTTATAATGAATATATAAATATTAATAAGAATAAAATTAAATTATTATATCATTAGATGTATTTTTAAATTCTTACCCCCTTTTTAAAAGTTTGTCCTCATAATTTTAGTCCCTTATTTGACAAGTGGTGATATCTTTCCCTGATATCATTTTCATATTTCCATATTGCCTCTTCAACCACATGGGTTTTCCATAAAACATTATCCTGTTTCATCAACTTATTTGGCAACACTCTATCTATATGTTCAATAATCTTAATAGTATGTTCCTCATTATAAATATTCTCTTCCAAAATAACTACTTCAAGGCTCAAAACATGAGACAAATTTGAATCATATTTTCTTAACATCAAGACATGAAAAATGTTGTGTACCAAGGATAAAATCTAGGGTAAATACACACAGTAGAAAACAAATTTGAATTTATCTAGGATTTCATACTTTCCAACAAAACATGGACTTATCTTCCCCATTATACAAAAACTCATATCACTTTTCCTTAGTGATATCTTAATAATAAAATGATCACCTACCTTGAAAGAAATATCTTTCATCCAGTTATCTTAATAATTTTCTATATACTTTGATCATTCCTCGTATATTATTGAATAAACTAAACCTCATAAAAAATTTCTTATACAAACTTAAGTCCCATCACCTTTATTTCTCCAACTTCATCCCAAAAATTTGGTGTTCGATACCACTTCCTATATAATGCCTTAAATGGTGTCATCTATATACTAAAATGAAGACTTTTAATATTACAAAACTCGTCCAAAGAAATATATTGATCTCAAAAACCCTTACAATACATTTAACAATAATGAATCATATATTACATTGTTAAAATAATCCACTTAGACTAACCATCAGTTTGAAGATGAAAAGCTATACTAAAATTTAATTCAGTACCAAATTATTTCTGAAGTCCTTTCTAAAAATTAGATGCAAACATGGGATCATAGTCTGATATAATGGAGATAGGAATTACATGTAACCTGACTATCTCTTTTAGATATGTTTGAGAAATCTTATTTCAAGACATAATATCTTAAATTGGAATGAAATACACCATTTTAGTTATTCGAACAACAATAATAGAAATAAAATTATTACCATGAGAATCCTTTGTAATCCTATAATGAAATCCATTGATATGTTCTCCCATTTCCATTACAGCACTCAAAAAGGTAAAAAAATCCCTTCAGAAATTGTCTATTTTTTTAAACTGATGACAATTCAAACACTTCATGTTAAATTTATTAATATATATATTCATACCATCCCATCAAAAATACTCTCGATGGTCTCGGTACATTTTTTTACATCCCAAATGAACATAAAATAGAGAACTATAATGTTCACTCAACATCTATCTCTTCAATTATAAATCTCACAACACACATAATCTTTATAAAAATCATAAAACACCTTTTTCATCAAAATTAAAATTGTGAATCTTACCCATCTAAATAGATTCTAATTTTTTTTTATAATACGTAATCCACCTTATAAACATTCTTAATTCTTTTTATCAAAGTTTATTACACTGAAACCTAAAAGAATATAGAGGATTTCCAGACATCCATAACTTTTATTCCAAAATTCATCAATTCATTAACCAAATGTCTATGTTATGGACGTATCATGGTTAATGTAGTATTTTATTGACTCAAAGCATCTTTTACTTTTTCTTTTCTTCTCTAGGATGTTAACAAATCATGTGATCATAATCATTGATAAGCTACATCCATATTTTATATCTCATGTTCAATTATTTTTTAGTTAATATATACATTAAATTTTTTTATCATTATATATTTAAAACTTTACTTAATATATATGATTCCACTAAATTTTTAAATAAAAAAAACAAAAATTAATTTCTATTATTGTTTAGTGTAATTTAACTCATGATGTTTCAAATGATGTAAAGTAAAATAAATTACTTGATCATTTTGTATCTATAAAAAACCAAGTCCCTTAAATGAAGCATCAATTTAGATGAAAAAATATATATTAATAGAAAGAAACTCCAAAATGGGATCATTCACCAATCTTAATTTTAGTTACTAAAAATAATAATTATTTTATTTTATCCATATGAATTTCACTTCTTTTCGAGTTAACTTAGTTAAAGGGCTATAAAATTCATAAAAGCTTTCAAAAATATTATGGCAGTAATCCTCTCATCCAAGAAAACAATGAATCTATATGAAATTTTTGGGTCTTTTCTATTATTCAATAAATTTTTTTAGCAGGGTCAATAGTTATACCATCTGTATAAATAATACACCCAAGGAAATAAATTTATTACAACCAAAATTCACACTTAATAAATCTACCATAAAATTTATTTTCTTTTATGGTATAAAAAAATTATTAGATGGTTTCATGTTCCCATAAATTTTTATAATATTCCAAAATGTCATTAATAAACACAACCAAAAACTTATCCAAGAACTCATGTAAAACTATTTTCATTAGATCCATAAATACCGTAAGTGCATTAGAAAACAAAAAAAATAACTAAAAACTCATAGTGACCATATATAGTTTTAAATGAAATCTTTGTGATGTCATCCCCCTTCATCATCAACTGATGGCATGTGTATCTTTGATCAACCTTTTAAAAATACGGAGATCCCTTGAACTGGTCAAAAAAATCATTAATATGAGTGAAATGATATATTTTTTAACAATGTTGTTATTGAAGCATCGACAATCAATGAAAAGTCTCATTGAAACATATTTATTTTTAATAAAAAAATAGAATAACCCCATTGTGAAGTTCTAGGTCAAATGAAACCTTTATCTAACAACTCTAGTAGTTTCATTTTCAATTCAAAATTTTCTACTTGATCCATTTGATAAGGGGGTTTATAATTAGGATTAGCATCCTGAAATAATTCAATAGTAAACTCAACCACCCATTCATCAATAACACAATGAAAATCATTATTAAATACATCCATATATTCATTCACTATTAGAACATCACTAATTCAAGTAATTACATTTTTTTTAAAATATGAGATAGGTAACTTTCACTTTCATCTCTAATCAACTTCTCTGCATCATGGTAAGTTATCAAAGGAATGAAATAACTGAACATAACTTTATTAGATCTATAATATATCTTAACATGGTAAAATAAAATCCATTCTATACCAAGAATGATATAAAACATTATTATGGCCAGTTCATTAGGATTTTTAAGAAATTCCAACCCATTGATAATAACAAAAATCTTTCTATAAATATTTCTTTCTATAATATTTTCAACTGATGTATTCACCAAAAACATCTATCAAACTTTCATGATGTGATATTCTCGATTTTCTTGAAAATTTCATAGAAATGAATGAATTAAATGATCAAGAGTCAAATAGGGTATTGGAATAATTCTAATAAACAAGTGTCATACATAACACCACTTCATTCGATGGTCCAACATCAACCATAGTAGTAGAAAATGATTTTTTTAAACCCTTCTATTTCTAACCATGTTATATATCTCCTTGAGTAACCATCTTCAAATATAAATTAGAACAGTTACCAAAACCATCACAACTAAAACTTCTCACCATTGGATGGCTATCAGTTACCCCATTATTTTTTTGTTCATAACCCTTTTCATTAGAGTCATTATCCCTATGACTAGAATGAACAAAATAGAAGCACTTTCTAGATCCTGTCAAAAATACCTTGAAATATCATTTACCACACTTTAAAGATTTTATGGGATTACCTTTGGACTTCTTATCTACTTTCTTCTCTGTTTCCTACTACCATGACCTTTTATTACTATTTTCATCTATTGGAACATAATTTGTGGCCTAATATGTAGAATAATCCAAAATAATTTGTTCCAACATCATCCAAATGAATCGGGATACACTAATCTAACACATCTTTCAATTTTTATCATTTAAAAAGTAAGTTTTAATAAACATGTTAAGGATCCGGGGTTCTAAGAATGGTATTTCAAAAAATGGAAAAGGTTTTCTATTATTTTGCAATAAAATATTTTATCTTCCAGTCCATATTATTTCTTAGTAACCTTTATGTTATTTTCAAGGATCTAATATAAAATTAAATTAATGTTAATTTTTTTCAAATGTCTTCACTTCACCTTTTGAAAAATTAATTTTTTATTTGATCCATAACTTCTTATTTCCTGACAATGGTAATGATTTTTTCTCAAAAATATTTTAATATTTCATTACCATTTTCCTATTTTATCTTTGAGTTCTTTATTTCCCTAGAAATTATTTTTCGTGAATCACCCATTAAATTTTATTATAAAATAATATTTTTGGGGTCATTGAATTATGCGTATCAACTAATTAAATTCATGAGGAAAATTTTTATAATACTATCTAGAATTGTTGTGAAATGAATTTTTGATTACATGGGTTCTTTATGATGCGATGAATTAACCCATTTTTCTTCTCAATTATTTTTCAACTATGTTAAATAATTGATATTAAATGGAAAAAACATATATTGGCGATGATAATTGGGATCCTATATCACTATCCAATGCATTATTTAATGTTTCATATCTCATGAGAAAAAAATGGGTCATGAGTGGTGATACATGAATCAATAATGCCCCACAAGTTGTGATACTCAAGTAGATATTTGACCATGAGTTATGATAATTGAGTCAATAATGGACCACAAATTTTTATTATTAATTCAATAATCGATTATGATTAATGATACTCAAGTCACTAATGGGCCAAAAATTATGATGCTAGATTTAGTGATGGGTCACCGGAAGTAATTCCTGAGCCACTATGTAATGAATCTCGGTATTTTGATGCCTAAATGACTATATAATGATTTCATATGATTATGTTTGTTCCATAGGTCCTTATTATGTTTTTATGAATCTTTATTTTATATTTCTATGATCATGCCCCATGAATAATTTTTATAATATCATTTTTTTGCACTCTTTTCCATATTATATGTTTGTTCATTTGAGGTTACATATCCTTCAAACATGAATTATAGAAAACTCATATTATTCCATGTTATTTTTAGTAAAAATTTTCTAACCTTCTAATGTTTAATCATATGATTATGATCTAATCCTTGATGATACATTGATAATTTTTTCCTTACTAAGTCTTTAAACTCACCGCTTTCTTATGCTTTCATTCCTTATGTTATGATGATGTTCATAACATATGATAAGTCTTAAAGGGAATCTAGTGTGGTTCAATTATGGAAAAAATTTCACAAGTATCATAAACTATGTTTCATATGTAGTTGATCTTTAAAGACATGAAACATTCCATTCCGGGGATTTTGGAGCAATTTTTGAGATTTACTGTTTGAATTATTGAGAAATATATATGTTCATCATGAGACATCTCACATTATATCAAATTAATTCGTTAAATAATGTGTTTTTTCACACCATATATGGGAGTGTAGGTTTCAGATCTATCAATTTCTATCAGAGAAGGGTTTTGAAATTTTTTAGGATTAGTTTAGTTAATTTTGATGATTAGTTTTTTTTATTTTACGGATTAGTATAATAAAAATTTAGTGAAAACCTTACAGATAATTATAAGAGGATATCCTAATAATGGGATAATATCATATAGTTTCAGTAAATTAGATATTGTGTGGTTATTCTAGAAATTAAATCATTGTCTAGATACTAGAAACTAAATATAGTTCTGGTTTATATGCACCTAGGGTTAATAACACTGAAAAAGGCTAGTCGAGTATCAATTTTATCTTCACTTGGTGTATGATGAGTAGGCCTAAGACTGCACACCTAAATTGATACACCCGGGGGATATTATTTTGTTAACCATGTTCTATTTACAGTATATTATGAAGGATTTATTATGTTAAGGAATTATGTTAAGTAATATGAGATAATCTTACCTAAAGAAATCGTGATTGAATCAAGAGTGATTTACATTGGATTGAAAGCTAATGTGATGGTTTTGAAGAGTAATACATTTCAAGGTTGTGTTTTCAAGAGATTATTTAGGATAATTTCATTATGATGTTAATATTAATCCTTAACGATTAAACCCTTTTGTTTTTTATATGTATGGGGCTAGGAGGAACCACGTTTATAAAGAATGTGATGTACAATAGAGTAATTTTTAAAATAAGAAACAAAGTGGGATAAAATATAGTGTTGAAAATATTATGGTTATTCTCACCCAACTATCTCAACAAATTATTAATTACCTGAGTATTTCGGAACAGTTGAACACACTAAGGAATATAAGTATGTAGTTTCATATAAGACTAGGTAACAAAGATGATAAAGGAAAAAAAATTAAACTTCATATGTGTGAAAAGTTAGGGAAAAACCATCCAACGAAATGCCTCAAAAGAATAATAAGATGTTTCAAGTGTGTAAGGATTAGCTTTCAAGTTCATGATTATTGTGGTGGGGTGAAAAATAATATCAATAAAATGAATTAAAAGAATGTTAAATACTTAAAATATATGGATTTTGTGAATTATGTGAATTTATTCCGTAATTTAATGTTTACCAAGGATTATAAACCTCAGCAACCTTTTAAACTAATATAATAATATAAAGACTATGAAAATACTATTATTGAAGTGGATAGTAATAATTAATTGATGTATTGTACACAAATCCTCCACCCTATATTTCATAATGTCTTATTGGATTCTAGTATAGCCACTCTAGTATATAATAAAAGTTTTTTAAGAGTATAAAATCACCACCATGACGATTTGATATTTCATTATGAAAATGAAATTCTATTTTTATGGTAATTGTACAAAAGTATGATGTTTATCGGAATGTTCCTTATGAAAATGTTATTATCCAACCTTTATATAAAATTAAGAAGTTTTTTTTAAAATGGACTGGTTCTCTCTACTTAAAGGAAAAAGTGTTTTTTGGAATAAGTAAACTACATTTCATATCAACCAATGATAGTCTATTAATGATAGGATGATTTTGAAAACCCTTTTTAAGAAAATTATAAAATTTGGGTCTTGATGCCAAATAATGATTGAATCTTTTCTTAAACAATTATAGAAAAACCCAATAACAAGAATAATCATTTTCCAAGGAAAAAATTTACGTTCTTTAAGTCTTTAAGGTTGATATTTCTCTAGAAATTATACCTTAATTCATGACTATCTTTGATATACCGATAACTATTTTCATTATTAAGATATAATTAAAATTGTGAGGACATAATTTATTTATGGGTGGGGGAGTAACAACTCGAGATTTTGGAATATATTTTCTTTCAAATAAACATTGTATTGATATATTGTTTCACACAAAACAATGATCTAAAATTAATCACAAAATATTATATAAGTATTATTAATAAAACATTAAAACCAATAAAACCACAAGTAAATAGAAATAAATTAATATACTAAAAATTCTAACATTTAGAGGATAAATAATCAAAATAATAGTTCCCCCTCAAATAAATGTTTTTTTAAAAGTTTATTATATTTTTTTCTAATAAATTAAATTGACCAATTTAAAATTACTTTTATAATAAATGAAATAGTATATAATCATTATTTAAATTATAAATTAATACGAAATAATATTAATAACTCTTCATGTTTAAAAATGTCATTTTTTAAATAAAAGTAGTTTTTTTATATATTGTATTTTTATTTAAAAGTAGAGTTTATACATTTTAAAAAATAAATTTTATATATTGAACAATGTTTTTGGATTAATAATGTCAAAATTATCTTAAGGTTATTTTTTTTATTTTTCTAAAATAAATTATTTTTATACCAATAGTGAAATAAACCGATTTTTCTAATAACATCACTTTTATGGCATTATCATAATAAAAGAATTAAATAAATATTTTTGAAAAAAAATTATATAAAAAAAATTATAAATTAAAATAAAATATTTAAATATACTATGTTGAATTTATAAAACCCATGTTTTATATTTTGGGAACTTAAGTAATATTTTACTCTAAATATTGTTCTTATTTGATTATATTAAAAAATAATCACTTATAGAAATAAAATCATAAATAAATTTATTTGATATTTTAGATAAATGTTTTCATATTATATACTAAGGTTATATTTATTTTTAGTTATAGAAATTATATTACTAAGATTAATGTTAATTAATGCGATAATGCTAAAATCGTTATCTTCCTAGAATTGTTTGATAAATATTGTTCAATTTTTATCTTATAAAATAAATAAATATATTCTCAAAAATGAATGTAATATAATTTTTAATCTTATATATAAATATATTTATACTCATTATATTGGTAATCAATACTAAATATGATTAAGAGTACTTAATGGTAAAAACAACATATTTCTAAAAAATCATTTATATATATATTAAATGTTTTAATTTAAAAAACAATTTTATCATGTTTTAAAATTGATTTATATTATATGTAGCTTGGATATTGGTTAATAATATAAAAATTTGGTAATAATTTTTACCTTGTATTTTTAATAAAATATAAATTACTTCGGTAAAAACTTGTTACCAAGGAAAAAATCAAAATGGAAAAAATAATCGTAAAATACTTGAAACAAGTTTCAAAATGAATTTTATAGGCTTATTATACCTTATATCACCCCAAAAATCATTATTATACACTGTTTAATCCATTAACCCTTGAATAGTGTAATTCTATCATTGAAAAATAATGGGTGTTTACACAAATTCCATTTTCTTCACTTGAAAAAGAAGACCACATCCACCACATTTCTCCACCCATTAAAAACCTTATATTGGAAAAAAAATACCATATTATATTCTAAAATCCATCTCCACTTCCAATAATCCACGGTATTTCCAAATAAAAATCTAAAGAGCCTTAATGTGTTGCCCATTGTAGGACATTCTAAGGGGGTGGTAATGTTCACAGCCAAGCTCTTTTAATTAATTACTTATTTTACCCACATAAAACCAATTATATACATGAAATTATGATAAACATTTATATTAATAATATTTTAAACTGTTATTATACTAATGGAATATCACTTTGATACCTTCCTCCCAACTTGTAAGAGTAAATGTCACTTCTGTTACGTGCGAACTACCACCACAATAAGAGATATAACCCATTTTTCATATCATCCATACACGATTGGTTAAGAGTAGAAATCTAGTGAATAAATATTACATTTAAAATATTATTAATATTATGAAAATATTAAAAAAATCTTACCACATTTACATTCTTTGAAAATGAATGTGTCACTCGTGCATACTTGCAGAATACAATATCCATGAAGGTGAAATATTCCATTTTTATCTATTATTTTATTCTTGATAAAACTATATAAATATATGATTAACCACCTTAGAACATCTATATAAAATCATTATGATTATTTAATAATGATATTGTGAGAAAATATTCACTTTCTTAACCATACTGACCCATAGATTATAGATTGTTCTTGTTTAGACACGTTTAACCACCAACTTGAACAATGATGTAAATTTATACCATATATGAATATATAAAATTAAATATCTGTGTTATTAGATTAAAATGATCATATAATTTTTGGTTCATTATTCTGGAAAGATTATATTAATATTTTACTCATTTTTATTACCACAATTTATTAATTAAAAATTTACTAAAAGAAGCTCATCACCAACTTCATCATCACAAATAATAACTAAAATTCATCTGAAATAAAATTGTTAAATTAAAAATAATTATAAAAAATATATTCTAGTACCATTAATTATCTTTTAATTATTAAATTTCAACCTATAAATAATAATTGACTCCAAAAATAATGAAACTAGTACTAAACAAAACAATCATAACTAATTAACAACCACTGATGAAATGACAAGATAATTAACTAATATATTTTACATAAATGGTTATAAATTAATTTTATAAAAATTTATAGGTGTTAATAATGTTTTTAAATATTTTATTTATAAAAAAATTTATATAGGTTTGAAAATTTCTTTCATGGATTTTGGTAATTAAGGTAATGGTTTTTGCCTCTCAATTTTTCTTTATTGTTACATCATGCATATTAAACACTTGTTTCATTTTTTTGTTGTATATATATTTTCCATGAATTTGTTTCAATGTATTTTTTCATTAAATATATTATATTTAAAAAACCTTCTTAAGATCAATTTTTTAGGGATTTCGATTCATGTGTTACAAAATCCGTAAGATATTTTGATAACTCAAATATCTTTTCATTGAGTTACAAAACCTATTATTAAATTTATTTCTTATATGATTGTTTTCATACATTAAATAATTTTATTTCGGGTAAAATCTTATTCATATGTAGGTAAAAATACTTTTTAATTAAAATATTTTACCATGATGAATTTATTTCTAAAAATTATATCTTTGTTGAGAATAATTCACATCACCATTAATGATGGTTTCCCCTTCTTTTTCCATATTTCTCATTCTCATCAATGTTCTCCCTTATATTTGGATTCATAATTTTAAATTAACTCATGAAAACTTCAACCTTCCCCTCTTATATTTTCAATTTTTATTTTATAATAACCATTTTTACAATTTGGGTTTTCAATAATCATATTTTAAAATATTAAATAGTTTTTCAATTATTTTATAATGAAATATATTACCTTCCATTCCACATTCCATCTTGAAAACCTATATGTAACTTTAAAAGATATATAATTCAATATTATTTTTTAATAATACTATTTCTAATTTTTTAACTTTCCCTTTATGAAAATGAATTTTGAATGCAATCTGTAACATCTTTATTTAAGACAATGTTAAAATAATTTTCTAAAAAATATTTTACTATTACACTACTATTTTACTCTTTATCCATAAGGGATGTATTTCCTTGGGAATTATTTCTCATTAATATCCATATAAATTTTCTTAACAAATACTTTGGGGGGGTAATTAAATTTTGGGTATCATCCAGTTAAATTCATGAGTACAATTTTGGTGATACCATCTAGAAATATTGTGAACCACATTTTTATTTCCATGGGTTCTTTATAATATGATGAATGAAACACATTTTATTCTAATGGGTTTTTATGATATGTTGAATGATTTATATTTTATAGCACACATATGTATGGATGATGACTTATGGGATCCTATATCTCCCTCTAATTTGTTGGTCATGGTTTTATATCTTATGAGATAAAAATGAGATCTGAGTTGTGATACTCGAGTAAATAATGGACCAGGAGATTTCATACTTATGTAAATAATTGACAATGAGTCATGATATTATATTCAGTAATTGACCATGAGTTGTGATACTTGAGTTAATAATGGATTTTGGGTAATGATATGCAAGTAACTAATGGTCCTTAATTTAGGATTATCGAGTCAATGATGGGTCACGTAAAGTAATATTTGAACCACTATGTAATGGTTCATAGGATTTTGATACCTGAACCACTATGTAATGATTTTCTTTGATTATGTTTGTTCTTTAATTTAGTATTATGTTTTCTAAATCTTTATGTCATATTCTTATGATCACACCCCATGTTTCATATTTATTATATTATCTTTCTGAAATATTTTCTATGAAAAATATTTAATCATTAAAGATTAAATGCCTTTATATCATGAATTATGAGATGTTCATATTTTTCCATGTTCTCATAATAATATATTTCTCCCCTTATCATGTATTATTATATTCTTATGATCTAACTTTTGATGATGTGTCGGAAATATTCCCTTTAGATATCATTGGTCTCACGTCCTTCTTATATTTCCTTTCCCCATGTTATGATGATAAGTACAACATATGAGAAGTATAGAAAGATTTCTATTGTAGTATGATTATGTAGAAACTTTCACTAGTATCATAGAATAAGTATCTTATGTACCTTGTCCTCAAATAACTAAACCTTTAATTCATAGTATTATGTGACTATTTGTGATATGTAATGTATAAATTAAAAAAATATATATTTTTAGCAAGGGAAATATCATATTATATCAAATCTAGTGTTTAAAGAATATATTTTTACCACTAGATCTAGGGGTGTAGTACCAAGGTGACTAAAAATATTTATAAATTTATAATAACGTTGGATTATAATTTCCTTCAACTAAAATCATTACTCTTACCATAAGAATACTAAATTTGGAATTACTATGATTTTTTATAATTCAAAACCACCTCAAACGACACTTGAAGACTCAATTATCTTGCATCACAACTTGGAAACATTATGAACTCCTTATTTCGTTTAAGAATCCACATTATAAAATAGTTTCCAGGTATGCGTGAGTTCATTCATATTTCAGTCATGACTGATATTGATTTTGCAGCACAAGTCACTCCATGAGTATTCTTCCCCATTATTCCATCATATTCTTGGATCATGATTAAATTAATCATGATATATGAATTTTATAACATGAATTTGTTAGAACCATATAATTTACAGTCATAATATGAGTGTGTATAACACACATACATAACTCAAACAAGACTTGTATGCAGATTCATGTGTAGAAACATTCATAAATTCACACATGGTTTAGTCCCACCCTTACATTAATCCCAATTATCCTTCTATTCTACCATTTATCCTTCCATGTATACTTATCCTTTAGTGTTACCACGTTATCCTTACATGTACACTAACCTTCTTTAGGATAAAATAATTCTATATTTTTTAGAACTTATGGTGTAATTCTAGTGTTAACAACTTATAGTGGTCTTATAATTATCTGAACTCCGCAATATTCACTTTCATTAAAAAATTAACAAATTTAGAAAACATATTCCAATAATATACATCTCATTTCAATACCTTAATATTCATTTATTCTACACTTAAAATCTTTTTACAAGTGTTCTTAGCATTTAAGTGATCTTTCAAGAACTCCCATATGAACTTTGGCATCTCAAATTGTGATCTTCTTATTCTTCAATAATGTAAATATTCATAAAAAATACAAGAATGAAATCCATTCAGTATTGAATGATGAAAACTAAGTGCACAAATTTAATTAATTATAATATCTATAAAACATTTAAATGATAAAAAATGGGTTTATTTTCTTACTCCCACGTCAATTTCTCAAGAGTGGTAGTCACTAGTTTATTCACCTCCATGCTTTGTAGGATACTGATTAAATCCCTTGGGGCCTAATCTAGACCAACAGGTCACCATACCCCCCCACCCACGAACATGTCTCTATTCACTCATTTATTGTGTGAAACCCTATATAGGGGATTTTCCTACTCTATGTCTTCTCTATAGTCGCTTGAGGCTGGATTCTACTTTCAATATTGTTTGGTTATCCTTACAATTCTATGGCTTCATAGGTAGATGTTTCAGCTTTTATTTGGATGGTATTTTTAAAGTTTATTATATATGAATCTGATAATGAATCAAAATCACTAAAACAAAGACCAAATATCATTATATAGTACCATGATCTCATAAATCAACTTCTAGACTTCTCAAATTATCTTATGTTTTTTATTTTCCTCAATATCATCCTTATAATTTTATAATTCTCAAACCATTCAAGGATGGAACACCATAAATAACATCATCATAGAGACAAAAAAAATTATTATAAATTATCCATGGAACTTATGAACACTTAAGTATCATTTTACTTAAATGGAAATGGATCTATAAAAATAAAAACTCAATATCTCTTCAAATAACTTCAAACTAACTCTCCAAATCACTTCCAGTAACTTATTCTTCAGTTCGTATTGACATCGAGATTCATTGTCACTCCATAATCACTAACAAAAATTAAAAATAAATACAACATTCAAACATATTGGGCTTAAAATTATCCTCTTTTTTTCAATACCCATATAAAATAATTTCTTAATATGGGATCTTATTTTCTCAATCATATTTTCTATCCCCAATTTATAGTGAAAAAATTATCTTCAATTTTTTTTTCTCTATCAATTTTCTTTAAAATAAAGAAAAAGTACTTAAGATATTGGTATCAATTCATACTCAAGAAATGTTTCAACAACCATTCTAATATAAATCTATGTGATCCATGATCAATAAGAAAACAAGAGGGTTTTATTTGGACTATAAGGTTGTATATTAACAATTGAATTTGAAACTAACTAAAATGAGACACACATTACCTTTTTCAAGAGTCGTCTAACTATTTTTAGGATGAAATAACCAATATATATCACATGAGATAAATATTATCATGTAATTTAAACATGTCTTTCTATAATCCAACCCACAATTTAACATCATTCAAGTTTAATAGATAGGTTATGAGCTTTTGAAAATAGAATTGAATCTTCTTAAAATTATCACTTAAATATCATTGATTAAAATAAAATTTTACCACATTATATTAGGATCCAATTTCTCTAACCAAGTATTAGAGAATAATAAAGTGTAAATTTACAATGAAATCTATCAATAACATTCCAGAATAATATATGTGAGTGATATAAATAGTTCTAGAATCATGTTAAAACATTCTTTACTTCTATACCCCTCAAATTTACTCTAATCACATCCTTCAAAAAGGTGGATCTCTTCCATGGATAGATTACATGATGTTCCAAGTAGATAACTCACAAAAATATATCTTTTCACACCACCATCCACGTTTGTAAAAAAACTTCAACACTATAAAATATGATATTCTCATCATATTTCTTCTAGAATACAAAATTAATGATCAAGTTAGGATGGTGGATTCTTCCATTATATATCAATATTTAATATTATACACTTCTTATCAGGTTTTAAACCTAGTAATATACTTCACCTTTAATTACCTACATGGTAAGCACACAAAACCCACAAAAATAACCGTGAATAATATGGAACTACTTGTTCCTCAATAAGAATAATAAGGGTGAGAGGAATTTCTCAACCAAGTTATCCCATTTTATTCAGCCTTCATTCTTTTAAATTTTGATTCAAAAAATGATTTCACTTTGGGAAGCAAGGAATTATTCACATATTAAATTTATTTTCATGATATACATCTATTTTCTTTATCTATTAATAAAAATTAATCACCATGTACAGTATTCATACTTTTCATGGATTCTTCTTCTTATAGTAGAATTGTTAAAAAAAATTATAAATGTATCTAGACATAATTTATCACCCAAATAAATCTTTGTTAACTCTTTAGATCTCATTTTTTGACTAACTATCTTGGAATTATGGATCTTCAAGTGAAACCTTTCCATCACCTTTTTTAAAGATTTCACTTACTCTACCTTCATCTTCCTTGAATTTTCAAAATAATCCATAAAAATAAAAAAATTATCATGAATTGAAATCCCTATTAGAGTCTTCAAATGGATTTTTGGGAGTGATCTCCCAAGAACCAACCCCTTGATTTCATTTTAGATTTATTTCCTATTTTTCATTTTCTTGATTTCATAAATTCATACATCCATGGATTGTTTTCATGCCTCGATGATATTTCCCCAACTATCACAATAAAATATGTTTTTTATATAACACTCTTATTAAAATTCTTGTATCTTTCACCCAATAATTTCTCACATCTCTTCTTTGAAATATTTTTTTTTGAATATTATGATTTGAGTCTTTCTTCAACATCTTATACATGGTTTTATATTCTCTCTCCACAAAATTTTTTTGTCATATTTTCCCATTTTATTTTGATATATTTGGATAAGAACATGTTCAATATATATGACCACAATCATTGTAAACATAAATTATATTTCCAAATATTCCAAATATGTTTGATTTTGACATATTTAACCCTTTCATCTATGGATGTTTATTATTCTCTATATTTCTATAATTTTAAACGGTCATACATTATACTTCTAGAATTGATGTATAATACCAATAATAAATTCACTTGTTCCAAAACCTATTATACCACTAATAAGAACCTATAAATATTGACATTCCTTTCCAAACCACTTGTTATCTAGATTTGAAATCTTTCCATTTATGAGCTTTCCCTGCCACTTGTAAGACTACTTTTGGGTGACCAAAACTAATATTACTTCATTATCCACCATAAATCTAGTATTAGGATTTTCAACACCTATCCTCATCCTTATCATCACTTATCCTTATATGCTCATCCTAATTTACCCCCATGTTGTTTTCCACTTGTTCAAGTTGGGTGATCACTTCCTTCATGTTATTTAATATCCCACAAATAAAAGAGAAACTTCCTTTTAGAATTCTATGAGACATACCTTTTAATAAATGAACTAATATATCCTATAGAGTTGAAGATGAATTATCATCCCCACTAATGCCTAGTTTTTCAAAATTGTACTATATATAAGGATTATAATTTACATAATGGTCACTAAATTGATTTTATTTAACTATGTTATAAAGGAAACCAATTTTCATAGTTATATATTAAACTACATGTTCTTATTCTATCTGTTCATATCTATCTTATTTAGTATCGTGACATAGAGGAACTAGAACACCTTCTTATTGGAATTGGAGAGATTCCTTATTTAACATTCACTACCTGTTTATTTTAATTTTCATTCTGGTATTAGTAGAGATACAATTATTATCTTAAAAATATGCATCCTCACTAAAAGTACACATATTTACAAATTCGGAATGATACTTAAATCTTTAAATGGGAATAACTTCAACAATAGAAAATTCAATCAGAGTTAGATCTATATATAACAACAATTATTGGATTAATTTGGGATATTATCAACAATGAGAGGATAATTTTTATCAATATTGGGGTCTTTTAAAATAAATTTAAACTATTTTATCCCATTTTATAAGGACCTAGCCTTAAACATTACATAATCTTGAATTAAGTTAATAATTAATATTGAGAATCTTTTCAGGTTTATATCTTTATTGAAATAGTTCATAACTTATACATAACATCTTTAACATTACAAGTAGACACTTCAAATCACTATATATTTTTTTTCAAAAAACAAAAACCCTTTAAAACAAAACATGACATTGTTTCATGTTTTAACGGCATAAATTCTCCTTGATCTCATCCTTGACTCTATTATTCCTTATTTCATGAGAAAAAAATTTCCGAACTTTTGATGATCATAAAAAGTTCTTTAAGGTATATATAAAGAAATAAAACTATCAATCTTTAGATAATATGAAAACCATGAATAATTTATTATAAAGTAATACTTTTCACCTTTAAGAAGTAGTAAAAACAAATCACTAAATATAATCTCTTTTCTTAACCTTTTTGAAACCGAAAGATTACCACAATCCCATAGAATACAATATATAACATATAAAGTTAACTTGGTACATAAACATACTTAAATATAATAACCATACAGTCAAATTCCACACATATCACTAAATGGAATAGCTATACGGCTGACTTCCATACCCAATTAATTAGATGTTATAACATAACCACCCATACTTGGTTTATCACGGAACAACCCATCATTTGGTTTATCACGTAACCACTTGTAAAATGTCCAAGTACCATTATATAATCACAACACATAAAATATTAAAAATATCAACATTTCACTAATAAAATTTCATTTGAAATCAGAAGAAATCATTTCAAGATATTGAAATATCAACCCATATCAAAAACCTTTTTTAATACCAAAACACCCAAATATAGAATAAGGGGTTTCTTTTTTCCTTTTAAAAGCATTAAGTCTTATAGAGGAAGACAAATAACGATTACAGCGGCGGAGATGTCATTGTCACCGCATACATTAAAAACATACCATTTCCATTTATTAAAATGGTTCATAGATAAAAGATTCCCTTTGAATGAAATTAAAATTCAAAGTGTTTTATTATCCACTGTATAAAAGAAATAGGTGTATATTCTCAAAATATTCCTCAAGGAAAAGATATTGAGATGAATTCTCTTACCTAGAGTTTGACTTGTCTCGTACGTTCCTTTATCTTCCTGAATAATAAACTTAAGTTAATTTCTAATTTCTTAAAAACCTTTTTCAAGTTCATTATTCCTTTTATATCACTTATTACCTTGCTATAACAATTAGTTAATAATTTGAGTTCATATCGTACATTTTGTCGAAGTTCGGAACTTGAGCCAAAAAAAATTAACTTGTTATAATTACAAATTGTCTATGTGGTCAAAATTAAATTATCCCCAGAATAATATTAATGATTTAGATATCATATATATCAAGTATATATTTATTTATAATATTTTATAGAATTTTGATATAAGAAATGAAATGCACCGTTCATGAAGACGGTAATCTGTACGTACGCATGAACACTACTTTCATTTATGTTTCATATTTAAAGGAATTAAAACTAAATGATACATAGGTATATTATAATTATATTATAATATCATATATATTTTCATTAACTCCATCCTTTATATGTTCCATGTATGGAATGAACGAATCATATCACTTTGAGGGGTGGTAGTCCACACTTCCTCAAATGAAATTATCATATTTATACAACAAGAAAAGCATAAATATATGTTCTAAATGATAATTACAAAAGTATAGATATAAAATTAATATCATATATATCATATATAATTATAGTGTCATCATAATGGAAACCATAAGAGGTTGTAGCAGAAGATCGAACCATTATCATTTCGTGAGGCAGTAGTTCATCATCCATAGAAATAGTATGTTCTATACCCATTAGGAAGAGGTGTGTGTAATTTTAGTTCTAATAAATTTCATAAAATAAACATAGTATATTTAAGATAATTTTTTGGTTATAAAATAATTGAATAAAGAGAGTTTATGGGGTAGGATAAGGAAAATAAATGAAAGAATCTAGAGAGAAGACATTACCTCAAATTGGGTAACTCCTTTTGATTTAAACTAAAAAAACATTCTTTAATTACCTTATACCAAAATTAAGGCTTCTATAAGGAACAAAGCGATTTTTGAGGCTTATTTTGGTAGATTTTGTATGATCCAAGGGGGCTTGAGAGGTGTGAGTAAGGGTTAGAGGTGGTGTCCTTTTATAAGAGGGAGGAGGGGCACTTTAGGAAAGTTTGAAAATATTATTTTATTATTAATTGATTTTAGAATTATAATAATAGAAAAGTGATATAATTAGAATATCAGATGATTATGGGTATAAATCCTCTCATAAAATGTATTTTAGAAATTTTTAGGTCATAAAATTAATCTTATCGTTTAGCTTTAACCCTTAGTTAAATAAATTAACTCATACCATGTCCTCTTGTATTTTCATAAAATTTGGTTACTATAGTTAGTATAAAATTCCAGGCGACCAAAAATGGATCATTAATGAAATTTTTGACATCATATATTTCATTTTGATGAACAACATATTTTTATGACTATTATATAATTCAATAAAATATTAATTTATTTAAAAACTCATTTATGTCAATTTTTATACTATTCATATCCTGACTTTTTAAAAATCCATAAATACTTGATTAATTGTAAAAAACATTATTAATTAAAATATAACAAGTCATAATCATCCATAATATTAATTTATGTCATAAAAAGTTTCAAAATAAATTTATTTTAATATCTATAATCTCATTTATTTAAATCTTTCATTAATAAGATAATCACTACATCACCATTGTGTCACAAATAAAATTATTTAATTGATGTATAAAAATTATAAATAAAATACCATGAAATAAGAAATATTTTTAGATTTATAATTACTATTTATAGTCTAATATATAACTTTTATAACCCCATATAAAAATTTTCTAGTAAAAGATACATGTTTAAGTTATATTTTCCTCAACTTCAAATTAAAAGTAATTAAATGTCATTCTCACACACAAGTGGCTCCATGGGGTCCTAAAATCGACCCAAGGATTCCCATGGTTAGAAATATCTCATAAAATTGGCTTATGATATGTGTTATAGTAATTTAATATTATTATAATATTAATTTTTACCTTTATTTACCAGATTTCCCCAAAAACCATGGTAAATAAAATATATATTGTAGTAACTATTCATAATGTCTAAAAATAAATGGTAACTATTTACAAAATTTAGACCTCCTTATTCCAAATATGGAAGAACTTTTTAAAAATTCAAAACACATAAGTTGTAGAAATTAATTTAAAATTAATTCCCGTTGTCAAAACCAAAAAGCGTGTTTTTAAGAATTAAAAACTACCAAAAGATTGACATCTGTTTATGTCCAATTTCTAATTGAAATTACTTCCAATGACCAAAATTAGATTAACTGAAAAAATAATAATCTAATTACACTTTAAAACCATTTAAATGGGCAATGTAAGTATATAAATAAATTATATTAAAAGATTGTTTTGACATAAAATGCAGTATTTTTCACTATTCAATAAAAAATAAGCTTTATCAGAAAAATACAAAAATTTACCAAAAGTAAATTATGATGTCTCACTTCTAAATAAGAAGTTTATTTTGTCAAATAGAACATATAAAAGTGGAAAAAAATAGATTTAAAATGTGTTTTATATCAAAAGGTGGTAAATCGACCTTTTAAAGAATATTAGCGTATTTCATGCTTAAAATCAGATTCATTCTTATTTTAAGCCTCTAAAAATTATTGGATAAATGTAAAGACATTTAAAAAACATTTTTAATCATAATATGTTTATTTATGTCCATTCCTAAAAAATACAATAGCTACGCGTTAACTACCATTTAAAATAATATTATTATATTATTATTTTTCAGTATAACTCAAAGTTGTGTACAGCAAAACATTTCAAAGAAACTCGTTGTTGCGTGTTGAGTACGCTATCGAAAAAAGTGTCCTCTTTAACAAAAAATTAATATCTAATTCATAAATATTAATAGATATGAAAAGTTTTTATTCTATAAATACCTTGGTCATTACATCCTTCCCCCTTATGAAAATTGCATCCTCGCAATTTTAAAATTAGGTGTGGAAAATTCATTAAAAGTCCCACATCAGAAAAAAGAGTCAATAAAACTATCATTTGAAAAGAAAGAAATATAATTAAAAAAGTAACTCGAGATAACAAATACTTGGGTTCCATTTAAAAAAACATGGATATGGAAGAGAAACTAACTCTCAAAGATTAATAGAGAGTGATAGAGAACTTGATCATGGAAATTTAACCACCATAATACCAGAAATTTGTGGTTGGGTAAAAGTATGATGATAAAAGAAAGTGTATAACATTTTTTCTTCAAGATACTTTTCATAGAGTTGAAGGATTTTATCACTACCTAGACTAAGATCATAAGAAAATATACTTACTTGAAAAGTAGTGTTTCATCCTTTAATCAAATTTCTTCCACAAACTCACCTTTTCTCCAAACGTTGTGAATTCAAGATGACTTAGTCACATCTGAAGTGCTTTATTTAACGACTAGAGAATGACTTAATCCAAAAAAATAACTATATAATTTCCCTATCTTTAGACATTAATTGAAACAAAAAATGGTTAGTATGAGAGTAGATAACCCCCAAAAAGGATAATAATTTATAAAACAAAATACTACACTTAATCTCCAAAATTTGACCAACAATACCCAAAGTTCAACAAAGAACATTCAATAAAAAATTGTCCTTAAAATTATTCAAAGTAACACAAACTATGATTTAAAACCAAAACTCAGAAATATTTAATGACAAATTCTTCTGTAGTTAATCTTAACATTTATCTCCAAATGACATCGACTACTCTTAAAGTATCATACTGAAGTGTAATTAACCTAATCACATATTATATTTGATAGGTTAATAATTTCCATAAATAACCCAAATCAACATATGTCCACAAAAAATATATTCTTCACAAATAAAATTTCATCCATTACTCCACAAATGAGATCCCATAGTATTATATTTTCCTTAAGCATGTAGTGTTCCCAAAAGAGATAATGTCTTCCAAAATAACCATTATCACTTAATCACAATATCATTTTACCATACTAAGAATATCAATTTGATAAAACATAACCTCCAAAAATAAATTTATTCTGGATCCATAAAATCATTTTACTAAAAAAGTATAAGTCATACTAACCAAGGACTTCTCATAGTCTAGTGGTATGTGATAAACCTCAATCACACTTTGGTTGTGGGTTCGATTCTCGCAGCTTTATCCGACGTTATGAGTTGTCGCACGGTCTGCGTTTTGTCCTTTTTCAAAAACTATATAATATTATAACACTCCAAAAAAATGAGATAAATTCCTCAAAAATAACCATAACTTATTTTAACCACAAATGTTATCTCATACCTCTCATTTTAATCCCAAAAAGAAGTAACTTTTGATTACCTCAAATTCAAGAATCATATAAACCCAAATGGTTCTTTATAAGTATATACAAAAAAGAAAGGATAATTATTCATTGAATAACATTTTCACATATCAAAATTCAGGGTTACACATACTAGAAAAACTCTTCTAAAGTAATCCTATCATTAATGTATTTAAACATATCATTGTCCATAGATCCAACATATCTCTTAAATTCCTAAAATGTAGACATATTAATCATATAAGATTCTTCATGATCCTTTACCCATGTTTTTTCCATATTATTATTTTATACTTCTTTAATACAAACAAAATCATACATAATTTACTAATATTTCAGTAGTGTAAAAACATGAGCTAAGAAATAATCCCTACCTTTCAAAGGTCATTTTCAGTTTCCTCATCTTCTATTAGAATGGCATTAGGAATTGGTTATTATACATTTATAAAATCCTACTGATCCAACTCCTGAACCATATTTATAGGACATTTATTTGTATAATGGACATTCGCACCACATTTAAAACATTCAATTGATCCTTCAGAAAGAATTTCTTTCCCTTTCCAAGTGTGAACTAGATTCTTCATTTTTTTCAGGGTAGTTATTTCTTTATGAACATCATTACCACATCTAAAACATCTTCCCATCCCTTTGAAGAATTTTTTAGGTGTTTATATCTACATATTTGTTACATAGGTTTTTTAATATACTTACATTTATGATTATTACATGAACTTTAATAAGGATTGGTTTCTCGCATATAATATTCCTTAGAAAAATCACCAAGGTTCAATTAGTCAATCATGACTCTAGATAGTTTGTTATGTATAACCAAAAAAGTTATCATTGAAGCTCCCATTTCATTTAGTTTCTCATTTAGAAAACCACCCCATTTTCCTTCACATCCATTGTGACTTTGGTGCCTTCTAGATCTAGCCATTTACTAAAACCAAAAAGTTCAGTGTTAGAATATGAGTAAAATCATCATATACTATCTTATGAGGAGGGTAAAAAATAAGTTATACATTTTCATGTTATCTTAAATTCATTATATTTATCTAAAAAATTATCTCTTTCTTATATTCTACCCATTATAGTAATGTCACTTATGCTTAAATAACACCCAAACCACTAAATTTATCTAAATCGACCTCTGATACAAACTATAAGAACCTAGCCTTAAACATTAAATAATCTTGAATTAAGTTAATAATTTACATTGAGGATATTTTCATGTTTATATATTTAGATAATTAGGTCATAACTTATACATAACATCTTGAATATTACAATTAGACACTTCAACTCACTATCCATTTTTTCATAAAACAATTACTCTTTAAAACAAAACATGACATCATTTCATGTTTTAATAGCTTAACATTTCCTTGATCCCATCCTTGACTCTATACTTATTTATGTCCTATGAAAAAAATTTCAATACTTGGGATGAGCATTAAAATATTGGTAAGGGATACATAAAGAAAAAACTATTAGACTTTAGATAACATGAAAACCATGAATACTTTATTATAAAGTAATACTTCTCACCATTAATAAGAAATAATAACACTTCACTGAATATAAGCTCATTAATTACCCTTTTTGTAACCAAAATATTACCAAAATCCCATAGAATGCAAAATATAACATATAAAGGTGACATGGGACATAAACATTCTTAAATGGAATATCCATAAGGTCAACTTCCACACATATCACTAAATGGAATACCCATACAGCCGACTTCTATACCCAATGCATTGAAGGTTACAATGTGACCCCATGCCCTTGGCTTATCAAGGAACCACCCATCATTTGGTTTACCATGTAACCACCCATCAAATGTACAAGTACCATTATATAATCATAACACATAAAATATTGCAAATATCAACATTTCACTAATAACATTTCATTTTCAATCACAAGAAATCATTTTATGATATTGAAATACTCAATCAATTTCAAAAACCATTTTCAATACCAAGGAACCCAAAAATGGAATAAGGGGTTTCTTTTTTCCTTTTAAAAACATTAAGTATTATAGAGGAAACAAAATAATGATTACAATGATGGAGAGGTCATTTTCACCAAATACGTTAAAAACATTTGTTTTCCATTTATTAAAATGCATCGTAGATAATATATTCCCTTTGAAATAAATTAAATTTCAAGGGATTTTATTATACACTGTATAAAATAAAGACATGTATATTATCAAAATATGCCTCAATGAAAGGAGATTGAGATAAAGTCCCTTACCTCGAGTCTGACTTGTCTCATATGTTCCTTGTTCTTCCTGAATAAGAAACCGAAGTTAATTTATACTTACTTCAGAAAATTTTTCATGTTTATTATTCCTTTTATATCACTTATTACCTTTTGATAACAATTATATAATTATTTGAGTTCATATCGTACATTTTGACGATGTTCAGTACTTGAGTCAAAAATGAACTTGTTATAATTACAAATTGTCCATGTTGTCAAAATTACATTACATATAGAATTATATTCATGATATAGATATCATATATATCAATTATATATGTATTTATAATCTTCCATAGCTTTTAGATATAAAACATTAAATGCACCATTCATGTAGACGGTAAGTCATACGTATGCATGAACACTACTTTAATTTCTTTTTCATATTTAATCACTACTGGATTGTGGTGTTTTCCCAACACTTCCTTACAACCAGTTTCATAAAACCATTGGTAAAGAAGGGTTTTACCAATGGTTTCCTAAAACCGTTGGTAAATCACATCCTAATCAACCTTTACCAACAGTTTAAACAGAACCGTTGGTAAAATGATGGATTAGGGGACCTTTTACCAACGGTTATTTATAACTGTTGGTATAAGTGTGTCCCTAACATTTTTACCAACTTTTTTTAAAAATAGTTGGTAAAAGTTTCCCCCAAATTCATAGCGGCCCCTTCTCTCCCCCATTCGCGACACATAACCCTAAACTGTAGTAATTCCTCCAAATTTGCAGCATCCCCCACTCTCTCGGAAATCTAGGAGCTCCTTCAGCTTCCTATTCCTCCATCCCATCTAAGCTGCTGAATCTCTTACTGAATCTCCATCTGACACATCGCAAATTAGGTATTTTCTTTAGTGGTACCTTATTTTTATTGAAATTTATCTAATATTTCAGTTTTTAGTTTTGTTTTTTATGTGTATATGTTTTTGTTTCTGTTTGGATTTAACCAAGAATTTTTTCATTTGAATCCATTTAATTAATTAAATCTTTGACCCTACATCGAAGATGAAGGGATTTTTTCTCCAAAACCACAGAAAAAACATTTAGATTTTTTAGTTGTCACTTTAATTTATCATATCAATAGATTAAAATGTTATATAAATAGACTGGATAGTTATAGACCTCTATGTGGTCACCTACATAAATTTTATCTCACACATTGTTCGAGATTCCATTGGGTACCCGGATAAACTACATGATTATATGTTTAGATAAGGGGAATCACCATCTTACAAATGCATGACTACTCACATGACATAGTATAGAGCATGTAGCATATGATTGGGTTTTAGATCAAGAAGCTAGGTCAAATTTTAGTATTTGTTGAGCCTCTTATATAGTACTATTTCATACTAATTGTAACTATATTTTTCTTCTTGATACATGACATACATTACCATCATTTTGTTTATGTTTTTATTATTAGTTGGTATTACTTATTTGGTTATTTTCATCCATTTCCAATATTTTCCCATTGTTATCTTTCTTCCACTTTTTAACTGATAATATTAAAATTGTGAAACTTAGGTAATGTGTAACATCCCAAGTAAGTAATGAATAATATATATTTTTATCTATGTCTATTAATGATTAAGATAGTGTTATAGAGGCTTAAAATGAAAATAAATACAATCTTATGCATGGAATACACTAATATTCTTAAAATATTGTTTTACTGCCTTTTGATGGCAAACCATTTTTGAAACTATATTTTGACAATTTTATAAACTATGTTTGTCAAAATAAACTTATCCTTTATGATTGGGACATCAAAATTTACCTTTTGTGAATTTTTGGTATTTTTCTGACAATGTTCATTTTTTTAATGAATAGTAAAAAATACTGCATTTTACATCAAAACTGCTTTTTAATCTAATTTATTTATATGATTAGATTATGTTTTGAATTGGTTTTGAATTTAAATTAGAATATATTTTTACCATTTTATCCAATGGTGGCCATTGGAATCAATTTCACTTTGAAATTAGTCTTAAACTGGTGTCAATATTTTGATACTTATTGTTTTGTAAAAACACGCTTTTTGCTCTGGCAGCGGGAATTAATTATTAAATTAATTAATGTGACTTATATTATTTGAATTTTGTAAAATAGACTTCATTTTTGAATTCGGAATATCAAATATAGCTTAGGGTAAATTTTTGGTAATTTTCTGAAAAACTTCAATTTTTGATGAATAGTGAAATCACTAAGTGGTAATCAAGCAAACTGATTTTTCAGTCAAATGAAAGTTTACCACTAATCTGTATTGAATTTTAAAAATCCGACATACATGGTTGTCATTAATAAGTAAAATGTGGTTCAATGAGATTAAAATAATTTTTTGGTGAATAGTAACTTATTAAGTTTTTAATCACGATTAGTGGTAATTAGTGTAGTTTAAGGAATAAATAATGCTTTAATAATATGGAATGACCTAGAAACATGTCCCAACCTTATTGGTTATGTCATGGCCGACCAAGAAAATCCCTGGGTCAACTTGGGGACCCCATGGAGACATTTTGGTTGGGAAATGACATAAATAACTTTTTATTTAATGTAAAAGTAAAAATGACAGAAACATAATATGTTTCACAAAAACAATTTTTACATGGGGTTATAAAGATCAAATATTTGATTATAAATAGTAATTGGAAAGCTAAAAAGATTTCCTACATCATAGTATTTTTTTTATAATTTTTAGACATTAAATAAATTAAATTATTCATGACATAATAATGATGCAGCGATGACATCATTATTTGACGATTTAAATAAAATGGAAATATAATGTAAAATCTATGAACTACACATGTCCAAAACTTATTGGATGAGTGGATTTCGAAGCCTTATCACCTTATCCACGAATTATATCAATGTGGGACCTTTTTAAACCGAAACACATTTTCAAATAAAGTAATATTTCTTTACTTTCCAAAAGTGCCCCTCCTCTCCTCTTATAAAAGGCCCCCACCTCTACCTCATTTCACACACTGCTCAAGCCTTTGGCTCGGCCAACCCCTGCCCATTTACTCTCTCCAAATACCTCTCCTCATCTTAGAGGATTCCCTTTGGGCAGAATCCTTTCAAAGGAAGCCTTTAGGCTCAAATCAAAAGGAGTTACACTTTTAAAGGTAATTCTTTCTCTCATGTTCATTTGTTTTATTTTGTTTCTCCAACCCCCTAAACACTTTTTATTTACTTCTTTTGTAACAAAACCAGTATCTTCAATATACTAGGATGTTGTTATATTATTTATTTGAGCTACACTCTCACACAACTACATCAAATGGTTAAAGAACATACGGTTTCCGTGGATGGCGAAATTCTGCCTCCTGAAACGATGATTGTTCAATACTCATTTAACACCTTCAAAGGTGGCCATTATGATGTCACTATTTTTATATATGATATATAATATGTTTATGTTTTCCTTAAGCTTCTGTTTTTTTTATTTTGGGCATACCTTTATGGTTCCCATTATGGGTAAACACGATATCTTCATTTTAGGAAGTGCGGACTACCGCCCCCTCAAAGTGATTTGATTCGTTAAATACCATATGTGGGACATATAAACGATGGAACTATGATATTATATATGATATTATACTGGAATTATAATATAAATTTATATCATTATGATTCCATTCTATAAAATACGAAATAGAAATGAAAGTAGCGTTCATGCGTACGTACGGCTTACCGTCTCCATGAACGGTGCATTTCATTTCTTACCTCTAAATGATTATGTAATATTATAAATGCATGTATGTACTGGATATATATGACATATATGATATCTACATCATGAATACCATTCTAGATATAATGAACCTTTGACCAAATTAACAACATGTAAGTGTAAGAAGTCTATTTTTGACTTAAGAGCCAAATACCGACAAAATGAACATTATTAACTTAACTGATTACATGATGTTCATAACATGGTATAAAAGGAATAATGAACTTGAAAAAGATTCATAATCAAGTAGAGATTAACTCAAGTTTATTATTCATGAGATTAAAGAACGGTCGGGTCAAGTCGGATACGAGGTATGGGACTTCGTCTCAATCTCCTTTCATTGAGGCATATTTTATTTTATACACAACTTTCTTTTATACGGTGTATAAACCACTTTGACTTTTACGTTTATTCAAAAGGAATATTTTTTATACAAAGCGTTTACTAAACGACAAACGGGAATGTTTTTGTCGTACTTATGCGGCGACAACGACTTCTCCGCCGTCGTGACCGTTATTTGAGTTTCGGCTTCCTCTACAAGCCATACCTTCTTTTTAAAAGAAAAATAAATACCATGTTTTACTTTTCTTTTACTTTGGTATTGAAAATGGTTTTCATAATGTTTTTATTATATCAATGTGTTGTATTGATATCTCGTGATTGAAATGTGGAAGTGTTATGTTTCCTTTATGCATGTTTTATGTGATATGATTATGTTTAGGTTCTTGGGCATTATTATGAAGACGGGTGGTTCCGTGATAAACTAAGGGCGGGTGAGCCCGTTATAGCTCTCCAATGCATTGGTTAATGCGAAGGAGTGAAACGTTAAGGTTTCTCCGAAGATATTTTAGGGAATATACTGTGATGGGTATTCCAAACGTAACCAAGAGGGTTACTCCCTACGTAAGAATGTTATGAATGCCTCAAGTTACCTTTATGTCTTATGATTTCTATGATTTATTCATGATTTTATGAGGTATGTTAAAGTGCCTATGTTTTATGGGTAAAGTATGATTTCATTCTTATGTATATATGAACTCATGTTTCCTTTCCATGTTTTTTTATAACCCATACTGAGTTTTTATGCTCATCCCATGTTTTTGAAATGTTTTTCACAGGTCAAGGGAAAGGTACTTGATAAGATGATAGAGTCAAGGAAGTGTCAAGAAATAATCCATGTTTTGTTTTAAATGTGTTTCCATTGATGGGAATGAAGAATACTATCTTTATGTAACCACTTTGTTTATATGTGGAATGTAATACAAGTTTTATGATCTAATTCTCTAAAACTCTAAACCCGAAAAGATCCTCAATGTGTAATATTGTAATAACTCAAGATTAAGTAAGGTTTAAGGCTAGGGCCTTATAGTTGGTATCAAAGGGAGGTTTAGATAACTTTAGGAGTTAGAATTCTATTAAATTATTATCCAAAAATATATTTTTTTTCGAAATGATATAGCATTTAAAGATTACCATGTTGCTTCATCAAAGACATGTTTGTTCAGAATGGTTTTCCGCAGAGGAAACAGGGAAGCAGTGCCAGGAAGGCATACAAAAGGAAATAACCTTCCAAATCAGTATCCAGAAATGGTCGGAATTGGAACTGAACAGTTTGTTACAGTAATGGCGGAGTTGACTCAAGCGATAAATGGCGGTGGTATCCATGCACGAGATCTTCCAGAACAACCGCAGAGGAACATGTTAGTGGTGGAACATTTCATGAGGCAACATCCACCATCATTCAGAGGATCATCTTACCCTGTGCTAGCTGAAGGGTGGATTAAAGCACTGGAGAAGATTTTTGATGTCATGGGGTGTTCAGAAAGTCAAAAAGTTAGTCTTGCTATTTACCGTTTGAAGGGTGAAGCAGATCAGTGGTGGTCTATGGTTAAAAATATCAGGGACGCCGATGAGATTGATGCTCTTGACTGGGATGAATTCAAAGGTATGTTTCTTGAGAAGTATTTTCCTAAGGCTGTTCGACTTAGGATGGAAAAGCAATTCTTGAAATTGAGGCAAGAGGAAGACTCAGTGGCTGCCTATGAAGAAAGGTTCACTCGATTGGCAAGGTATGCTCCAAATTTTATCCGGGGCCTTGATAGTAAAATCAATCATTTCTACTCAGGATTAAAGCCAAAGTATCGAAGGGTATTAGCTTCTCGTGAGTTTAAAAGTTATGAAAAGATTGTTCGATGTGCTGAGAAGGTGGAAATGGAGTTTGTCGATGACCATGTTTTCTATAACAACCAGCAGAAGAAGAGACCGAGGTGGCAAGAGAAAGGTAAGAATTCTTCAAAAAAGTCTGATGGTAGGAGAACTAAGTTTCTAGTTTGTGATAAATGTGGCAAAAGGCATGCTGGGGAATGTCTTCTGAATTCTGTGAAGTGCTACCGATGTGGTAAGATGGGACATAAGGCTCGTGATTGCACTGAAAATGATCAAGGTGAAGTTAAGAACAAATTTGATTTACAGTTAGTGAAATGTTATAAGTGCAATGAGATGGGTCACTATGCAAACGAGTGTCCAACAAAGAGCTTGAGTGATGGGAAGCAGTTAGACTACAAGCAGAAAGGGGTGGTGAAATCCTTTGCAACTACTTCAGCAGATGTCGGGCCATCAAATGAAGTTGTATCAGGTACTTTGTTTGTTTTTTCAGATTATGTCAGTGTGTTGTTTGATTCGGGGTCTACACATTCTTTCATCTCTGAAACCTTTTCTAGTAAAATGGGAATACCATCTCAAGAAATGACTCCTGAACTTTTGGTAAAAACACCTGGGGGAAGTGTCGAGGCAAAAAGAATTTATAAGAATCTTCCTATCCTTATCTGTGGAAAGAACCTACTTGCAAAACTTATTGTTCTACCTCTAGTAGAGTTTGATGTTATCCTGGGTATGGATTGGCTCTCTATTTACCATGCTAAGATTGACTGTAGAGATAAAGAAGTTTCTTTTCAGAAAGACTTTCAGTTTGTTTACAGGAATGAACCCTTACTTTTGATAACATATCAAGAGGCCGAGAAACTTGTAAAAGATGGAAATGAATGTTACCTTGCACACGTCATTGAAAATAAAGGAACTGTTCAGATTAATGATGTGCCAGTGGTAAATGAGTATCCTGATGTTTTTCCTGATGAGTTGCCTGGAATAATACCAGATCAGGAAGTTGAGTTTATTGTTGACTTAGTTCCTGATGCTAAGCCAATTTCAAAACCCCCTTATCGAATGGCACAAATTGAACTTTTAGAGTTGAAGGAGCAATTGCAAGATTTATTAGAGAAATGTTTCATTAGACCTAGCACATCACCATGGGGTGCTCCTGTTTTATTTGTTAAAAAGAAATATGGTTCTATGAGACTTTGCATTGATTATAGAGACTTGAATAATATCACTATTAAGAACAAATATCTTTTGCCTCATATCGATGATTTGTTTGATCAGCTCCAGGGAGCTCAGTTTTTTTCAAAGATTGACCTGAGATCGGGGTACCATCAGCTGAAGGTAAAGGAGGCAGATATTCCAAAGACCGTGTTCCGTACGAGATATGGCCATTATGAATTTGTAGTAATGCCTTTTGGGCTAACCAATGCACCTGCTGTATTCATGGACTTAATGAATAGAATTTTCCATGAGTTCTTGGATAAGTTGTGGTGGTTTTAATTGATGATATTTTGGTGTTTTCTAAAAGTAAAGAGGAGCATGAAAAACATTTAAGGGTTATCTTGCAAACCTTAAAAGAAAAGAAACTGTATGGGAAATTCAGCAAGTGTGAGTTTTGGTTGCAACAAATTTCTTTCCTTGGTCACATTGTTTCTAAAGATGGAATAACTGTTGATCCTGCAAAAACAAAAGTTGTGGAAGAATGGCCAAGACCCACAAATGTAACCGAGATTCGTAGCTTCCTTGGTTTGGCGGGCTATTACAGAAGGTTTGTTAGAAATTGTTCATGGTTATCTAGTCCAATGACTAAGCTAACTCGGAAGGGTGTTAAGTTTATCTGGACAAAAGAATGTGATGATTGTTTTCAGGAATTGAAAAGAAGATTGGTGAATGCTCCAGTTTTGTCACTACCTTCCAGGAATGGTGAGTTTGTTATATACAGTGATGCTTCATTGAAAGTACTTGGTTGCGTCCTAATGCAGAATGATCAGGTAATTGCTTATGCTTCACGACAGTTGAAAACTCATGAGGTAAATTACCCTACACATGATTTGGAATTTGCTGCTTTTGTTTTTGCTTTAAAAATTTGGAGGCATCATTTGTATGGAGTAAAGTGTGAAATATATACCGATCACAAAAGTTTAAAGTATATATTCACTCAGAAAGAGTTAAACATGAGACAAAGGAGATGGCTGGAATTAATCAAAGATTATGATTGTACAATTCATTACCATCCGGGAAAAGCAAATAAAGTGGCTGATTCTTTGAGTCGAAAAAGTAATGCTTCATTAACAATGTTGTGTTTGGAACGTGATCCTTTGGTTAAGGATTTGATGAACTTTGGCATAAAAGTTTTTGGTGCAGGAAGTCCTTCTGTTTTGTTTCAAGTATCAGTGAGATATTCTCTATCAGATTGAATCAAGCAAGAACAGAAGCAAGACAGTGAGTTGCAGGAAAAGGTAGAGCTGGTTCAGAAAGGTAAGTTGCCTGAATTCAACATTGATAATGATTGTGTTTTGAGATTTGGGAAGAGATTGTGTGTGCCATGTGATTCACAGTTGAAGAGAGAGTTGTTATGTGAAGCTCATAGTTCTCCGTTTTCAGTTCATCCGGGCAGTACTAAGATGTATAGAGATCTGCGGGAGTATTACTAGTGGGATGGAATGAAAAGATATATTGCTGATTTTACTGTGAAGTGTTTGACTTGTCAGCAGGTTAAAGCAGAGCGGCAGTTACCGAAAGGGATGCTTCATCCTTTACCAGTTCCAGAGTGGAAATGGGAGAATATATCCATGGACTTTGTTGTTGGATTACCGAAGACATCTCGAGGTAATAATGCAATCTGGGTTATTGTTGATCGCTTGACCAAATCTGCTCATTTCATTGCTATACGAGATACTTTCTCTCTTGATCAACTTTCCCATTTGTATCTTAAAGAGATAGTCAGGTTACATGGAGTTCCTCTCTCCATTGTATCGGATCGTGATCCCGGTTTTACTTCTAACTTTTGGAAAGGCCTTCATAAGTCGTTGGGTACTGAATTAAATTTTAGTACAGCTTTTCATCCTCAATCAGATGGGCAGTCAGAACGAACAATTCAGACATTGGAGGATATGCTACGAGCTTTTTCTATGGATTATCAGGGAAGTTGGGACCAACATCTTTCTTTGGTTGAGTTTTCATATAATAACAGTTTCCATTCCAGTATACAGATGGCACCATTTTAGGCATTATATGGGAAGCGGTGTCGAACTCCAGCTTTCTGGGATGAAGTGGGTGAAAGAAAGTTGATGGGACCAGAATTGGTAGAAGAGATGGTAGAAAAAGTTCAGCTAATTCAGAAACACATGAGAACAGCTCAGAGCAGGCAGAAGAGTTATGCAGATAACCGGAGGAAGGATCTATCTTTCGAGGTAGGTGATCATGTTTTTCTCAAGGTTTCTCCTTGGAAAAGTGTGATGAGATTTGGTAAGAAAGGAAAGTTGAGTCCAAGGTTCATTGGACCATATGAAATTCTGGAGAGAGTTGGATCAGTTGCATACCGAGTGGCTTTACCTCTGAGTTTATCTCAGGTACACAATGTTTTTCACGTTTCGATGTTGAGAAAGTATATGCCAGATCCATCTCATGTTTTGAGTCCAGAGGTAGTTCAGCTGGAAGAGAACCTATCTTATGAGGAACAACTGGTCCAGATTCTTGACCACAGGGAGCAAGTGTTACGGAATAAGGTGATTCATTAGGTAAAGGTTTTGTGGAAAAACCACATGATTGAAGAGGCAACATGGGAATCTGAAAATGCAATGAGGGATAAGTACCCCCATTTATTCGATAAGTAAATAAATTGCGGGGAAGAAATTTTATAAAGGGGGGAAGGATGTAACATACCAAGTTAGTAATGAATAATATATATTTTTATATATGTCTATTAATGATTAAGATAGTGTTATAGAGTCTTAAAATGAAAATAAATACAATCTTATGCATGGAATACACTAATATTCTTAAAAGATTGTTTTACTGCCTTTTGATGGAAAACCATTTTTGAATCTATATTTTGAAAATTTTATAAACTATTTTTGTCAAAATAAACTTATCCTTTATGATTGGGACATCAAAATTTACCTTGTGTGAATTTTTGGTATTTTTCTGACAATGTTCATTTTTTAATGAATAGTGAAAAATACTGCATTTTACATCAAAACTGCTTTTTAATCTAATTTATTTATATGATTAGATTATGTTTTGAATTTTTTTTGAAGTGAAATTAGAATATATGTTTACCATTTTATCCAATGCTGACCATTGGAATCAATTTCACTTTGAAATTAGACTTAAACTGGTGTCAATATTTTGATACTTATTGTTTTGTAAAAACACGCTTTTTGCTCTAGCAGCGGGAATTAATTATTAAATTAATTAATGTGACTTATATGATTTTAATTTTGTAAAATAGACTTCATTTTTGAATTCTAAATATCAAATATTTCTTAGGGTGAATTTTTGGTAATTTTCTGAAAAACTTCAATTTTTGATGAATAGTGAAACCACTAAGTGGTAATCAAGCAAACTGATTTTTCAGTTAAATGAAAGTTTACCACTAATGTGTATTGAATTTTGAAAATCCGACATACGTGGTTGTCATTAAGAAGTAAAATGTGGTTCAATGAGATTAAAATAATTTTTTGGTGAATAGTAACTTATTAAGTTTTTAATCGCGATTAGTGGTAATTAGTGTAGTTTAAGGTATAAATAATGCTTTAATAATATGAAATGACCTAGACACGTGTTCCAACCTTATTGGTTGTGTCATGGCCGACCAAGACAAGCCATGGGTCAACTTGGGGACCCCATGGAGACATTTTGGTTGGTAAATGACATAAATAACTTTTTATTTAATGTAAAAGTAAAAATGACACAAACATAATATGTTTCACAAAAACAATTTTTATGGGGTTATAAAGATCAAATATTTGATTATAAATAGTCATTGGAAACCTAAAAAGATTTCCTACATCATAGTATTTTTTTTATAATTTTTAGACATTAAATAAATTAAATTATTTATGACATAATAATGATGCAGTGATGACATCATTATTTGACGATTTAAATAAAATGGAAAGATAATGTAAAATCTATGAACTACACATGTCCAAAACTTATTGGATGAGTGTATTTCTAAGCCTTATCACCCTATCCACGAATTATTTCAATGTGGGACCTTTTTAAACCGAAACACATTTTCAAATAAAGTAATATTTCTTTACTTTCCAAAAGTGCCCCTCCTCTCCTCTTATAAAAGGCCCCCACCTCTACCTCATTTCACACACTACTCAAGCCTTTGGATCGGCCAAACCTCTGCCCATTTACTCTCTCCACATCCCTCTCCTCATTCTAGAGGATTCCCTTTGGTCAGAATCCTTTCAAAGGAGGCCTTTAGGCTCAAATCAAAAGGAGTTACACTTTTAAAGGTAATTCTTTCTCTCATGTTCATTTGTTTTATTTTGCTTCTCCAACCCCCTAAACTCTTTTTATTTACTTATTTTGTAACAAAAACAGAATCTTCAATATACTAGGATGTTGTTATAATATTTATTTGAGCTACACTCTCACACAACTACATCAAATGGTTAAAGAACATACGGTTTCCGTGGATGGCGAAATTCTGCCTCCCGAAAAAATGATTGTTCAATACTCATTTAACACCTTCAAAGGTGGCCATTATGATGTCACTATTTTTATATATGATATATAATATGTTTATGTTTTCCTTAAGCTTCTGTTTTTTTCATTTTGGGAATACCTTTATGGTTCCCATTATGGGTAAACACGATATCTTCATTTTAGGAAGTGCGGACTACCGCCCCCTCAAAGTGATTTGATTCGTTAAATACCATATGAGGGACATATAAAGTATGGAACTATGATATTATATATGATATTATACTGGAATTATAATATACCTCTATATCATTATGATTCCATTCTATAAAATACGAAATAGAAATGAAAGTAGCATTCATGCGTACGTACGGCTTACCGTCTCCACGAACGGTGCATTTCATTTCTTACCCCTAAATGATTATGTAATATTATAAATGCATGTATATACTGGATATATATGACATATATGATATCTACATCATGAATACCATTCTGGATATAATGAACCTTTGACCAAATTAACAACATGTAAGTGTAAGAAGTCTATTTTTGACTTAAGAACCAAATACCGACAAAATGAACATTATTAACTTAACTGATTACATGATGTTCATAACATGGTATAAAAGGAATAATGAACTTGAAAAATATTCATAAGAAAGTAGAGATTAACTCAAGTTTATTATTCAGGAGATTAAAGAACGGTCGGGTCAAGTCGGATACGAGGTATGGGACTTCGTCTCAATCTCCTTTCATTGAGGCATATTTTATTTTATACACAACTTTCTTTTATACGGTGTATAAACCACTTTGACTTTTAGGTTTATTCAAAAGTAATCATTTTTATACAAAGCGTTTACTAAATGACAAAAGGGAATGTTTTTGTCGTACGTATGCGGCGACAACGACTTCTCCGCCGTCGTGACCGTTATTTGAGTTTCGGCTTCCTCTACAAGCCATACCTTATTTTTAAAAGAAAAATAAATACCATGTTTTACTTTTCTTTTACTTTGGTATTGAAAATGGTTTTCATAATGTTTTTATTATATCAATGTGTTGTATTGATATCTCTTGATTGAAATGTGGAAGAGTTATGTTTCCTTTATGCATGTTTTATGTGATATGATTATGTTTTGGTTCTTGGGCATTATTATGAAGACGGGTGGTTCCGTGATAAACTAAGGGCGGGTGAGCCCGTTATAGCTCTCCAATGCATTGGGTAATGCGAAGGAGTGAAACGTTAAGGTTTATCCGAAGAGATTTTAGGTAATATACTGTGATGGGTATTCCAAACGTAACCAAGAGGGTTACTCCCTACGTAAGAATGTTATGAATGCCTCAAGTTACCTTTATGTCTTATGATTTCTATGATTTATTCATGATTTTATGAGGTATGTTAAAGTGCCTATGTTTTATGGGTAAAGTATGATTTCATTCTTATGTATATATGAACTCATGTTTCCTTTCCATGTTTTTTTTATAACCCATACTGAGTTTTTATGCTCATCCCAAGTTTTTGAAATCTTTTTCACAGGTCAAGGGAAAGGTACTTGATAAGATGATAGAGTCAAGGATGTGTCAAGAAATAATCCATGTTTTGTTTTAAATGTGTTTCCATTGATGGGAATGAAGAATACTATCTTTATGTAACCACTTTGTTTATATGTGGAATGTAATGCAAGTTTTATGATCTAATTCTCTAAAACTCTAAACCCGAAAAGATCCTCAATGTGTAATCTTGTAATAACTCAAGATTAAGTAAGGTTTAAGGCTGGGGACTTATATAATGAGGGAATAGTCTCCCCCCAGACACACCAAAGTTTCTCACTATTAGTCAATAACATTTGGAGTTTTGGTAGATATGCTTCAGTCCATGTTTTTATCTGGGTTCGCGTCACTAATGAGTGGCATCCTGGTTTGGGATGTCACAATTCCTGGATATCCTTTTTATAGTTGTTTCTAAATAAGAAATTTACTGAATGAACCATCCCACCTGATCGGAAACATTGAAACTGAATCATGTTTCTACGTTATAGCTAAGACATCAGTTCCTCCTCATTCTTAAAACCACACCTACCATCTATGCCATAATTGACCCAATCTTGGCTAGGCATGGACATGCTCTGCATACCTCTAGGTTTCAATCCCTAGTAATAACGTACTCCAAGTCATTAGGGGTGGTAAAATAAATCCACTTATTACAAAAATCAATGTGATATTTATAATATGTAAACTACCTCGTACCAAAAATAACATCAATGTTCTTAATATATTAGATCATTATATACCATTTATGTCTATAACATACAACCACTATAGGAAACATTGGTCATTTATAATAATGATCCATCCTATTCTAAAGGCTTTTATTGAGGCCCTAAAAATAAAGAGAAAATCTATCAAGAACCACAAAAAAGAAAAATTGAGATCAGAATTAAATGAATGTGAAGACCGAGAAGTACATTAGGGAACTAATAGAATTAATATAATCAAATCCATACCTATAACTATTGAAGGTCCCCCTCCAAAATCAATTGGGACATGATTCAATTAATACACCCTACCAACCTATGATCTATGGCCTCAAACCTAGGATCTGTTAATCCATGGTTAAGGTGAAACTTGATGAGGCCATAACTACTTTTGATGTGATCCTTATCCTACTCCTCGTCCTAATCTCCCTGAAGAAGTTAAATTATAAAACTCATGTACTCCCAACAAGACCCTTAAGGATTATGTATACCTTGATCCACTTCCAATATCTTAATAGGAAATCCTTGAATAAAGGCATTAGAAATTATGTATCTTATTTTCTTATATACAATTTATTTTGTGTCTGTTTCTTAATATGATTCTCATATAGAGTAATGTGTCAGTTATGATTTTATATAAAGTAAACAATTGTCATTTACCTAAATATTTTTTTGATTGAACTTCAATATTATTTAATTGATTTGAAATGACTTATTTCAATTTTTTACAGAATGGATAGAAGTTGGATATATGAAAGTGATCAGATTTTAACCAATTTTCAAAATAATTTGAAAATATTTTTAGATTTTTCATTGGACAAGGCTTTAGATAGTGGTCGCATACACTGCCCATGTTCTAATTGTGTTGTAAGACCTTGGTTGAGTCGTAAAGCAGTTAGCTATCATATAACCAAATATGGTTTCCAAACAAACTATTATGTGTGGTATCACAATGGTGATAAAATGGAATCTCAAAATGTTGATGATCCAAATGATATGACTCAATTGGAGAGTTTGATATATGAATGGTTTCTATTTATTTGTCATCATGAGAAGGAAAGGATGTCCAGCCAACAAGATTTCGATACAAGCACACATGATGCGTCCAATGAAAATGATGATGTTGATAGGGTGAAAAAATTTAATGATGTTGTGACGACTCTAGTATATCGGTAATCTGGTAAAATGAAAAGGTTGGAATTTTTAATCTGATTGTTTAATGGGAAAACTATGTATGGGATTTCAAATACTGAAATAGATTACATTCCTACCTTATTGAAAGACTTACTTCTTGATGATGCAGATATTCCCTCAAACCACTATATGGAATTGAAGTTAGTTAATGAACTTAGATTCTCAAAAAAATTCATGCTTGCCTGAATGATTGCATCTTATTTTGGGAGGAAACTGCTAAAAGAAATGATAATATCAAATGTGTAACCTCCCGATGGAATCCAAAAGATGATGGAATACCATCTCATGTGCCACAAAAAGTAATGTGGCACTTTCCATTGATCCCCAGATTATAGAACATTTTCATGTCTAACGAAATATCCGTAAAAATGTGATGGCATGACACTAAGAGAAAAAAGAATAATGAAGAGTTGGTTCACCCTGCAGATGGATTTTCATGGTAGATATTTGATGCTCGATATCCTGAATTTGCAGCTGACATACATAATGTGAGACTGGGTCTTTCATGTGACGTTTTTAATCCATCTGGGCAGATGCTTACTTCGCACAACACATGGCCAGTTTTCATACACATTTATAACCTCCCCCCATGGTTTTGTAAAAAAAATCATTACACTTTCTTGAGTATACTAATATCTGGCCCTTCTAATCCTAGAAATGATATAGATGTATAAATGAAACCTTTAATAAAATAGTTGAAACTTCTTTGGGATGTGGGTGTGCCCACAAACGATGCATGTTTGAAAGACATATTTTAGATGTGTGCTGCGCTTATGTGGATGATCAATGATTTTCCTGCTAATGCAATGATTTCTGGATGGAGCACAAAATAAAACTTACCATGTCCTATTTTTATGAAGAATAATTGATCGAGATGACTAAAATATCAGCATAGTTTTAGTTTTATGGGGCATCAAAGATTCTTTCCAATGAACCATCGATATTGAAATAGTCGTCAAAGATTTGACAATACCATGGAGACTGAAAATCCACCTCAGTGTATGTCTGGAACTGATGTGCTTAATGAATTTAAAGATTTCAATTATTCATTTGGGAAGGTTGTAATGAAATCTACAAAGAGGGAAATTTTCCAATGATACCTATTACAATTGGAAGAAGAAGAGTATATTCTTTTGAGTTATTATATTGGTCAACCAACTTTTTACGTCATTGCTTAGACATAATGCACATTGAAAAGAATATATGTGAAATGTTTCTTTCGATTCTTCTAAATGTCAAGGGGAAGACAAAAGATGATTTATGATCTTGGCGTGACATGGTAGATTGGGGGAGCAGACCAGAATTTCATCATGTCTATATCAGTGAAAATAAACGTCAAGTTCCATGTGCTTCTTATACGATGACACCTGCTGAAAAAAATCAATTAATAGAAGTGATAGAGACTATTAAAGTTCCTAATGGATATTCATGCAATATATCAAAACGGGTCAAAAGAAAAGATTAGAAGCTAAAATTTTTAAAGACTCATGATTATCACATCCTTTTACATGAGTTGATTCCAATAGAAATTTTTCATCTCTTGTCCAATAATGTAAGAGTATCAGTTATTCAGTTGTTCTATTTTTTAGAGATCTTTTTGCTAAGAAGTTTTCCAAATCCTTCTTGAAAAACTATTGGCATAGACACCATTAATTCTGTGTGAGTTAGAGAAAATATTCCCTCCATCATTTTTTACGTGCATGTTGCATCTGACTATCCATCTTCCGACCAAAATACTTCTTGGAGGACCCGTTTCTTTCCATTGGATGTATCCAATAGAAAGAAACATGTACACATTGAAATAATATGTTCGGAACAGGAATTACCCAGAAGTTTGTATTGTGAACGGTTACTTGGATAAAGAATGTATGGATTTCTGATCAATGTATTTGTCTGGTCTTTCTACGAGAATAAAGAGACCAATGAGAAGTGAAGAAGAATAGTATGAGAAAATTGAACCCAGTTTTCTATAACATCCTCAGACAATAGGAATTCTAGGATCATATACATTTACGACATTAATCCTTAAAGAGTGAGAGATGGCACATCTCACAGTGTTGTTCAATTGTGATTTGTTCGATGAGTATATCAAGTAAGAAAATTGTACATGTATCTCTTATCTTATCTCTTGTAATTTTAAATATTTGTTAAACTATTATTATATTTGTTTACATGGAACATAAAGAATTAATATATAGAAAGCATCATTCTTTATCTTTGAGAAGGAAACAGAATTTTCATAAGAAAGGATTTTCTGCTTGGTTGAAATTGAAGGTAAAAATATATCTGTAATAACTAAATCAAAATAATATTTAATTAATTTTACTATTTTTTTATATTTCAGGTATCGAGTTTTCCTACAAAATATGTTTCTGAGGAAACAAGAGCTTTGGATTTTGGTCCTAATACCATGGTTCGTGCTTGTAAGTCACTTGTGATCAATGGATACAAATTTATTATTACTGAACGACCAAGGAACATGAGAACATAGCATGATGGTGTTATGCTAACTTCCACAACAGAATATTATGTTAGTTCATCAGATAATAGACCTCATTATGAAAATGTATCTTATTATGGAGTCATGGAGAAAAAAATAAATTTGGATTATTACTCACATGGTCGAGCCACAATGATGAAATGTCAATGGTTGGATTCAATGACGAAGCAAGGCACCTTTATTAATGATTGTGGATTTTGATTTATTGACATGACTCACACTCTTACCACCGATGAACCATATGTATTGACATCAATGGTGAAACAAGTGTTTTATGTCAAAGATCATCATCATCCAAAATTCAGTGTAAATTTTTATGTAAATCCCAGACATGTTTTTGATGATGGTGATGATGAAGTTAACACTGTCCCTACTGCAATTGGAAGAAATCCATTTATTTATTATGACGACTTCAATAGGTAAATTTTCATATTTTATTGTGAACTCAAAGTTGTGGTTGGAAATATATAGAATCATACAGTCATGTTCTCACCTACATGTTTCACCTACATCATTCACAGTGTGTATCCTAGTACTTACCTTCAAACCACCATAAATATTCTTTTTCTTTATATATTTTTTATCAGAATGGTTTTTCTATATTCTTTTTGGGTTACACATTAGTTATATATTTCTAATTACATCTATATTTGTTTTCATTGTAGGAAATTACACCCATTGAAGAGATGTGGTGGAAAAAGATGACAAAAAATAATCATCGCATGACACAAATGGGCATTACTCCATGCATCCATGTTGTGAGTACATTATTTCAAATATATATATTTCAATAACTTATAATATCATGTGTTTACTTTTTTGTTAAACTTTTTTTCAGGATCCACCCTCTAGATGAGAGATATCAAATGAGGAGCCTAATATTGCTCCCAGTACATATGCTAGTGGTAGGAGGGGGTGGTGTCAGAGTTAGACGATCATCTGGTGGTCTCGGTACTAAGGCCGGTGGTCCGAGGGCTCTTGGTGAGAGAGTTAGATGATCCACTGGTCATACCCAATTGGGATATGCCCCTACCATAGACGTATATTCTATGCCCCATTTTTATTTTGGTATTTCTTTAGGGACACACGGGATATTTAGGCCTCTGATGTTTACACTACCAGTTGTCCAGACGTCTGTTCCATCATCTTTTTCTTCTTGTTCATTATATCTGAGCTATTATATTCCACCTTCTTTGACTCCTGATCTGACACAGTATGTGGATGAGGAGCGTACACTGAGGGACACTCCACTTATACAAGATATTGCTTCAGCTTCTGCACATCCAGTGACGCCCATTGATCCGACTACCACATGTATATTTATATAACTCTAACAAATTTTGATACCAAAATTTATTTTTATTATAACTTGTACTAATATTTTTTTTCTTTAATAATAGATTCATCTACTAATAAGATGCGGGGGGCGTACTCACTTGCATGTGGTATGGAACCTCCATACACTGTTGATGGTTGAATGCAATGATGATGGACAGATGATTGATAAACCTGGGCAGTAATGTTGGGGTTTTTTGGTGACGCTAGCCAAATACTCTGACATCATTCTGGTCATCCCTGTCTCTTGGATACATCTGCCACACGAATTCAAGGATAATACGTGGGAACACATATGGGTAAAAAATCGATTGGATTTAATGTATTATTTTTTTTGTATTTATATGAATTAATCTATTTGGTTCCAGCTTCAATTTAACTTCCCTAATGGCGAGGGTGCATGACCAGCATGTTTAAAAAAGCTAGGAGAGCTTTGGAGAGATTATAAGAATGAGTATTATATTGGATGGTGTGATAGAGTGGGCATGGAGTTGGAGATAGTATCTATCGTGGATGACTGCCCGATAGAGGAAAAACGCTAAATGATTACCCATTGGGTGACGGCCAAATTTAAGGTCTTAATCCAATTTGTGGTATTTAAATGATAGTTTTCATATTTTTCATTAATATTATATTATTTATTATCAAAAATTATTTAGGAATATTCTGAAAAAAACAAAAAAACATTGATTCAAAGTAATACCTCCACACTTTGGGGTGCACTACTATGTCAGATCAAGAGAGGAAGCTGGTACGATATAGTTTATAATTTTTCTTTAGGAATTGCCATTTTATTGTTTCCTACTTAAATTATGTGATTTTTTTAATATTGAATATATTATTATACTTTCACTTTATATTTTTTTCAATGTCATTATAGAATCACAAATTGAATATTGAACGACATCTCCCTTGAGCAAAATTATTTTGCTCGAGTAGAAGGGAAAAAATGGAACTGTGGTTAATGAACTGACAAAAGAAAAGATTGTAAGTTTTAATTTGTTTATTTAAACTTTTAATATCTATTTTGAAATTTAATAATCTATTAATATTTTCAACAGACTACTTTAGAGGCCCTTGATGCCCAGGAGCCTAACAATTTTTGGCCAAATAATCCTTTATATCAGGTTTTGGGAGATCAGCACTCTTGTCGAGTATGTTGCCGACCTGGTGAGAATATAGTCCCAACGAGGCATTTTTCCTCTCTAGGAATCCATTCTAGTACCACCGAGTTGGAACTGGTCAAGTAACATGCAAGACAGTCTGATAAAATGGTCATAGTGTTGGAAGAATAGTTTCAAATGAGAGAGAATGAATTTATGAAACTGATCAAAGCAATATCTTCATCACTTCCACTAGAGTCCAGCGCAGCTTTTCAGACATATATGCCATATATGGGTTAATTATCCAATACACCAGGCGGCAATTCTAGTGCCAGTCGAGATGATGACATTCCTAGTGATGACGAGGATGCTGAAGAGGAAGATTTTGGGGATGATGATGATACCTAGATCGAGGGAGAGGATGAAGGTGAGGGTGAGGGCGAGGATGAGGATGAGGACAAGGGAGAGGATGGGGATGAGGATGAGCACGGGGAAAATGACAAGGATGACGATGAGGATAGAGATGATGGCGAGCATGAGGTTGATGATGATAGTGGTGATAGTGACTGTGATCAAGGGCAAATTTATCCATCACATTTTTTACTAATATTTATGACATTTGATTTTTGATTTAATATGGATGTGTCGTTCTACTTAAAATCCTATCACACCTTTCACAAACCCATCACAGTCCCCCCACCCACCCTCCTCCCTGGATCCCAGACATCCCCCTAGACAGCCCCCTCGGACAGCCCCCGCTCCCCCCACCCTCCGTCCTTCCCCCTGGACAGCCCCCCGGATAGCCTCCTAAACAGCCCCCCCCCCCCCCCCCACCCTCCTCCCTAGACCCCAGACAGCCCCCTGGATAGCCCCCTAGACCCTGGAAAACCCCCCGGATAGAACTATTCTCAATGAAATTTTTACCACCCATTGATGGTGAACATCAGGATGAGTTCCTTTAAATGGGAAGACTATAAGAATCTGGTTTTTCACTCTTGTATTTATATTTTTTAATAAAGTATAAATCTTTATTTTTTGACCAAATATGGAAGCATAATAATGTTATAATGGTTTATGGGGCTTTCGGGGCATGTTCGGAGCTCAGAACCCCGGTCGGCGTAAAAAAACACTATGCCTCACGGTTACAAAAAAAATTACGTCCATCCCACAAGGTATCTACCAACCATATTGGGATATATATTAGAATTAATGTGCATGATTTTCCCTAATCATGCACTAGGGGATGCACATCATGCACAATGTCTATAGTTTTACTATAAGATATTATCATTGTTATTGCACGATTTGCCTAACTGGCATACGAAAAACAAACCAAACCTATTCGGATTGTTTTGATACTTTATAAAAACGATCCATGTGTCATTTATGACATGTACGAGTCAACCCTGCCTCAATCCGAGGCATGGTGTGGCCGGTATCACTCAAAGTGTCTCTCTTTTGTTTAAAATGGACACCCTTTTAAGTAAAAATAACTGGCATACGGAAAACCGACCAAACTTATTTGGATTGTGTTTATACATTAGTAAAACAATCCATGGGTCATATGTGACATATACGACTCAACCCCACCACAATCCGTGGCAAGGTGTGGCCGGTACCACTCAACGTGTCTCACTTTAATTTGAAATGGACAACATTTTAAGTGAAAACAACAACTGACCTATGGAAAATGGACCAAACGTATTCAGATTCTATTGAAACATTAGAAAAACAATCCATGGGACATTTTGTGACGTGTAGGAGTCAACCCTGCATCAATTTGAGGCATGGTGTGGCCAGTACCACTCAAAGTGTCTCTCCTTTATTTGGAATGATCAACATTTTAAGTGAAAACAACAACTAGCATACTAAAAACCAACCAAATGAATTTGTATAATGTTGATACTTTAGGAAAACGATCCATGAGACATTTGGGATGTGTACGAGTCAACCCCACATCAATCTGAGGCACGGTGAGGCCAGTACCACACTAAGTGTCTCTCTTTGGTTTAAAATGGACAATGTTTTAAGTAAAAAAAACTGGCATACAGAAAATCAAAAAAACATATTTGGATTGTGTTGATACTTTAGGAAAATGATCCATGGGAAATTTTTGATGTTTAAGAGTCAAACTCTTATCAATCTGAGGCGCAGTGTGGCCGGTACCACTCAAAGTGTCTCACTTTTATTTGGAATGGACAACATTTTAAGTGAAAACAACAACTGGAATATGGAAATCCAACCAAACACATTTGTATTGTGTTTATACTTTAGGAAAATGATCCATGGGACATTTGTGACATGTACGAGTCCACCCCACATCAATATGAGGCACGGTGTGGCCGGTACTACTCTAAATATCTCTATTTTGTTTAAAATGGACATCATTTTAAATGAAAACAACAACTGGCATATAGAAAACCAACCAAACACATTAGTATTGTGTTAATACTTTATTAAAACAATATATGAGTCATATTTGATGTGTACGAGTCAACCCTACCTCAATATGAGGCACGTTGTGGCCGGTATCACTCAAAGTGTCTCTCTTTTGTTTAAAATGGACACTGTTTTAAGTAAAAACAACTGGCATATGGAAGCCAAACGTATTCATATTCTGTTTATAATGTATTAAAATGATCCATGGGTCATATTTGATGTTTACGACTCAACCTCTCATCAACACGAGGCACAGAGTGTCCGGTACCACTCAAAGTGTATCACTTTTATTTCAAATGGACGACATTTTAAGTGAAAACAACAACTGGCATATGGAAAACCAACCAAACGCATTTGGATTGTGTTGATACTTTATTAAAGTGATCCATGGGTCATTTTTGGTGTTTACGAGACAGCCCTACCTCATTTTGAGTCACGGTGTGGCCTGTATCACTCAAAGTGTCACTCTTTTTTTTAAATGGACATTGTTTTAAGTAAAAACAACGGGCATACAGAAAACTAACCAAACGTATTCAGATTGTGTCGATACTTTAGAACAACGATCCATGAGACATTTTTTACGTGTATAAGTCAACCTCGCATCAATCTGAAGAGTGGTGTGGCCAGTACCACTCAATGTGTCTAACTTTTATTTGAAATGGACAACATTTTTAAGTGAAAACAAAAACTGGCATTCGGAAAACCGAGCAAACGTATTCGGATTGTGTTGATAATTTAGGAATATGATACATGGAACATTTTTTATGTGTAAGAGTCAACCCCGCATCAATCTGAGTCATAGTTTGTCCGGTACCACTCTAAATGTCTCTCTTTTGTTTAAAATGGACATCATTTTAAGTGAAAACAACAACTGCAATATGGAAAACTGACCAAATGCATTAATATTGTGTTGATAATTTAGGAAAAAAAATCCATGAGTCATATGTTACGTGTAAGAGTCAACCCTGCCTCAATATGAGGCACGGTGTGGTCGTTATCACTCTAAATGTCTCTCTTTTGTTTCAAATGGACATCATTTTAAGTAAAAACAACTGGAATACAGAAAACGGACCAAACGTATTCGGATTCTCTTGATACTTAATGAAAATGATCCATGAGTCATTTTTTATGTGTAAGTGTCAACCTTGCCTCAATCCGAGCTGTGGTGTGGCTGGTAGTACTCAAATTGTCTCACAGTTATTTGAAATGATCAACATTTTAAGTGAAAACATCAACTACCATATAGAAAACTGACCAAACGCATTCAGATTGTGTTGATACATTATGAAAATGATCCATGAGTCATTTGTGATGTGTGAAATTCAACCCCACCTCATTATGAGGCATGGTGTGGCTGATAGAACTCTAAGTGTCTCATTTTTGTTTAAAATGGACATTGTTTTAAGTAAAAACATCTGACATATGGAAAACCAACCAAACATATTCAGATTGTGTTGATACTTTAGCACAATAATCCATGGGACTTTTGTGACATGCAGAAGTCAACCTTGCATCAATATGAGGTGTGGTGTGGTCGATACCACTCAAATTGTCTCACTTTTATTTGAAATGGACAAAATTTTAAGTGAAAACAACAAATGGCATACGGGAAACCCACCAAACACATTTGGATTGTGTTCATACTTTAAGAAACTTATCTATGAGACATTTGTGATGCGTACGAGTCAACCCTGCATCAATATGAGGCCCAGTGTGGTCGGTACCACTCTAAATGGCTCTCTCTTTTCTTAAATGGACATCATTTTAAGTGAAAACAACAACTGGCATACGAAAAACCGACCAAACGCATTCGGATTGTGTTGATAATTTAGGAAATCCTACCCGTATTCAAAAATACATGACATTTAACACACCAAGGAAAACTATATTCCCTACATCACACAACCTCATTGATACACACCCATTATCATCATCACTAACTTCAATGACACCCACCCCAAACCATGGGAAATTATATTTGTGGTTGGTTTAATTCATTTATTCATTTCCTTATTTTGGGTTATTAGCTTCAAATTTCAGAAATTCAATCGTGTATGTGTTGTAGAAAATGAAATTTTTTATGTATTCTGAATTCTACATCACATATAATTATGTATTCAGTTTTTAATTTATTGTATTGGTAATTGATTATTAAATTATGTATCCTTCTAATTTTCAGTTTTTAATTATGTATCATTGTACTTTATTTTGCATTTTTTTGTAAAATTCACACAGCAGAAGCAGCACACAGAGCAGGTTGCAGGGCTGCTGTGTGAATTGTACAACAAATCCTATACCAATGGTTCTAAATTGTTGGTATAGGTTCTTTATGTAATAATTTTTTCCAAAAACAGTTGGGAAAATGATATGCCAACTGTTTCAAAACCATTGGGATATGTTTTGTATATGCCTTTCACCAAAGGGTTTTTAGGAACTGTTGGTTAAAGGTGTGTGCAAAGTTTATCTCAATGGTTTATAACCGTTGGAATATGTCAACTCTATACCAAAGGTTTCATGAAAACCGTTGGTATAGAGTTGATTTCTTCATATATACCAACAGTTTTATTCAAACTATTGGTATATGTATATTTTCACGGCTTACTTGGCTACGGTTTCTAAAACCGTTGGTATACTTTATACCAACGGTTCTACAGCCTATACCAACGGTTTTCAACTGTTGGTATACCTTTCATTTCTAGTATTGAATGGAATGAAAACTAAAAGATACATATGTATATTATAATTCTAGTATAATATCATAAATAAGTTCATTAACTTTATCATTTGTATGTTCCATGTATGGCATGAACGAGTCATGTCACTTTGAGGGGTCGGTAGTCCGCACTTACTCAAATAAATTATCATATTTATACAACATAAAAAGAATTAGGGAATGTTAGAAATGAGAATTAAAGAAGAATATAGATAAAATAAATATTATATATATCATATATAATTATATTTCCATCATAATGGCCACCATAAGAGGTGGTAGGAGAATATTTAATAGTCATCGTTTTGTGATGCAGTAGTTCATCGTCCATATAAATAGTATGTTCTATACCCATTAGATGGAGGTTTGTGTAAGTTTTGTTTCAATCCTTCTCATAAAAACAACCTAGTATATTGAAGATAATGGGGTTGTTATAAAATAATTGAATAAAGAGAGTTTATGGGGTTGGAGAAATAAAATAAATAAAAGAATTTTGAGAGAATACATTACCTCAAATCTGGTAACTCCTTTTGATTTAAGCTAAAAATCCTTCTTTAATTTCCTTATGAAAAAAATTAAGTCTTCTAGGAGGAATAAAATAATTTGGTATCTTATTTTTTCAGATTTTGGATGATACAATGGGGTTTTAGAGGTGTGAGTAAGGGTTAGAGGTGGTGTCCTTTTATAAGAGAGAGGAGGGGAACTTTAGGAAAGTTTGAATATATTATTTTATTATTTATTGATTTTCAAATTATAATAAAAAAAAGTGATATATTTCGAAGATCAGATGAGTATTGGTTGAAATCATCTCATAAGATGGATTTTAGATATGTTTAGGTCATAAAATTAACCTTATCTTTTAGCTTTAATTGTTTGTTAAATAAATTAACTCATATCATGTCTTCATGTATTTTCATAAAATATGGTTTCTATTGTTACTATAAAATACCAAGAGACCAAAAATGAAAAATTAATTGCATTTATAACATCATATATTTAATTATGATGAATATTAAATTTTTTGTACTATTATATCATTTAATAAAATATTAATTTATTTAAAAACTCATTTATGTTAATTTTTATACTATTCATAGCATGAATTTTTTAAAAACCATTACACCTTGATTAATTATAAAAACTTTATTAATTAAATTATAAAAATTCATAACCAAGAGTAAAATTTGTGGATGGAATAAAATGTTTCAAAATAAATTTATTTTAATATTTATAATCACATTTATTTAAATCTTTCATTAATAAGGTAATCACTACATCACCATTGTGTCATAAATAAATTCATTTATTTGATGTCTAAAAATTATAAATAAAATACCATGATGTAGAAAATATTTTTATCTTTCTAATAGAGATTTATAGTCAAATATATCACTTATATAACCCCATATAAAAAAATTAGTAAAAGATACATGTTAAAGTTATATTTTCCTTAACTTAAAATTAAAAAAAATTAAATATCATTTTCACACACAAGTGGCTCCATGGAGTCCAAAAATCGACCCATTGATTTCAATGGTCATAAATATCTCATCCAATATTATTAGGACAAGTGTTAGGGTAATTTAATATTATAATAATATTACTTTTTACACTTATTTACTAGATTTACCCTTTAACCATGGTAAATAAAATATTTACTGATTTTACTATTCTTAATGTCTAAAAATAAAAGGTTATTATTTAAAAAAATTGGACCTCATGATTCTAAATATGGAATCCATTTTTAAAAATTCAAAACATAGAAGTTGCATAAATTAATTTAAAATTAATTCGCATTGTCAAAACCAAAAATTGTGTTTTTAAGAAGTTAAAACTACCAAAAGATTGACATGTGTTTATGTCCAATTTAAATATGATATTACTTCCATCTGACAATATTTTATTAAATGATAAAAAAAATAATATAATTACAATTTAAAACAATTTAAAATGACAATCTAATCATATAAATAATTTAGATGAAAAGATAGTTTCGACTTAAAATGCAGTATTTTTTACTATTCATTAAAAATGAACTTTTTCTAAAAAATACCAAAAATTTACCGAAGTAATTTTTTCTATCTCACTTATAAATAATAAGATTATTTTTTCAAATGGAATATATAAAATTGAAAAAAAAACTAGATTTAAAAAGGGTTTTCCATCAAAAGGTGGTAAATCGACTTTTTAATGAATATTAGAGTATTTCATGCTTAAAATAAGATTCATTCATATTTTAAGCCTCTAAAATTTATTTGATAAATGTAAAGACATTTAAAAAACATTTATCATAATAATATAGTTAGTTATGTTCATTCCTATAAATACAAATTCTATGTGTAAACTACCATTTAAAATAATATTATTTTTATATTATTTTTTGGTATACCTCAAAGTTGTTTGAAACATTAGATTTCAATGAAACCTGTTGTTGGGTGTTGAGTACACTATCGAACAAGGTGTTATAATTAAAATAAAATTATTATATTATTCATAAATATTAATAGATAAAGAAAATTATTATTCTAAAAATACTTTGGTCATTACACATTTGACTATTTAAACACACATGAGAGGGGAGGGTCACTTATGTTTGAATTTTTACAAAATTCCAATTATTCTTTTAACTTATCACATTATGTATTAAAAAATGTTATCTAATAGATCATAAATATATCTTTATAACTTTACCCAACATGTTTCAACCATATACAATTAAAAAATAGAAACAATACATCAACATATGGTAGTTTTATAAGGTTTAGTCTAGATGGGGGAACTGACTCCATGTCATGTAAAATCTAACTGATTCACAGATTCTCTACTATAATAAAATCATAAACTAAAATAGGGGGAAAGGTATAATTATGAAAATATTTTCAAAAAATATTAATCATGTTCGGTCTCTATATTACATAGTTTATTGTCCCTAATTTTACACATGTGAACTCTTACTACACTCAAGGGTTCTTTATACTCACTCTTATGAGTTAGTGAAACTTACTCATACTAAAGTAGATAAAAATATATCTAAGGACCTCTCTTAACCCAAAATATTGATCTAATTCCACACCGTAGATTCTTTGACTTATTTTAGACCATCAAGAACACTTCTTCATACATAGTCTCTAGTACTATGTGAATAGTTTCCAGTTCTATACAGAATATATTACTGAAAAATAAACTCAAATCTTAGTATCTAAAACTCTATAATGTATTCTCTTGTATAGAAAATAATCATAGCACAAAACCATGGATTTATATATTCTTCATATTCTATTAACATCCTCGAATGTAACTATTCAACAGTGCATATTATCCTACTCATATTTTCTTCTTATTCTTCTCTTTGCTCAAGACCTAGATAGTTTAACATGCTCAACACACTTTTATTATTATTCACTATATATTGAAAAAATAATTATCATATTTATTCTCTATGATATATATATTCTCTTGAATACTCAATTCGTTCACATGCACACACATGATTAAAAAATTCTTCCCGTTCCTCTTTTCTTCTCCTCTATATTCTTATATTCTCATGTGCCTAGGAGTAACATTTAATGTATTTTTTCCATTTTACTTTTCATAAATGTATTATAAAGGGTAAAATTATAATCCTTAAAAAAGTATCATATAAAATATTTACTATTTTCCATGATATTTCATGTGCTCCTTTTATAACTAGTATCTTATTAATTCTATCATTTTTTACAAATCATTTTTTAAACATATCTAAATAAAATAATATTTTATACTTAAATAAGATATTCTTAATATTAGTATAAATAAACTTCAATAAAAATAATTACATTAAAATTCATCACAACTATCATACGACGTAACTGTTTACGACATGTAGCTCTCTATCCATGCAATAATAGCTTCTATGAAATTAGTATAGCCCAACTCAAATTTATATAAAATAGTTAGTATCCCAGCGTCTCCTCATATTTAAAAAATATAATCCTTACTAAATTAATTCATATCTTATGGGTGAGAAATATTCAACTTGAAAGTGTTTTTATTATTCTTGAAATCCAATTAGGTACATTTTATTCATCAAGAATTACATATAGTGGATCATCTTTCTCTATTTCAGACTTGGGAAAATTCCCAGCCTTCCATATTCATCTCAAGAATGGATCATGGATTATATAGTCTTCATGATATTATAATCATTAATTAATATTACAATAAACATCTTCTTTAATTCTTTGGAATCCAATTTTTTTTGAAATATTTATTTTTCAGTCTACAAAAATTTTAGTTTCTCACTTAGTCTATTCTCTTATAGACAGAAAATTCTCTATCACATAGGTAAATTTACATAAATGGATATAAATTATTTAATTTATCTTTTAATAATATATATTTTAAGATAAATACCTTTAATATTTTCAAACTTTCATAAATCAATTTACTTATGTGGTTCACAGGTAATAATATACTCTAACTCCCATAATAGAATTTTTTCCCTATACATTTTCATAGCTGAATATTCTTAAATGGGGTGAGAATCACATCACGTTACTAAATTTACTTATGTGGTATAAAAAACATACATCTATGTCAATTCACTTATTCACTAGATATTCCTCTCAAATATATATGAATTCTTTCATGCATGGAACAAATCACCTATGCAATGACCAACTCTAATTCGCATAATCTAAATTACAGTTCCATTTTTATACTACTCTACACTAGATATCTTGAAAAATAAAATATCATACAAGGTAGTCAAATTTATTTTTTGTAGATGAATTATTTTACCCATAGGTCACATAGGAAAAATTTATTTATTTTGCATGCCCCATCACATGATTTCTTTATTTGTTCAAACAACCTTAGGGTGATTTTAGATACGCTCATAACTTCATAAAACTATTCAATTAATCATCAAAAATATTTATATAATTGTAATAATTATTAAAATAAATTTTAAATTCCTTAAATACATTTCAATGTTATTTTATCATATAAAATATTCGAGTAGTGTATTTTAATGAACTCTTCCACCGGTTTAAATTCATCCAAATTCAAATCAATTCTGATTCATCTCCCAAAAAATCAGCCTTCATCTAGGAGTCTTCCCACTAATTTAATCAACCAAAATGAATGGTAATTAAAGGATATATTCTAAAATTTCATATATATTCTCTACCAAGACATTATACATTTTTTACAATTTTTAAATATATTTATCCAAGCTATCTAATATAAGTGCACCATCCATCTTCTTGTTCATTTTCTTTTATTAATTCATCCTGGGAAGTGAAATTAGAGATAGGGGACTCCAAGAATTTTCAATTTCCATTAACATGATGATCTTATCAACAACCATCACATGAATTTTTCCAAGGAATCTATCCATCTAGTTATTCCATTGACCTTTTTTCTTCTCCTTTTAAACACTAATATATTGACAACAACTTTATCTTCCTTTATTGGTGGATAATCACTTATTCACTTTTCTTCTTATCTTTTACTTTTACTCCTCTAATTAACTTATTCTTTGAAAACAAATAGAACAAAATAAAACATTTTCTCAAAAAATACCCCCCTTAGGATTGTTTTCAAACACATTTTACACCAAAGTCAATTATATTATTGTCCCATTTTTAATATTCTTAGAAAATATATTTATTTTTACTTCTCCCAATTTTTATTATCACAATTATAATAGAGGGGTATCTCATATAAAACTAACTCTTCTAATTTTAAGAAACTTGTCTTCTCTCCAGGCGTTTCCTCACCCCCTTTGATCGAATCATTCAACTTCTATTTTAAGATAAGGATTTCAATAATAATCACTGCTCACCAATATAAAGTGATTATAAGATATTTAGATCAGTAAAGCGTTATCAAATGTTTGAGTGGAATCACATTTTTCTTAAAAAATAATGATAGATAAAATATCTTAAAGATTACTTGGTATAACCTATTATAAAAAACAAGAGTGTTTTAATCAAGATGATAATTTTTTCCATAATTTCACTACAATGTTATACTAACTTCAATTAATAAATTCTTAGGGGATACTAGAAAACATTTTCAAGAGTATATTTGAACCTGAAATCATTTGAATGCACACATAATGAACATTAAATTTTAAGGTTTTTTCTTTTTTATTTGTTTAGATAATCACTCCCCATTAGTAAATAAAATGAATGTAAGTCAAAATTTTAATGGTATAATAAAAATCATAACTTATCCATTCTATTTTGAAAGTTCATACCATATATCCAACTTAAACATAAAATACAAATATCTAGATTATTGGACTCTTTTGAGAGCTCTCCCTTAATGTATTCTCTCCAAACATCGTAAAATTAAATTACCAATTTTGAAAAATAAATACAACATACATGGGAATAAGTTGGACCCTCCTTCAGATATTTAATTTGAGAAACATGGATGAGATAGATTTCTCGACTCAAATTCCCCTTACCTTGAAAAAATATCTATAACTATTCATTCTTGCTTCAGTATTTAATTTTCAAATCTTATCCTCACTTTTCATCATCGATTTCCCTTTTTTAAAGTTATTCTATTTTACTTACCACCTCCAACTTATCTATCCCTATTGTTAGAAAGCCTTTAGGAAAATGGTCAACTTTATCTTTATATATTTCCATTATTCAATGTATCCTTCTTAATAGTTAGATTCATTGGTTTTTTAAATTGGTTATTTACTTTGATAGGAAATATTGTCTTATCCTTTATAGGTTTAGTATCCAGATAAATTTCTTCACTACCGTCCTAGTTTTAACTCTCATCGCTAATTTCTTTTGGACTCTTCCTAAGGAAGAAACTATTTCATTGTTCATTATATTCTTAAATTTATATAGTTCTCTATTTTCTTATATGAATATATGATACCCTATAGACTTTTACCAATATTCATCCTATCAGTGACAACTTATCTTTCTCAACTAATTTAAATTTCCACGTATTTCAATTCTTCTCTTTGAAAAAGGTTTTATTATATTCTATGAGGTCTTACTATGTCCCCTATGTTGTATCCTTTTTCCTCTTTACTTCCCATAGATCTATGGATTCTATAACTTGTATATACTAACATAATATTTCCTCAAACGATTTCATAATACTCAAATATACAATAGAACCACCATCTTCTAATTTATATTATTCTTTTGATTTTAAATGAAACATTTCAATATTTATATGATTTTTTGGATAAAACACAATACTTATAGGGTAATTTTGGGGAAATTTTTTTTTGAGACATCCTCATATCCACCCTTGACTTATTGGTGGGTGTTCCATAATATTTATTCTTTGAAATTTTTAGAAAATTTTATTTTTTCCATGAATTTATAGAAAAAATAGATTCAATACTTACTAACATAACTAGATAGTGGGTTAAATTTTTGTTTAATACATAGGTGGATTCTTCTCCAATAAGTCTAGAACTCTATTTTCCACCAATTTTAGTTTTCTTATGAGCATGAATCATCACTAATATTTGTGTGGTGGAACAACTCTTTTGAATAATTTTGTGTGGTTTGAGGATCTACCCCTTCCGTTTTTCAAATTCACTTATAAATAAAGATATTTGATATTGAGATAATACTTATTACTCAAATACACTATAAATATAACCTTCAAATCCTTTTTCATCTTTAAAATTTAAACATCAGGAATTTTTTATCTCCAATAAATATTTATCCATCGCTTTTTACATTTTTAATTCAGCGTCCAGTTAGGAAGATGTAACAACCATGGTGAATTTATAAGGATTCTCCAATGCATATAATGCATCTTTGAATACATACCTAAATAATTACTTCTCACAAATAACTCTTTACAATTCCTTATCAAATAAATAAACTTTTTCATTGAATAGTTTGGAATATTCTTCCTTAACTATTACTGGCTTTGTGAGAGTATTGTAGCATCACAATTTCATTTCCAATGCTTATTCTAATTCATTAACCGCTTCTTCTAGTTGTGAATTTTAATATAATAACCATTTTATTTATATGAATATATATGTGATTAATTATATATAGTAATCACTGAAATAATCCTTAACCTCTACATAGAGGTCTTAAATGGATTCAATGTCACCATCAATATGCCTCTAGCTATATTCACTAGTTGAAAAAAATTAAATAGATTTAATTGATATATGATAATCATTCTAAATACCTTTAGTTAATGGAGTCTCAACTATATTCATTGAGATTTTTCACTAATTATTGTCCACTATCTTCTACCTATTTATCAAGGTTTATATTGAGACCTCTAAATCATTACCTATAGTGATGGAGGAATAATTAACCAACTAAGGATCTCTATAACTCATCTCAAATGTTCACTTCATATATCTCAGTAAAAAGAGAGAAAAATTATAACCAATCATAATAAACACATTCTTTGATACAAAACCTTGACTTTAGGGCACAAAAAATAATCACCCTTATTCTTTTGTTAACATTTTTAACTCTAATTGATCAGCAGTACTAGTTGGCCAACTTAACTTCTCTTCTTCTTCTTCTCTTTATTCAACAACCAGAAAGTTTAAAAGGCTTTGAGAACTCTTTCTATTATATAATAAATTTTATGATAGTTTCCTTTATAAATTATCTTCCAGGTCTCAAGGTTCTCTCTAACTCTTAGTTCATGAAAGCACACATACACATTGTAGTAGTGACTTCTACTTCTTCTTCTTTTCTACTCCTTCATACTCCCATAATCTCACATTCACGGGTGGTGAAATTAAATGTATTTTTTTCATTTTCAATTGACATAAATTTAATATACAGGGGACATCATTATCCAATAAAAACATATATGTTAATTAAATTTTAATGGTATTAAATGTTCATTTTTGATCTTATGGGCCTGAGTTAGTGGATTTTAATTTTGAACATTCATTCTCATCATTTCTGCACTTTATGCCTAATAAACACAAATTTAGGCCCAATGATTCATATAATTTTAAGTAATATAATTATACATATTTCAATTTTTTATTTTGGTAAATTTATTTTCACTTCAATATGAACATTTTTTATTCAGGGATCAATGGAGGATTTATAAATTATGATGGGGATATTTGGCGATGAAAGTAAAAATTTTTGGAGATGTCAGATTGGACACCATCCCAATTATGATCATGTGGGGCCCACAATACAGACCCAATGAAACCCAAATTTCATGGGATTCTATAATACATATAGAGAAAAACTCATTCTTCATGAGCTAGTGCTAATTCGGATTCCATGGTGGTTATTAAGGTGGCCCAAATAGAATATCAAAATATGAGCCAGAATCTGCGTCCCATAATGTTATCCCACTAAATCGTACATAACTCTCGATCCACAACTCAAAATGGGCCCGACTTTTACATATGTCTAGAAGACATCCGGTTACACAAAATACTTATTTATCTCCCACCAAGATTCGTCGATATTCCTGCCCATACAAGAAGATCTTTCTAGGTGAGACAAGGAGGATAAAAAGTCAAGGAAGGGATCAATTTATCCACTAATTTCCACCACACTAAGGCCAAAATTAATTTATTAATTGTGTATACATTTAATGAGGCTCGGAATTAGGATTAAAATTTTCTTATTTAAGTTAGTTTTGGTGGGGGGAAGGCATCTTTTTTTTGTAATGTTATTATTCCAAAGTTTCATTGTAATGCTCTCAATTCCCACTTAATTTTTTTTTGTATTTCTATGTTCTTAATCAACATATTTCTCTTCTACTCTTCCAATTTCTTTCATTAAAGCTCTATAATCACAAATAACAGTGATACTTATGTGTTGTGGTGAATTATTACACAGACACGGAGGATTTCTCATTATATTCGCAGTTTAATTTTCTTCAATCCAATTCTTGTAAGCCATATTCTGCCCACCATTGAGAGTATACCATCAATGGAGGGAAAAAATTTAATGGGTTGATCATAGGAAGATGAAAAGGCTGGATGGAATGTTATTTTATGTGAAAATTGTTGTTAATTGGATTTATAATTTAAGTCTTCCATTCTTCAGTTATTTCCATCCTCCATCTTCACTGTGTCTAAGGAAGCTAAATCCAAGTAATAAAATTACCGTATACAATGGAGATATCATGAATTTGGTTCTCTAAGTGTATAGAGGATTAGTAATTGAGTTTAGTTAGACTCAAACCAGAAAATTATAAAGTTAGTTTTATTTTGAATAATGGATTCATCAAGAATTAGTAAAAATAAAAATTGTCTAAAGAAGTAAAATTCATTCAATCCACCCTGAGCATAATCCTAAGATCAATCCATTTTCATTGAATTGAATTCCCTTAGGGTTATTAGTGTTCATTAAAACCATCTAAAATAAAAATCAATGTTTCCACTTCATAGCCAAAAATCCATCACATAGGTTGTGTATCTTAGGTATCTTCTTAGATCTTAGTGGATTCGACAACCCAAGGTAGACTACAAGGACTGTTTTACCTTGATCTCTTGGGTAAATTTGAGCATGAATCAAATTTTGGTTCCATTGTCGAGGAAGAAGTAAGTAAATTAGACCAAAACCTTATTTCCTCACCCTCATTCTTCTATTATCACCCAAGATCTCTTATCTTTTCCCTTTCTCTCTTTTTTTCCTTTTAGCGCATGTACACCTACACCCATGATAATTCAAACAGACTAGTTAGGGTGAAAAGTATTAGGATAGGGGATTCAAGTGAACCTAGTGGATTGTTTCCATTAGATCCTAATATTTTTTATACTTCAGAATCATAAATTAAATCAATTCTAATGGAGGTTCTTCAAAGAAATCAAATTGTAAATCCTAGGGGAAATCAAATGGGAAACTAAAATCAAGAAGCTCTAAACCTAGGGAATGTAGTCGATAAAACCATGAATGAATACCTCACTCCACCTTGGACCAATTCCCCCTCATGCATTAGAACCAATTCTCTAGGAGATTCCCACTACATATTTAAACCCCATGTCCTAAACCACCTTCCCACAATCCATGGAATGGAGTCTGAGATTCTCTACCTTCACGTTAATGAGTTCAATGACATTGTAGAAACCATGTGTCCCCCACATCAACTAGAATCAGCTAAGATGAGGCTATTTCCTTTTTCTTTAAAGGATCGAGCTAAAATGGATAAAACATTGGAGACCATCATCCATAAATTCCTGGGACCAACGACAAATATAATTCTACAAAAAATACTTTCCCCACCACAAAACAATTACACTTAAAAAGATCATCCAATTTTTTTTTTTGAAAAATAGGGAGAGTCATTCTATGAAACATAGGAGAGGTTCAAAGATACCGTAAACATGGTTCTAACTCATGGTTTTTCTATACCTGAACAAGTGTTATTTATTTTATAAAGGGTTGGGACCAGGGAACAAACAATTCATTGACATAATGTGTAATGGAACCTTTAAAAACAAAGCCCCAAATGATGCTTATGATTATTTGGAAAGCCTTTCTGAACAAAACCAAACATGGGGAACATAACCTTATTCCTAAAAGGCACAAAGAACTAATGGAATTAATACACATATAGAAAATGAAATCCTTAGGGATAAACTCACATCAATCTATAGAATGGTTGATAAGATAGACCTTAGGAAAGTCCATTAAATCCAAATTGTAGACCCTATTTGCACAATTTGTGACATACATGACCACAAGATAGACAACTTCCCAACCATTCCATCCATCAAGGATGTTATTTTTGGAAGACCCCCAGCCGAATTAAATGCTTTGAAATTTCAAAATCCTCAAAACCAAAACACCTTCAACCCAATGTATATTGACCACCCGGACTTCCTCTAGAAATATCACCAACAACCAAGACAACCACAGAAACAAAATCTGTACCCCCATCAGAACTACCAAACCCATAAATAGCTCCAAAACCAACCTATCCAATACCAACAACCACCATTCCATTTTCAACAAACCATCCCACCTCCAAAATATCCCTCTGGGATAAACCAATCTTCTTAAGCACCAACCTAAACTGTTCCACAAAGCCTACTAGAAAGACTCTGCAAACAAATGGAAAGGATTAACTCGAAAGTCTCTTCCCTTAAAAAAGAACTTAAAACAATCAAAATTGGAAAGGCACCCATGCCTACACAAGCCATTCCACAAAAAATAGTAAGGGAGAGTAAATTTTCACTCAAAAAACTCATGAACAACTAAATGTTGTGACTATTTTAAGAAGTGTGAAATCAATTGAGAAACCATAAAAACTAATTCAAAACCCATATAAATATTCATAGTCAGATGAAAATTCAAATGAACTAAATTATCAAACTGAAAAACATGATAACATTTCCAAAGAAAAAACTCTTCAACAAAAAACCCAACAACCTGCTCCATTTTCTCAGTGCATGAGGGAGATAATCAAGCATGAATTGATTGAAACATTGAGGGAAATATTATCACAAGTCAATTTGAACATTCCCTTTCTCGATGAAATCCAAACCATACCTACCTACTCAAAGTAACTTAAGGACTTGTGCACTTTTAAAAGAAAATTTTCACATAAAAACAAAGTCATTTTGGCTACTAATGTGAATACCACCATTCAAGGGACCATTCCTCCTAAGTTTAAAGACACTGGTTTCCCTTACATCAATGTTGAACTAGGAGAGAGAAAAGTTGTCAAGGCCTTGTGTGACCTACGTGCTAGTATCAATATCATCCCTTATGCTTTGTACTGCCATTTAGGCAAAGAAGATCTCCAACCCACATCTTTCAAACTTCAACTTTTTGATCATAACATTAGGGTTCTAAAGAGGATTTTAAAGGAAGTTCTGGTAAAGGTAGAAAAATTAATCTACCCTACTGACTTCATTGTGCTTGACAACCATCCTAACTTAGGAAATAAGGATCAAACCTCAATCATCCTTGGTCATCCTTTCCTTGAAACAATCAACTATATTATCCATGTTCGAAATGGGAACATGACAATCACCTTTGGAAACATGAGTCTAGACTTGAACATCTATAATGCAAGCTCACAAGTAGGATATGATGTGGAAATTCATAAATTAAACATGATAGGAAGCATTGATAATGAATCCATAGAACATAAAGGAATATTTTATGGATGTTTAAGTTAGGATGAGATAGATTTCCTTTGTTCACATGAAGGATTTTTATCTCCTTGGCTTGAATCATTTTCAAATTGATCTTATGATGAAGTCTTAGGTCCAAAAATTAGTGAAACATTTCAGGGAACAACTTTCAGGGAGAAAAATCAAACTTTATTCCCTAAATATGATCAAACCAATCTTGTATCTAAAACTTCTTCACATGAGGATTCTATTCTATCTAAAACTCTAGAAAACAAAATCGATCTTGATCCAATGTCCCAATATTCTTCTGAAATTCTAAACCAACCTAATCTTGAATTAAAGGAACTTCCTGCTGCACTCAAGTATGACTTCTCAGGGGACAATCAAACCCATCCTATTGTCATTTATTCTTCTCTTGAAGCCAATCATGAGAGGATACTTCTAAATGTCCTTAAGAAAAATAAGAATTCCATTAGTTGGACCCTGTCAGATATTCCTAGGTTTAGGCCACTAATTGGGACTCATAGGATTGTTCTAGAATCTGATTCAAATCCATGTCATCAACCTCAATGGAGACTCAATCCTAATATCATGGAGGTAGTAAGGAAGGAACTTCTGAAATTGTTAAAAGCTGGTATCATCTATCCCATAGTTGAGAGTGAGTGGGTGAGCCCAATCCAAGTGGTTCCCAAGAAGGCAAGAATCACAATGATAACCAATGAGGATGGAGATATTCTTCCAACTAGGGTGAGTAGTGGCTGGAGAGTCTGCACCGACTATAGGAAGATAAACACATTTACCAAGAAGGACCATTTCCCCTTACTTTTCATTGACCATGTCCCTGAGAGAGTGGAAGGTCATGCCTTATACTATTTCTTAGATGGTTACTCAGGGTACAATCAGATTGAGGTATCCCTAGAGGATCAAGGGAAGACTATATTCGCCTTTCCATTCATCACCTTTACCTTCAAACGCATTCCCTTCGGGTTATGCAATGCCCCTGGAACCTTCCAGTGGTCTGTGATAGGAATCTTCTAAGACATGGTAGGTGATTTTCTAGAGGACTTCATGGATGAATTCTCTGTGTTTGGGGATACATTTGAGGGATGTTTGAGGAATGAGGAGAGAGTCTTGTCAAGATGTGAAGAAACAAATCTTGTCTTAAACTGGGAAAAATTACATTTCATGGTTAAAGAGGGACTAGTTCTAGGATGTAACGCCTCGACCACAGTTACCTAGAGTTGGTTCATTATTAAATAATATTGGCATGATCACAAAAGATCAAGTCTTGAAAGACCGATTAGTTTAGTATCCTTGGAAACACTAGATATATTCATAAGCCTTATAGTACATCATAAAGTGAAAAAAAAACTACAACAACATCTTGTCTTCATATCCCCTCATACATTCCCTATAGGTCATTCATAAAATACTTCTTCACATCCTGGGAAAAATTAAAACATTGAAAGGAGTGATCTCAGATGCTCAGTAGGGATAAAAATATAGCGGAAACTTTCATAAATAAACAAAAACATTTAAGGCAATATATAACTAAAACAAAAGCCTTTTAAATTTGAACTTCAGCATAATATGGCAAATATAAAATGAAATAATTCCATTTACTTATTCACATTGATATTCTACTAGTCAAATAATAACATGAAATATCAATAACCACTTTCATAATGAAGGAATGCATAATATCATACTATCATAACCACATAGTCAAGGCCTTGTGCCAAGACTACAAATAAGATTTTTTCAAGGCCTTGTGCCAAGACACTAGTTTGTCTCATGAGACCTACCGATGCATCGAGGAGCTATATCGGGCTCCACCCATCACTTCTTAAGTCCAATTAATTCCTCATATGGACATTTTTAAACATCACATAAACATTTATATTAAAAATAGAATGAGAAATGTCAATACTTTCTCCATAAACCAGGAATGGTATAAAAATAACACATCCACAGTCAAACATATCACAAAACCTTCAATACAATATGGAAGTTTTGTAGCATAATAAATCAACTTCAAATAAGAAAAAAATCCATCAAAGTATGTTGACATAGATTAAATCAAAACTATTTGAGAGAAATATCTCTTTTTTTGAAATCATTGAAAAGTCACACATTTATAAAAGAAGTAATTTAAAAGATATTTTTGAATCAAAGTGTTCCATACCACTTTGAAACTTTTGAAAAGAAATATCATTTCAAAATATTCATGTCTATATAATTAAATCATTAAAATCATTTCGAAAACATGGACATTAATTAAAAATATTTATAAAGATAAAACATTAAAACATTTAAAATTCTGATCTTGATAAATAGTACCTTTCACAAATTCTTAAAATATTTATTTTGAAATCATTTAAAAGTCACATAATTATAAAATAAAAAATTTACTTTGAAAATATTATTATAATATTGTAAGGGAAGCTTTGAAAATTTAATAATGGTGGAAAATAGCTGCACCCGCCATATAAGTTAAAAAAAGACATTCTTACCTTAATTTTATCGAAAAGGTTGAAAGGACCTTATTTAGAAAACGATGGAAAAATTCCTGTATAAACATATTTTAAAAAGTCAAAAAAGGGTATAAATGACTTTAAACCATAGTTTTTAAAATAGTTAGAATGATTTGAAATACTTTTTTATGAAACCTGGATGTGGATGATAAAGAGGTTCCAGTAGATAATTACGTATAAACAACCTCGGATAATGAAGAGATTGTGAAATAAACCCTTACCAATTTGGTAACTTACGAAACATACACCCCATGAAAGAGGTATCATACAATGAATATGTAAATACACATAAATTAAAGTGTATTACACAAATAATACATTTATGGGAAGTACATATACCACACAAAAGGAAATAGTGGCAATATTGCACGAATCTCATGGGAATAAGGAGTGAGATGAAAACCCATTACCTTGTAATTTTCCTTGATAGAGTGTAGGTTAACCTCATGTATAATAGTGAAATAATTGTTATTAAATTATACAATAATAATATACATAAATATGATATCATATATGATCTTTTAGTATTTCTTTGTTAATAATATTTTAGTATTATCGTCGTTTCAGGTGTCAACTTATTCCTTTTCCTTTATATGCTTCGTTACGCAAGCCATGTTTGTTATGAATAGGTTGTATCTTATTCATATCCATAATGATATCAAGTCAATAAAAATTACTTTTAATCATCAAATGATAATTAGTCTTGAATGGATATGATGGGGAAATGAATCTCATCGCGTTCGTGGAAACGGTAATCCGTAAGTACGCATGAACGCTACTTCCATTTCATTTTTCATTTTGAAAGGAATAAAAACCAATTGATACATAGGTATATTATTATTACATTATAATATAATATAATTTATGTGTTACTTAATTTCATTAACACCATCCTTTATACGTTCCATGTATGGTATGAACGAGTCATATGACTTTGAGGGGGCGGTAGTCCGCACTTCCTCAAATAAAATTATCGTATATATAAAAAACATGAAACGAATAATGGTATGCTATAAAATGGAATTACAGAAGCTTATATATAAAATAAATATCATAAATATCATATTTAATTATAGTGTCATCATAATGGCCACCATGAGAGGTGGTAGGAGATAATTGAACAATCATCGTTTCGTGAGGCGTTTGGATGCCATCCACAGAAACATTATGTTCTTAACCCATTAAATGGAGGTGTGTGTATGTGTAGTTATAATACTTCTAATAAAAATATCCTAGTATATTTTGGATACTGTTTTTGTTACAAAATAAAATAATAAAAATAGTTTAGGGGTTGGAGAAGTAAAAAAATAAAAGAAGCTAAGAGAAATTGTTACCTTTAATTTGGGTAACTCCCTTTGGTTTAAACCAAAAAGGACTCTTGATGTGACTTATGGCTAAGGTAATGCTTCTATAAGGAGGATAGGGATGTAGGGATCTCAATTAGGCAGAGTTTGGATGATCCAAAAGGCTTGAGAGGTGTGAGAAATTGGTTATAAGTGGTGTCCTTTTATAAGGGGGAGGAGGGGCTCTTTAGAAAAAAACTAAAGTATTAATTTATAATAAATTTATATTCGGTTTCTAATGGATCAAAAGTAAATTATTCAAATTATAAGGTGGGTATGGGTCTAAAACCACTCATCCAATAGATTTTATACCGGTTTGGGTCACTATATTAACCTTATCTTATAGATTTAACTCTTAGTTAAATACTTTGACATTTACCATGTCTCTTTGTATTTTTATATTATATAGTTAATAAACTTACTATATACTTCAAAGGGACCCCCAAGTGGTCCATTAATGATACACCTATCATTATATAAGTCCTTTGGCCGAACCTTAGATTTTTAGGAATATAACATCAATTAATAATATAATATTTGTTTTAAAAACTCTTATATGTCAATTTTGACACTATTGGGTATTTTGTTTTTGATAAATTCATAACAGCATTATTACTTAGAATAAAATTTATATAACCAATAATTATATTTATATTAACCTATAAAATTATTTTAATTTATAAAAAGTCTCAAATTACATTTATTTGGATATTTATAATATCAAGTATTTTAATATTTCATTAATTATGTAATTACTACATCACAATTGTGTCATAAATAAATTAAATTAATTAATATATAAAAATTATAAATAAAATACCATTATGTATGAAATATTTTTATATTTCTAATGAATATTTATAATTGAATTTATCTTATGTATAACACTATATTTAAAAAAAACTAGTTATTAAACATTGATTTTAACTCTTTTAACTCTTCTTTGAATTAAAAAATAATAAATGTCATAATCTAATCCAAGTGGACCAAAGAGGTTCATATTTTATTCCTAAGGTTGTTTTTGGCCGAATTATACTTATCCAATAGAATTAGGACATGTTTGAGGGTAATAATAATTTCATTTTTACCCTTAATTACCCTATTTACTATTTACCGTGGTAAATAAAAGTAAAAAGTTACTATTCACCAAAAATTATTTTTATCTTATTAAACTACATTTTACTTCTTGATATTAACTGTGTCTCTCGGATTTTCTAAATTCCACTCACAGAAGCAGTAAAATTAAGTTTTATGTGAATTTGCAAATTCTCCTAGGAGATGGGTAAAAGATGGTGAAAAGTTCAATAAAATTTTTATATGTCTAAAATTATTATAAACTGACTCCAATGAATTACATTGAACTTACATAGGTATTAAGTATCTATTTTGAACTAAAATAAATTTAATAAAAACAATTAATTATTTAAATAAAAAGTAGGTTTTAACCAATAACTCAGTGTTTTTCACTATTCATCAAAAATTGAATGTTTTCAGAAAAATACCAAAAATTCACCCTAAGCTATAATTGATATTCTGATAAAAAATTATGTCTATTTTACAAAATTCAAAACATATAAGTTTCATTAATTAATTTTATAATTAATTCTCGTTGTCAAAACAAATAGCGTGTTTTTAAGAAACAATATCAATCAAAAGATTTACAATTGTTTGTGTCCAATTTCAAAGTGAAATTAATTATAATGACCACCATTGGATAGAATGGTAAAGTTATATTCTAATTATACTTTAAACCCACTCAATAGTATAATTTATCACTAAAAATTATTTTGATTAAAAATGTTGTTTTTAAGTATTTTTCACTATTCATCGAAAATTGGATGTTCTCAGAAAAATCCCAAAAATTCAACTTAGGCTAATTTCAAAATTCCAAATCCAAAAATTAAGTCCATTTTAAAATATATAAATTATATAATTCAAAAAGTGGTTATTACTATTCATAACGGCTACTTTTATTGGTCGCAGTGTGTTAGAATCTCAAACTTACGTACAATGCAAGTTATTGCATTATTGAAAGAGAAGCGTACCGTGGAAGCTGGGGGTGTTACATTCTCCCCTACTTCAATAAATTGCTTCCTCAAAATTTGAAAATGTTCTTAGAAAATAAAAGGTTGAAAATAGAAAATACCTTTGTGGAAAACCCACAATGGATATAAGGTTAATAAAATTTTGTCTTAATAAGAGGGAAAGGGAAATGAAAATGTCACCACCATATTATGATCTCTATTAAGAGAACATTGGTGGGAATTAGAGACACATAATTGGAGTAAAAATGTAAATATTTGTAGGGAGTTATTGAGGTCATCAATCACAAACATGTGTAAAATTGAGGGCCTCAAAGCCTTCAATCTATGGTGATTTAAAATATCATCAGTTTAACAAAACATAAGGTCTTAGGATAACACTTTTTTTTTGTTTTAATATCCCCTTTCTAATGTTTAAGAATTAATTTATTTTTAGAATAAGAGAGATGTATAAATATATATATATATACTTGACAAGTATAGTTTAAACCTTCAACTAATTTCTACCACAAACTCATATTTCACTCAAAAAGATAATAGAAATCAAAAATATTATATTTATCCTAATCGTACAAGGTTCCAAATATTAACACATACCATTTAGATTAGGAAAATATATGTTGTAATAACCAGGGACTTCCTATAGGCTAGTGGTAGGTAATAAATGCATGTCGCACTATGGTTCTAGGTTCGATTCCTGTAGCTTTGTCCGACGCAACATGTTATCCCCTGACCTACAGGTTGTCCTTTTCCTAAAACTATTGTATTATAATATTCCAAAAATAATGTTTAGAAATTCATTAACCTTAAACAATACTATCAAAAGTTCAAATTAATCCATTCCAACCATTATAGTTATCTGAAATACCTATGTCCATACTTTCTCTAAAAGGTCTCTAATTTCCAAAATCAATTGTAACATCATATTCCCCAAACAAAGTAAAGTTTCTATTGTTGTAACATATTAAAAATATGATTACCTTCATCATATTAAAACCTTAATGAAAACAAAAAGTACTGCAGTACAATCCATATATATATCATATTATTCTTATAACCATAATATAGTTCTTGAGTCTAAAAACACAAATACAATAATTATTCAACTTCATCTATAGTAATAGCATAAGCTTGTACTTGCTCCCTTGTCCTTTTCTGAGGTAAGTTTATTTGGCGCTTAGGTAATTCATTTGCATAATTCCCCATTTCTCTACAATTGTAGCATTCAACATTGACAGCCTCTTTCTTTCCCTTACAATCACGAGTCTCGTGACCTTTTCTCTACATTTGTAACAAACTCCCATTTCTTTTAGGAAATTACTGGGGTGTTTCTTACCACAATTATCACATAATGGAAAATACTTATTTCCCTTTTTCCCTTTATCTATCTCTTTCTCCACCATTATCTTCTTCTCTTGCTTTACTTTGTTGTCATAAGACTTAGATAATTCCTTTTCTGTCTTGATAGCACACGAGACAATATCTTCGTATGATGAGAAGGATTTTGATACTAAATCTCGATGGAGAAATGGTTTTAACCCATAAAATAAATGATCGATCTTAATTCTTGGGTTACATATATAATCTGATGCATGCCTCGCTAACCTTGTAAAGTTAGCCCCGTATTTTGCGACATTCACATCCTCCTTTTTCCTCAAACTTAGAAATTGCCTTTCCATATCTGCTCGATGGTTATGAGGAAAGTAGTTTTCTAAAAAAATCTCTTTGAACTCCCTCCATTCCATATTTTATACTTCATCATCTTCCTTCGTGTTTTGTATCAATGACCACCATTGATCGGCATCTCCAGTGAGGCGATAAACTGCCACGACAACTTTTTCCCTTTCACTACTCCCCAAAGCCTGAAATATTTTCTCTAGGGAACTTATCCATTGCTCAGCTACTAATGGATTTTTACTCCCATTGAATGTTGGTATTTTTTTCCTCATGAAGCGATCTAAAATTGACCCTCCATGTTGAGGATCATGGTGCTCCATACGAGTAAGTTTATTATTAAAAACCTGAGTAAGTTGTCCCAGTGTGATGATAAGCTGATCAGCACCAGTTGTATCACAAACAACACTATAATTATCTTGAGCAGGAAGGAAATCCCTACATGGAGTGCATGCATTGATACGGTTTACATTCCTTCCACTAGGTTCCATTTCTAAATAATGGCATAAACTAGATCAGGTTATGAATCAAAATACATAATTCCATACTTGTAAAACACTTAACATAAATTAAACTATTTCTGGATATAATCCATAATCATAAAAAAAATTATTTGAGGAAGTATATACTCATAAACCCTTCATAATGGATTGTAAATAAAATGAGAATTATCCTAAGAATATCCCCCGGGAGTGTCGTAACCAAGAGTGCAGCAAAGCCTGTTGTCATGCACCAGTTCTCGTTCAAGTCTAGCTCAAAGTGGTGTTTTCGAGTTTTACCCCTAGGTACATCTGTTCCAGAGCTGCCTCTACCTGATCGTATCCAGACAGAGATGTATTGCTCGGGAAACTCACAAAATCTCTACAATACAAAAATTCTAGGAATTTCTTCTATACTAATCCTCAATGTCCATCTTAGGTCTATGTTCTCTAATCAGAGTTTATCTAAATCTAGCTTCCAAGTATTGTACTAATCTTCCTCTGATACAAACTATAATTCCTCGAACTCAGTTACCCAGAGTCAGTGCATTATTACATAAACTTATCATGATCAGAAAATATCAAGTCTCTAACGACCGATTAGTTTAGTAGCCTTGGAAACACTACATATATTCCCAAGTCTTACAGTACGTCATAAAGTGAAAAAAATACAACAACATCTTTTCTTCATATCCCCTCATACATTCCCTGCAGTTCATTCATAAAATACTTCTTCACATCCTGGGAAAAATAAAAACATTGAAAGAAGTGATCTCAGATGCTCAGTAAGGATAACGATATAGTAGAAACTTTCATAAATAAACAGAAACATTTAAGGCAATATATAACTAAAACAAAAGCCTATTAAATTTTAACTTCAGCATAATATGGAAAAGGTAAAATGAAATAATTCCATTTAATTATTCACATGGATATTCTACTAGTCTAATAATCACATACAATATCAATAACCACTTTCATAATGAAAGAATGCATAATTCCAGACTATCAGAACCACATAGTCAAGGCCTTACACCAAGACTACAAATAAGATTTTGTCAAGGCCTTGTGCCAAGACACTAGTTTGTCTCATGAGACCTACCGATGCATCGAGGAGATATAGAGGGCTCCACCCCTCACTTGTTAAGTCAAATGCATTCCTCATATGAACAATTTTAAACATAACATAAACATTCATATTAAAACTATCTTGTGAAATGTCAATACTTTCTCCATAAACCATGAATGGTATAAAAATAACACATCCACAGTCGAATATATCACAAAACCATCAATACAATATAGAAGTTTTGTATTATAATAAATCAACTTAAAATAAGCTTAAAATACATCAAAGGATGTTGACATAGATTAATTCAAAACTATTTGAGAGAAATGTCTCTTTTCTTGAAATCATTGAAAAGTCACACATTTATAAAGGAAGTAATTTAAAATATATTTTTGAATCAAAGTGTCCCATACCACTTTGAAACATTTGAAAAGAAATATCATTTAAAAACATTCATGTCCATATAAATAAATCCTCAAAATCATTTTGAAAACATGGAAATTAATTAAAAATATTTATAAAGATAGATATTTAGAAAATTTAAAATTCTGATCTTGATAAAGAGTACCTTTCACAAATTTTTAAATATTCATTTTGAAATCATTTAAAAGTCACATAATTATAAAATAAAACCTTTACTTTGAAAATATTCGTATAATCTTGTAAGGGGAGCTTCGACGATTTTATAATGGCGGAAAATAGTTTCACCCTCCGTATAAGTTAAAAAAAGACATTTTTACCTTAATTTTATCGAAAAGGTTAAAAGGACCTTGTTTGGAAAACGACGGAAAGATTATTTTATAAAAATCTTATAAAAATTCAAACAAGGGTATAAATGAATTTAACCCATAGTCTGTAAAATATTAATAATGATTTGAAATACATTTTTAAGAAACACGGATGTGGATGATAAAGAGGTCCCAGTAGATAATTACGTATAAACAACCTCGGATAATGAAGAGATTATGAAATAAATGCTTATCAATTTGGTAACTTACAAAACATACACCCAATAAAAGAGGTATCATACAATGAATATTTAAATACACATAAATTAAAGTTTATTACACAAATAATACAATTATGGGTAGTACATATACCACACAAAAGCTAATAGTGTCAATATGGCATGAATCTCACGGGAATAAGGAGTGAGATGAAAACCCCTTACCTTGTACTTTTCCTTGATATAGTGTTGGTTAAACTCCTGTATAATATTTAAATAATTTTTATTAAATAATACAAGAATCATATACATAAATATTATATCATATCTGATCTTTTAATATTGCTTTGTTAATAATATTTTTTTATTATCGTCGTTTCGGGTGTCAACTGATTTGTTTTCCTTTATATGATTCGTTACACAAGCTGTGTTTATTATGGATAGGTTGTATCTTATTCATATCCAAAATGATATCAAGTCCTTAAACATTACTTTTAACTATCAAATGAGAATTATTCTTGAATGGATATGATGGGGAAATGAATATCATCGCGTTCGTGTAGACGGTAATCCGAACGTATGCCTGAACACTACTTCCATTTCATTTATCTTTTTAAAAGGAATAAAAACCAAATGATACAAAGGTATATTATTATTAAAGTATAATATAATATCTTATATGTGTTACTTAAGTTCATTAACACCATCCTTTATACTTTCCATGTATGGTATGAACGAGTCATATCACTTTGAGGGGGCGGTAGTCCGCACTTCCTCAAATGAAATTATCGTGTATATATATACACCATGAAACGAATAATGGTTTGCTATAAAATGGAATTACATAAGCTTATATACAAATTAAATATCATTAATATCATATTTAATTATATTTCTATCATAATGGCCACCATGAGAGGTGGTAGGAGATAATTGAACAATCATCGTTTCGTGAGGCGTTTGGTTACCTTCCACATAAACATTATGTTATTCACCCATTAGATGGGGGTGTGTGTAAGTGTAGTTAGAATAATTCTCATAAAAATATCCTAGTATATTTAAGATACTGGTGTTTTTACAAAAGAAAATAATAAGAAGAGTTTAGGGGTTGAAGAAGTAAAAAAAAGAAGCTTAGAGAAATCGTTACCTTTAATTTGGGTAACTCCCTTTGGTTTGAACCAAAAAGGACTCTTGAAGAGAATTATGCCTAATTTAAGGCTTCTAAGAGTAGGAGAGGGATGTATAGAGATTAATTGGGAATATTTTGGACGAGCCAAAAGTCTTGAGAGGTGTGAGGAATTGGTTATAAGTGGTGTCCTTTTATAAGGGGGAGGAGAGGCTCTTTAGGAAAAACTTAAAGTATTAATTTATAATAAATTCATATTCGGTTTCTAGTGGATAAAAAGTGTATTATTCCAAGTAAAAGGTGTGTATGGGTCTAAAACCACTCAACAAATAGATTTTAGACAGGTTTGAGTCACTATAGTAACCTTATCTTCAAGATTTAACTCTTAGTTAAATAGTTTGACATTTACCATGTCTCATTGTATTTTTATATTATATAGTTAATAAACTTATTATATACTTCAAAGATACCCCCATGTGCTCTATTATTTATAAACCTATCATTATATAAGTTATTTTTCCGAACCCTTGATTTTTAGGAATATAATATCAATTAATAATATAATATTTCTTTTAAAAACTCTTTTATGTCAATTTTGACACTATTGGGTATTTTGTTTTTTATAAATTTATAATAGCATTATTACTTCAAATAAAATTCATATAACCAATTATAATATGTATCTTAACCTACAAAATTATTGTGATTCCTAAAAAGTCTCAAATTACATTTATTTGGATATTTATAATATTAATTATTTTAATATTTCATTAATTAGGTAATTACTACATCACCATTGTGTCATATATAAATTAAATTATTTAATGTCTAAAAATTATTAATAAAATACCATTATGTAGAAAATATTTTTATCTTTCTAATGAATATTTATAATCTAATTTATCTTATGTATAACCCTATATTAAAAATGTTTTAGTTATTAAACTTTGATTTTAACTCTTTTAACTCTTCTTTGAATTAAATAATAATAAATGTCCTAATCTAATCCAAGTGGACCAAATAGGTTTATATTTTATTAATAAGCTTTTTTTTTGTCGAATTATACTTAGCCAATATAATTAGGACATGTTTTAGGGTAATAACAATTTCATTTTTACCCTTAATTACCCTATTTACTTTTTACCGTGGTAAATAAAAGTAAAAGTTACTATTCGCCAAGAATTATTTTTATCTTATTGAACCACATTTAACTCCTTGATATTAACCGTTTCTCTTGGTTTTTTGAAATTCCACTCACAGAAGTGGTAAAATTATGTTTTATTTGAATTTGAAAATTCTCTTAGGAGATGGGTAAAAGACAGTGAAAAGTTTAATAAAATTTTTATATGTCTAAAATTATTATAAGTTGACACCAATGAATTACATTGAAATTACATAGGTATTATGTATCTATTTTCATCTAAAATAAATTTAAATAAAATAAATAAATATTTAAATAAAATGTCGGTTTTAACGAATAACATAGTGTTTTTCACTATTCATCAATAATTGAAAGTTTTCAGAAAAATACCAAAAATTCACCCTAAGCTCTAATTGATATTCTCAAAAAATGATGTCTATTTTAAAAAATTCAAAACATATAAGTTTCATTAATTAATTTTATAATTAATTCTCATTGTCAAAACAAATAGCGTGTTTTTAAGAAACAACATAAATCAAAAGATTTATAATTGTTTCTATCCAATTTCAAAGTGAAATTAATTCTAATGACAACCATTAGATAAAATGGTAAAAATATATTCTAATTATACTTTAAAACAACTCAATAGTATAATTTATCACTATAAATTATTTTTATTAAAAATGTTGTTTTTAAGTATTTTTCACTATTCATCGAAAGTTGGATGTTCTCAGAAAAATGCCAAAAATTCAACATAGGATAATTTCGATATTCCGAATCAAAAAATAAAGTCCATTTTGAAATATAAAATTTATATAATTCAAAAAGTGGGTATTACTATTCATAACGGCTACTTTGATTGGTCGCGGTGTGTTGGAATCTCGAACTTGCGTACAATGCAAGCTATTGCATTATTGAAACAGAAGCATACCATGGAAGCATGGAGTGTTACATAGGACATATAGCCTCGGTTAGGGGGATTGAATCTGATAAATCCAAGGCTGACATCATTCGTCACCTTTCATCACCCAAAACTGTCAAGGAGGTGAGGTCTTTCTTAGGACATACTGGTTTCTAAAGAAGATTCATCAAGGACATTAGTTCAAACTCCTTTCCCCTTTGTGATCTTATAGTAAACAATGCTCCTTTTGATTGGATATAAAGTTGTAAGGGTTCATTCTGAACCCTCAAATCTTCTCTCACATCTCCTCCCATTATGAAATCTTCAAATTGGAACCTCCCTTTCGTACTTATCTGTGATTCCAATGACTTTGTTGTACGAGCTGTGTTAGGACAACGTTAGAATAAAACTCCTTATGTCATTGATTATGCAAACAACTACTTAAATGATGTCTGATTCAACTACACCACCACTGAAAAAGAGTTGCTTGTTGTTGTCTTTTCCTTAGAGAAATTCAGGTCCTATCTCTTAGGATCACCCATCATTGTCTTCACTGACCATTCAGCCGTAAAATACCTTTTACAAAAACAAGATGCCAAGGATAGACTAATTAGGTGGTTCCTTCTCTTACATGAATTTGACCCTGCAATCAAGGACAAAAAGGGTGTTGAAAATTTTGTAGTTGATGACCTCTCAAGGATGGAATTCAAAGACAAATCAAATCACCTTTCTGTTTCAGATTCATTCCCTGATGAACACCTTTACTCTCTGAGTGACTAACCTTAGTATGCTGACATACCCAACTTCTTCGTTACAAAAGTTATTCCTAAATTCTTAGGGACTGAAGATCGAAGGAAATTCGTTTCAGATTCTAGTAAATATGTGTTTGATGATCCATACCTCTATAAGTTCTACCCTGACCAAGTCCTTAAGAGGTGTGTCCCAAAATCTGAACAACATTCCATCCTTAAATTTTTTCATAGTGAGGCATGTGGAGGTCACTTTTCCTCTAAGAAAACATTTGCTAAGGTTCTTCAGTGTGGTCTCTTCTGGCCCACCCTTTTAAGGTACTACTACACAATTTTTCAAAGTTGTTTGAAGTGTCAACAAGTAGGGTCCATCACAAAACAAATCAAATTACCCTCACCCCCATCTTAGTGATTGAAATATTTGAATGTTGGGGAATTGATTTCAGGGGCCCCTTCCCAAACTCTAGGGGATATCTGTACATCCTTTTATATGTCAATTATGTCTCCAAATGGGTTGATTCCATTCCTACAAAATCCAATTATCATAAAACTATGATTAGATTTCTCAAGGAAAACATCCTCTAGATTTGGAGTTCCTAGGTCTATCATTACTAATCGTGGAACTCATTTCTGCAATCTTCCTTTCTCAGAACTCATGGAAAATTATAGAATTTCTCAAAAAGTGTCCACTGCTTACCACCCACAGACTAATGGTCAATATGAGTTAACCAATCGAGAAATCAAAAAAAAATTAAGAAAACTATTAATCTATCTAGGAAAAATTAGTCAACCATACTCTTAGATTCTCTTTGGGCCTATTAAACCTCATTTAAAACCATTTTAGGAATGTCCCCATATAGGTTGGTTTATAGAAAATCATGTTATTTTCCAGTGGAAATTGAACTAAGGCTTTTTGGGCAATTAAGAAAATGAATTATGACCTCTCACTGTCCAGAACAAAAAGGAAATTAGATCTCAATGAACTTTAGGAACTTAGGATAGAGACTTATAAAAATTCATGGATCAATAAAGAAAAATTGCAAGCCTACCAAAATCGAAACCTTATAACCAAACACATTGAACCGGGAAAACATGTATTTTTGTATAATTCTAAACTCCACTTACACCAGAAAAAATTGAGGTCTAGATGGTCAGGTCCATAAATAGTGAATTAGGTGTACCCCCATGGGGCTGTTGAAATTCAAGATCCCACCAATTGTCAAACATTTAAAGTTAATGGTCATAGAGTCAACCCATTCATAGAACAATTCCAAAATCATGAAGTTGATGAAGAATTGTTTCAACCTACCTTAGATTATGAAAATAATTAATCATTTATGGGTCTAAGTCGAGATAACGATGTTAAAAAAAAGTGTTGCATGGGAGGGAACCTATGGTTTTCAAGTTTCAAATCATGTTGTTGTTTTAATAAACATTATTTTTAAAATAGTATTAGTGGATCATTTTGATATAATTTTATTCTACCTTAGACTGTTGACATGTTCTTATCTTATGAGAATGGATGGGTATACAAGGGTAGCACCATATTCATTTGTGTCACGCGGTTTGATCCCTGAGTACTACCTTACCCAGAAATTAAAAAGAAGACAATGTATTATTAGTTTGACTTTTTTTAAAAAAGGGAAACCATAAAAATAATGAGACTTGGTATTAAATAAGTTGTTGTTTTGTTTGTTTTGTATTGTTTGTTCTTGTTTTTATGGTTCAAGGACAATTTTGGGTGATACATATTCAATAAAATAGGTTCCTACATCTACCATGAGAATAATAAATTATTTGGGAGAACCACAATCATCATTATGAAGCCACTAGGTGAACTTGTTCCATGCCCTTTCCAACTCATTCCCCCCCACCCACTTTCTCCCCTCTTTTCTTTTTAAGAAACTAGGGACAGTTTCATTCTAATTTTGGGGGTGTGGAAACAAAATGTTTGTTAAAAAAATAATGAGAAAAAATAAGTAAAATTCATTTTTCATTAATATAATAACATCTTTCCTCACATTAAAACTACAAAGCAAATAATTTTTATTTCCTTGACTCTTAATTTAATTCATGATTATGTTTAAACGCATTGATTTTGGAAGTTTGGTTGTCCAATGATAATTTTCATCATTTTTATTTTCAAATATTAATCAAAATTCCCCAATGCACTTCCTCTTGACTGTGGGGGTACTAATTTGAATTCTTGGGGTCCGATAATAAATAGCATAGGCTGGTTTGAATTTTCTGAATAATATGTGTATTCAAAAAAATCAAAAAATAAAAAAAATAAAAAATAAAATAAAATAAAAAATAAAAAATTGCGTGTAGATCAATGGATTGATAAAATTCAGGGCTTTTAGCACTTGGGGATCGTGAATCCAGAGTTTTATAGCCTTGAGTTTTTCACTCTATCTATATTTATGGAAATGTGACTCTGTTTTCGATCAAATTAACTCGATATGATGCCCGACTATGTGGGCTTCACTTGGTTCCCTAAGGCCTTTGAGCCTGGGAGTTATCGGCAAAGTCTTGCTAAATGGGTTAATTTGATGAACTGCAATCTCAATTAATATGGAAACATTGAAAAAAAATAAAAAAATAAAAAAAAGGGAATACTCATATTAGTATTAAATGTGATTCCACCGAGCACTTCCATGATTTTTTACTTGAATGAAAATGAACCCCCATATCTTTTGTGATTCGCAACACATCATGTTACATAATAGAGTTGGATGAAGTATGATGATGGATTTGATCAAAGGAATGTGATTGGGATTGGTATCTTTTTTTTAATTTGTATTTTTTTTTAATTTATTTTGATAGGTTATAAAGATATATTTGTGTGTGGTTTACATTGTCAACACTATTTGTTATAATGTGTTTGAAAAAAAAGGAATTCAAATATAATCTTTGAATTATTTTCTCGGGACTAGAAAATATCAAGTTAGGGGGTATTATTAGCCAATAAAAAAACATATTTTAATTACATTTTAATGGTATTAAATGTTCATTTTTGATCTTATGTTCCTATGTTAGTGGATTTTAATTTTGAACATCCATTCTAATCATTAGTGCACTTCATGCCTAATGCCCACCAATTTAGGCCTAATGATTAATATGATTTTAATGAATCTAATTATCCATATTTTAATTTTATATTTTGTGAAATGGACTTACACTTCAATATGAACATTTTTTATTTAAGGATCAATGTAGGATTAATAAAGTACGATGGGGATATTTGGAGATTAAAGGAAACAATTCTGGAGATGGCAGATTGGACACCAGCCCACTGATTAAAATGTGGGGCCCACAATACAAGCCCAATGAATCCCGAATTTTGTGGGATGCTATAAGAAATATATATGAAAAAATAATTCTTTATGAGACAGTGCTAATTCGGATTCCATTGTGGTTATTAAGGAGGCCCAAATAGAATATCAAAATTTGGGCCTGAATTTGTGGCCCAGAATGTTATCTCACTAAATCAGACATAACTCCCAATCCACAACTCCAACTGGGCCCAAAATTTACAGAAGTCTAGAAGACATCCTGGGACACAAAGGAATATTCTATGGACCACCATGATTAGGCGATATGCTTACCCATACAAGATGATCTTTCTAGGGGAGACAAGAAGGATAAAAAGTCAAGGAAGGAATCATTTTCTCCACTGATTTCTACCATCCTAAGGAATAAATTAATTTAATAATTGTGCATACATTGATTGAGACTCATCATTATTCTTAAAAATTTTCTATTTAATGAATTGGTGGTTAGGGGGATGGAATCTCTTTGTTTTGTAACATTATTATGCCAAAGTTTCGTTGTAATGCTTTTAATTTCCATGTCAGTTTCTTTTTTTTTTGTATTTCTATGTTCTTAATCAAAATCTTTCTCTTATACTCTTCCCATTTCTTTCATTAAATAGCTATAATCACAAATCATAGTCATATATCTGTGTTGTGGTGAATTAGTTCATACATTGGTGTGAATTTTATCCACACACACGGAGGAGTGATCGTTCTTTTCTCGGTTTAATTTTCTTCAATCCAATTATTTTAAGCCATCTTCTACCCACCATTGAGAGTATTACATCAATGGAGGGATAACACTTTAATGGGTTTATCATTGGAAGATTAAAAGGTTGGATGGAATGTTATTTTATGAACGAATTTTTGTTAATTGGCTAACTAATTTAAGACTTCCATTCTTCAGTTATTTCCACTCTTCATCTTCACTTTGTTTAAGGAGGCTAAATCCAAGTACTAAAATGATCATATACCATATAGAGATCATGAATTTGGTTATATATGTTTGTAGGGTATTATTAATTGAGTTTATTTATACTCGAATCAGAAAATGATAAAGGTAGTGTTATTTTGAGGAATAGATTCATCAAGAATTAGTAAAAAAATGCCTAAAAAGTAAAATTCATTCAATCCACCCTGAGCATAATCCTTAGATCAACCCATTTTCATTGAATTGAATTCTCTTAGGGTTATTAGTGTTCTTTAAACCCATCTAAAATCAAAACCATGTTTTCCACTTCAAAACCAAAAATCCATCTCATAGGTTTTCTATCTTAGGTATCTTATTAGGTCTCAGTGGATTCGACAACCCAAGCTAGACTACAAAGACCATTCTACCTTCATCTCATGGGTAAATTTGAGCTTGAATCATGAAAAATCATAAACCATTAAAAAATAAACATGATAAAATTCATGATTTCTTTTAATGAGATTTTATGCACTAGTTTTCCAATTAAAAATAAATTCCATAAATTCCATCATTTATTAAAACTCATTTTTGAAACTCATCCAAATAAAACAATATTTTATTCTTATCTTTTTTTTGGATTCATCTTCCATAGAATAAGTATCCAAAAATATATACTAATTATAAATATCCATAGTTTTCATAAAACATAGCATTTTGTGGCATGGGATTCTATATCTATGGAATAATTGATTCTATGAAATCAGTACATCCAAACTCAGGACAATACATAACTATTAGTAGCTCAAAATGTTTTTTTATTTATCAAATATATTAATTTATAAATGAATTTATCTATGATTACTGTGTATGTTTTGACTTCTGAATGTAGAATTTATTTTCTAAAACCCATTAAATTCATTTTCAACATCAATAATTATATGTATGTGATTTTATTCTTCCATTTTAGATTTGGTAAAATTCCCATCCTTTCATCTTTATCTCAGGCTTGAATCATAGATTATATAAGATTCAATATTTTCTGAAATCAAATGTACAACACAAGGATCATCATATTTAATTATTCATAATCTCGCAATTTTGGGAAAACATTGTTTTCAGTTTAGAGTAATTTTAGTTTTTTACTTGGTCAATCCTCTTATAGGTAGATGATTCTACTTCGAATATATTAATTTACTTACACATGTCTATATTAACTTACCCATCTTAAAATAATATCTTCCATAAGATAAATAACTTTACCATTTTTTAAAACTCATTTATTTCAATTTGTTATGTGGTTAATAAAACAACACATGACCTAGTTCACATAACTAAATTTCCATTACCTCTATATTCATATAGTCGAATCTTCTAATATGAGGAAAAATATAACTATGTAACTAAATTTACTTATATATAGTAGTAAATCAAATTTTTATGTAGATTTAACTGCATGATTGATATTTATCTTCCATGTATGTGAATTATTTCACACATGGAACAAATATCATGTGTGGTGACCAACTCTCCTTCAAATAATCTAAATTACTTTACAATTTTTTAACCTTATGCCCTAAATATCTTAAAACGAAAATATCATATGTCTTATTAAAATGTATTTCATTTCGAGTAATTGTCCTACCCCATAGTTGTATAAGATAAATTCCTTTATTTATCATGTTCCATCATCGTAATTCTAGATTATAACAAATAATCTCTAAACAACTTCCAATATACTCATCTCAAGAACCAAGCTGGGAGTTCCATCCAACCTGAAACCTAGCCTAATTCTTGGAATGTCTTTAAGGGAATTATCGATCCCCACATGATGGAAACTATTTTCTGGGAATCAATGATTCACTTTGGGAATGATTTCACCCATTAACATAATCACAAATAACCAAGATGAGTAAACACAAAATAACTGATAATCATAACCACCTATGGTACAAAAAAATTAGATTCATAGTTTTACAAATTTAACCACAAATAAAAGTTTCACAATCGAAAGGAAACAATTTAAACATCCCAAAAACCTCCATGAAATGGTAGGGGAGTCACCCTTAATCCAGCACCATCAAAACCTTGAACAAGCGGAACACTATAAAACAGATCCACCATCACCACCACGACGCATCTTGCCTTTACCTAGGTCACACTTAATAAACTCTATATACACCCAAAGGTGAACATATGGTGTGAGAAAAATCCCTATAGGATTACATCCAAAATAAAGATTCCATGCTATAACATTAAAGGACAAATAAACATGAACATTTCAATAATACCATTTGAATCATTTCTAAGAAAACATTTTAAGGAAAAATTTCTCAAGAAACACTTTTTAAGGAAAAACTTTTTTACAAATAGGCATGCTTGAAATAAAAATTTACACAAGGTATCAACTATATCAATGACTACAACCACATCACATAATCATCATTTCACAGGATAGAACCATGAAAAATTCCTATTGGTAATGAGCACTTTTGGGACCCTATAAACCTCATACCTTGGTGATCAAAATCCTCCAACTCATCTACCAATAGTGTTCTCATGCATGATCCAATGGATGAGAAAGTCTACAAGAAGTCCATTTGTCTCCAAATCATAATCACAATCCTATTGAATTCCTATTCATGATCCCCTAGAGGGGATCCCATCCCAAAATTTTATTGGTCTCTGATCATATCACATGTTTATTTAGTGTTTCCATCTTCAATCCTACTAGATGAATCCATGCTTCATCCACTTCCAACTCAACTAGTGTACTAGGTATAGTTTTCCCACCTAGATTACTCGTTATTCCCTTTGTGCTCAAATTCCATTTCACACATCTCATAAATCCTCACTTTCACATACATGTTCCAAGCATCACAAGAACACAAGGATATCACTACATTCTATAACAAACCCATATTTCCATTTCACACACACCAAACCCATTTGGAAATTCATTTAGCACAACTTTCATTGGTTATAAAGACCATTTGGAAACACTAAAATAAATAACACATATGGAATCTTACCATTTTCATGGGCAAGGCCCCTTTCAAAATCATACTCACATGAAAACATTTTCTAACATGCTTCACAAAACATTAAAAATTCAATGACACATTTAATGTACACAAAAAAGAATAAAACATGAAAAAACCCACATTTCTCTTGAAACATCCACTTTCATCATATGTACAACCTTAAATATCTTTCAAAAAAAAATTCAAACCTTTCACACAAGTCATAAAACATATTTAAGATACACTATAAAAAATAACACATGAAAATTAACTAATTTTTTTTAGAAAACTCATTTCCATCACATGTGAATCTTAAAACCTTTTAAAAATGTATTTTACGCCAAAAAATTAATCCAAAGAATACATTTAAAACTCAAGAAAGAAAACCTAGCTCATATAATAATGTAAAATAATGAAACCATCTACCTCACACTTTGAAAATTTTGGAAACTGGTGGAAAACCACAACCTTACCACCAAAAGACCCTATCAAGGAAATATCAGATAATAAACATCCATATTTCACCTAAAAACACAATATCAAGACCTCTTAAGGTCAACCAACCCACTAGAAAATAAGAACTTGAGAAGAGGGAATAAAACCCTTAAATAAGGGACGGATTATGAGAAAAGGGGATTACCTGAATATTACTTGAAGTTCCAAGGTTAAAACCGCCCAATTGTTGATTCTCAAAGGCTCCAAGAAGGCTTGGAAGAATCTCTCATTGATAAAAATCATGAATGGGGTGGATGGGGGTGATTTAGTGTTAAATCAAAATGGTAAAATAGTAAATTTACAATTTTTAATGATCTATAAAAGTTTTATGATTAGCCCGAATATTTGTTCAAACAATGCAGTAACCATGTATCCCTCACTATCTAAGAGGAATACATCACATGGTTAACCTACATGGTTTGACAAACTGTGAGCCAACCGTGCAGTTTCCTCTATTCAAAATGGTAATATGTTGCATGCTTACCTGGAGGAGGGCTCACAATTTTTCTTAACCACGTGCCACCCATGTTCCACCTACTATAAAGATAAAAATATCTATTTTCCACCAAAAACTCATGTATACTATAAGGGATAAATATGATACTAAAAATTAGCGAAGGAGAACCTCAAAATAAAATCATTGATATAAATATCTCCACATAATGAAAATTTATGCCCCCAGAAAGTCACTCCAAAGCCGGATCAGAGAATAAAAATGCTTACTTCTCCTCAACCCAAGACTTCCAATCCCAAGACTAATTCAAATTATTTACATAATTACAAATAAATCAAACCAACAGAATATAATTTCCAAAAATCACTTTATTATGATAATCCACAATCTATACCTACCATTCAAACACAAAAAAAAATCAGGTTCCAATTCCAACTCTTCCTAATTCATCACATGACACAGATCTGGTTTAAAATTTTTTAGCTGAGAGACATATAACATATCATGAATGGACATCAAATGATAGGTAAAGTCTAACTTTTATGCCACCTTACCAATTTTCTCAGCAATCTCAAAAGGTCTAACATACCTCGGCGTTATCTTCCCTTTCTTACCCAAACAATAATGACCCAAGTGAGGAGCCACATTCAGGAACACCTGGTGACCCACCTAAAATTTCATATATCTATTATTATGACCAAAATAAGACTTTTGAAGACTCAATTCCATAACACAAATAATACCTAGTCAACTTAACTTTATTGGAAGTTTATTCCATAAGGATTGGTCCCAAAAGTGATGTCTCACCCACCTCATCCCATCACAAAGGAAACTGACCCGACCAACCACAAATAACCTCAAAATAAGCCCTTCAAATTGAGGATTGGTAAATACTATTATTTTTAAACTCAACCAATCCCAAATCGTTATCCCAAAAACCTCTGAAATCCGACACACATGACTAAGGCATGTCTTCCAAAATCGAATTCGCCCACTCTATCTGACCATTCATTTGAGGATAGTATGTCGTGCTCATCATGACCTGTAACCCCATCTCCTTCTAAAGACCCTATGAAAACCATAACATAAAATAAGGGTCCCTATCTAATATAATTACTGATAGCACACCATGGATCCTCACAACTTCCAACTCATATAACCAACCCAACTCATCCACCTTAGCTGAATCCATGACTGGAATGAAATGGGATTATTTTTTTAGATGATGAATCACTAACCAAGTGGAATTCCTGCCCCAGGGTGTATGAGGTAAAATACTAATAAAATCCATGGTGATATTATCCCACTTCTAGATAAGAATAGGTAGTGGTTGAAGCAAACCATAGGGAATTTGATTCTCTGCTTTAACCTGCTTACATGTTTTGCATTGTGGTACAAAAAGAGTCATGTCCCACTACATACCTGGACACCAAAACTACTAACACACATCATAAAACATTTTGGTGGAACCAGGATGAATAGGCCACTGAGACTGGTGGAACTATTGCATCACCACCTTCCTCAATGATTACAGAACCACAAAGAAACCAATAAAGAAAAAAATACCTCATGAGACAATGACCATTCATAAGGAACCTCCCAACCATTTAGAAACTTTATAGAACATTGACACAACTCATCACTCAACTCCTCTTTCTAAATCAACTCTATAAGAGAATGTAACAGCTTCACATTCTCAATGAAAATACCTTTGTTTTGATCCTTGGTCTCTAGATGTAACTTATTGGAAAGACCCATCAACATTTACTCATCACTAGACTTTTTCAATGTGTGCACTAGAACTTTTCTGCTCAAAGAATATGCCACTACATTTCCATTACATGGGGTATAGACTATATCAAATTCATACCCTTGGAAGGTACTCATCCAAAATACCATTCCTCAAATTTATATTCTTATGGGGGAAAATTTTGGTTAAGCTCTTGTGATCATAATAAACTACAAACTTCTCCCCAAAAAGATTATTGTACCATATCTTAAAGGCATTAATATATAATAATAATTCCAAGTCATGGGTTGGGTAATTATTTTCATGTGGTTAGAGTTGGGACAAATCATAATACACCACATGGTCATCCTGCATCATCCCAAACCTAAGACCCATACATGATGCATCACAATAGACCACATATCCCTTTACAGATACTTAAAATATCAAAACTACGGTTATGGTCAACCACTAATTTATCTCTTCAAATAAAACTTTTCACTCTATGATTTATTAAAACTCTAGCCCATTTTGGGTGAGCGCCATCATGGATGAAGAAAACCACGAGAAATCCCAAAAAACCCACCTATAATACCCTAACATTCCAAAAAAATCTAATTTCAAACACATTCTTCTATTGTTCCCATGAAATCCTTACATCAATATTCGTGGGGTCCATCGAAACCGCTTGTTCCTATATCATATAGATGAAAACCCTCACCTCCCTAGTCCAGAAGGAGAACTTAGAAACTTTTATTAGAGATTATGATCCCAAAGGTTTCCTAGAACGATTCCCGAATGACGCTCATGCTCCTCCTCGTTCCCGAAATAGGCCAGGATGTCATCCAAAAATACCATGATAAAGGAATAAAGATACTAGTGGAACACCCTATTAATAATTTCCATAAATACTTTTGGATAATTTTTCAACCCGAAGGGAATGACCAAATACTAATAGTGTATGTATATTTTTTAAAAGGCTATTTTTAGAAAATCCACGTCTTTAACCCTAATTGGTGATACCAGGAACACAAGTCAGTGTTGGAAAATCACCTCACCCCATTAAAATTATATAAAAGGTAATCAATATGGGAAAATGGCCATTTGTTATCAATAGTTACCTTACTCGTCTTTTGTTAATCAATACATGAATGGAGATATATATTGACCGTTTTCACAAATAGAAATAGGGAGGTCCAAGATGAGATGCTCGGTTGAATGAATAATTTTCATTCTAAATCATATATTTGTAGCTTTAATTCCATCAACTTAGTGGGGGATATTCAGTATGAGGGAATAGATATTGTTTGTGTTCATGGTTCCAAGTCAATGGAGAACTCCACATCCCACTTTAAAGGAAAACCCAAAAAATCCTCTAGAATAACTTATGAGAACTAATCCAACACATGAGTTAATCCACCCTCAAGATCACCATCATCATCCTCCAACATGAGTGATGATATCTGATAAAAAAAGTTTTCTAACTCCAAAATTGGAGGTCTATCAAATCCTGACTGAGGATCCCATTCACCTTGAAAAACTTGGGTACTTCTATCATGCTCAAAAAAACTCACTCTCCACTAATGGAAATTTATATGAACCTAAAGATACACCGTCCAATCCATAACAAGGATCACATCAAAAAGGTCCATTTGAGAAACCATAAAATCCCATTCTGGCATGACCCCTGACATTGTGAGTGCACAATATGGACACCTAAAACATAGCTCTCACTTATTACCAAGTGGTGTTACCAACAAAATCGCATACGAAATAATCCTAGCTCAAAACATTAATACAACCACAAAACGGGAAGAAATAAATGAAATTGAAGCACCGGAGTCAAATAGAACAACAACTAAAGATGATGCAACAAGAGAGGTACCTTGAACTGTCAGAGCCTTTACATATGATTCCATTGGCTCTTATTCCACATCATGAAGCTACCTCCTCTCGGCCTAGCCCTGAGAATGACCATTATCCTACGTATTTTCCCAGAACTGACTCTACCCAAAAAAATATCTACTCATATAACCATGACCTCTGAACAAAGAACAAACATTTTTAGATGGTTCTGACTGGGATGAAATCTACTTATAATCTACAGATCCTTCACCACTCTTATATGGGTGTTCCACTCTACAAAATCGACATAAGTCCCCCGTAGTTCCACGCCGGTGGAAAGACCTGGGTGGATATGAAAATGTAGACTACATGTGATATTCCTTCCCAAACTGATGGGAAAATACTATCCCAGCATTGGAAGCCACAAATAATGATAGCTGGGAATGAAGACCTAAACTACCACCTTCCATCTTCCCATTCTCATCCCACATTCTCTTCATCTTAAATAGACGACCACTACCCACTTTTGACACTTCTCCTAGGAGGCCAATATTTCCCCTATGATCAATTTTGACCATCATGGACTGACCAACCACCTCTTCATAAGATTTTATCATAAACAAGAACAACATAGATCAGATTTCTGGTTGCAAACCCATCTCATGATTTTGATCTTTCAACTACTCATTAGAAGTTACCTCTAGTGGGTGCCGAACTAACTCAAAAAATTGGTTAGCATACTCTATCACGGTCTGGTCTCCCTAGCTATGTTCTAAAAACCCCCAAGACCTGGAGAAGGATAAAATATCAAGAAAATACTTCTCACTGAAGAAAATTGTAAAACAATTCCAGTCCATCTTCTTTCTCTTAACTTCTTGCACCACTGAGTCCCACCACTTCTAAATGATACCTTCCAACAAGAACGAAGCACATTTCACTCTAACTACCTCATGATTATAAATAATTATCACATGATGTTGATCTTATCAAGAAAATCCTCTTCTTCCTGAGGTTTTTTACAATCCAAAAAGAAGTAAGATTCTTCTTGAGAAACTCTTGAGTTTTTTTATTTCCAGGACCTGGTTCGTCTTCTCTAACCTGAGCAAGATGAGATCCCACTCTTTAACGAAAATAATAGATAGCTCAGACCAATGATTCCACTAAAACCTTATCAATTATTGAGGGAGAAATATCTTTGGAATCTTCCCATGATTACACATGAATTCTTTGTGGATGCATCTTGCTACAATAAGAAACAATCACAATGAATGACCATCAATACAAGAAAAAATGCATAATTTGGAAATTTTCAGCAACAAAAAAAATATAAAAAACTTCCAAAAATAATATCATAACTAAATAAATCATGATAACAAGGAAAAACAGACTAGTCCACCCCCACCTAGTGTCCATATATAGTCTGCAGCCTATACGTCTCACCTATAGAAGAAGTCAATCAAAATTCAAACATCCCATAAAGACTTGAGTCATTTCACGAGGTGTGTTTTCAAGGAACCCCACTCACAACCAGAACCTCATGCCCCAGAAATCCTAGATCTGGTATATATATACTCTTTCCCCAAATAAATTGACCAAAAAAGAATTTGACCTGCTCTGATAACATTTTTTATGAAAGAAGGCGAGGTTTCATCCAACCCCACACCCAGACCGATTCATTACATGGCTTGAAAGGCATTCCCAATCTCTAGGGGCTGGTAACTAGTGCATGGGTATTGAAAATATACTTTGGGAATGATTTCACTCATTGATATAATCACAAATAACCAACAAGAATAAGCATCGCATAACTGATAATCATCACTAAATGAGGTATAAATTTTTTAGATTTAATGTTTTACAAATTAACCAAAACCAAAAGTACCATAATGGAAAGGAAACAACTAAAACATCCTAAAAACCTCTATAAAACAAGAGTAGAATCGCCCTTAATCAACCACGATCAACAAATTCAAGATGTAGAACACTAAAAACTAGATCCACCATCACCATGACGACACATCTTTCTATTTCAGGGGTCATACATAAAAAATTATACATACATCCAATGTTTTATATAGGGTGTGAGCCAAATCCCAGTAGTATTCCACCAAAAAGAAATATTCCATGCTATAAAATTAGAATAAATATCATCATGCACATTTCCATAACAACATTTGAATCATTTATAATAAAAAAATATAAGGAAAACTTCTTCAAGAAAAACTTTTTAAGGAAACCCTTTTAAAAAAATAATGCTTCTTGAAGTTAAAATGTACACAATTTCTATTATATACCAACACCTATAACCACATCACATAAGCATCCTGTCACAAGAGATATCCATGGGAAAATCCCTATAGGTTACTATCACTGGTGAGACCCTATGAACCACGTACCTCGCTAATCAAAATCATTCAACTCAACTACCAACAATGTTCTCATGCATGAGCCACTGGAGGGAAACTTCTCCAAAAATTATAGTGGTCTTAAAATCATAAGCCAACACAGATCATGTTCTGATGCATGATCTACTAGAAGGGATATCATCCAAAAATTCTAGTGGTCTTTAATAATAGTATAAATTTAGTTAGTGTTTCAATTGTCAATCATACTCGATAAATCTGGGCCTCAGTCACTTCTAAATCTACAAGCGCACTAGTTCTAGTTAACCCACCTAGAATACTTAGGATTCCCTTTGTGCTCAAATTCCATTTTACGCATCATATAAATCATCAATTTCACATACACATGCCAAGAATCACAAGTACATAAGGAAATCACCAATTTCTATAAAAAAACATGATTCTATTTCACATACACACTAAAACCATTTATAAATACATTTTTCACCAATTGCACAGTTCATAAAACCCATTTGGAAATAGAATAAAAAATAACACATATGGAATCCAACCATATTCATGGAAAATTCCCATTTCAAATTCATACTCACTTCAAAACCATTTTCTAACATGATTCACAACACTTTCATAATTCAAAGATGCATTTAAGGTGCACAACAAAGAATACAACATGAAACAACATCCCATTTCTCTTGGAGAATCCACTTTTATCACATTTTTACCCTTATATATCATTAAAGACACATTTCTCACCTTTCACAAAAGTCATAAAATATATTTAAGAAACACCACTACAATGTACATATAAAACATAACTTTTTTCATTAGAAAACTCATTTTCATCACATGTGCATCTCAAAACTATTTCCAAATGTATTTCAAACAACAAAAATAATCCAATGAAAATATTTAAACACTCAAGAAAGAAATCCAAACTTATATAATAATGTAAAAGCCTAGAAACACCTACCTCACACTTGGAAACATTCAGAAACCGGTGGAAAAGTACAACCACACCACCAAAAGACCTCATCAAGGGAAGATAAAACAATAACCATCAAGATTTCACCCAAAAACACAATATCAAACCCTCTTAGGTTAAACAAAAAAATGGAAAATAAGAACTCAAGGAAGAGGAAAGATAAAGCCAAGAAGAAGGAAAGAATCATGAGAAAATAGTATTACCTCGTGATTATATGAAGTTCCAAGCCTAAAACCACCCAATGGTTGAAGCTAAAAGGCTCCAAAAGGCTTAGAGGAAGCTCCCATGGAAGAAAATATAGAATGGGGAAAATGGGGGTGATTTAGGCATAAAATTGAAAATGGAAAATGGGTAAATTTCTAATTTTTAATGACCAAGATAGGTTGCATGGTTTGTGAAACTGTGATGTAATTGTGTGCCCCTCATTGTCTAAGAGGAACATGTTGCATGGTTAGCTTGTACTATTTTACAATCAATGTGCCAACCCTGCGGTAGTCACTGTCCAAATTGGAAATTGGTCACATGCTTACTTGTAAGAGTGTGCATAGTTTCCCCTAACTATGTGAAAATTGTGCTCCACCTACTGTCAAGCCCAAATTCTATATTTTCACCAAAAACTCATGGGGACTCTAAGGGATATATACCATACATAAAATAAATAAAGTAATACCTCAAAATAAAATCGTGGACATAAGAGCTTAATCCATCATAAATGTAACACTCCTGAATGATAAAGGGTTAAATTAGTAAATGATATGACTCATGTCAACAAGGTGAACCTTCCTTTCAGGGAGCCTACCTGATTAGACCTCCATAGTTAAGCTTGCTTGGCCTGGATTACTGTTCAGGATGGGTGACCTTTTTGGATGTTCCCAAGGTGTGTGTGAGTGAGGAAAAATAACACTAGAAAGGACATGTGTTGGCCTATGGGGACAGTCATTAGTCAAATGGCTCGTTCGGGCATGTGGGTGTGCCCCGGTGTGTGGACCACATGTATGCGAGGCAACTGGTGGAACCTGGCAGGCTAGGACCCCATGACCATATTAAGGAGGGGTGTTTATCCTATCACTTGGGGCCCAGTTGTCACATGTGGTATCAGATGTGGTACCCAACCATAAGTGTGGTGCACTATCTGGGTTGAGATGTAGGTCCCACAACAAGTATGTTGTTTTCCAAAGGGGAGTTAATATAACATCCTATAATGTTAAAGCATTAAATGAATAAGTGATATAACTCATGTCAACAAGGTAACCCTTCCTTTTTGGGAGCCTACCTGATTAGAACTTCATAGTTAAGCATGCTTGGATGGAGTAGTGTTTAGGATGGATGACCTTTTGGGAAGTTTTACAGGGTAGGTGAGTGAGTAAAAAGCACACTGGAAAGGACATGTGTTGTCCTGTGGGAACAGTCACTAGTCAAATGACCCGTTCAGGGATGTGGGTGGGCCCTAGGGTGGGGACCACGTGTCTGCGCTGCAACTGGTGGTACCCAGCGTGTAACACCCCAAGGTTTTGGAAATAAATATAGAATTCAATTTTATAATCTATCCTCTTCTATGTTTTGAATTTCAAGAAATGTTCATCTAGAGTTGTGCTCAGTAAGTCATTTGGAGTCTGATAGAACAAACTTGTTTTTTGGTGAATAGTAACATTCCCTTATGAATAGTAATATGAATAGTAATATGAATAGTAATATGACCTCATGAATAGTAAATAATATTATTATCCTATTTTTCCAAGGCAATAGGATAATGAGATCTTAATTAATTTTCCAATGTCACATAAAACTAATTGCACTTCAATATTATTATTTTTTGAATTAACTGTGACCTTATTTTAAAATTAAATTAATAGTATTTAAAAAATTATTTTTGAAAAATGGATTTCACTTTTGAATTATACACGTTGAAAAATGGTAGGGGTAAAGTTTTGGTATTTTTCTGAAACTCTTGATTTTTCAGTGAATATTGAAATACGATAAAATACTGTATAATCAATTTATCAGTAAATATGCACTATTTATGACATCATAAGTGATGAAAGGACACTTTCTTCGAAATCACATGATATTATCACTATTTAGGGCCACTTTTTTTGAGATTATTCATAGTCTTGATAAAAATATTATAATAATGATTAAAATAATCTAAAAAACCTCCCCTCCTCCACTATAAATACCACCCTCACTCCCCTCTTCCTCCCACACCTCTCAAGCCTTGAGAATTGTCTAAATTCTGCCAAATTCCCTCCCCAATCATCTTCCCCAGGTCCTATAGCTGCTGGTCTCACCAAAAGACCAAGACCAAAGCCCTTAAGGAGGATCTCAAGGAGAAGAGATCAAGAGGTAAACATCCTCTTTCATTTTCATTGTTTTCTTCCATTTTATGTTATTCTCTTCCTTTCCCTTTGTCCTTTTTTGGGATATTTCATTAAATATTTCCCCTTACAGTCCAATTTTTGTATGATGATGAGATATTCCATTCCTCTCATCAATCTTGTTTTTATGAAATTTTAAGAGACGTCGTTAGGCTGCCGAATTTTTGTAAGAAATTTCTCATGTTTTCTTTATTTCATGATTCCTTTCTCTTCTTTATTCAGCCCCTCTTATCCAAGAGGCATGAAATCTCTAGAATCATGTATATTCTAGATGTTTTCATGTTTATGGAAAATTAAAAATCATTATTCCTCTCCTCTCTCACTTATTTAAGGAATAAAAACATTTTCCGTGATGTGTCGAATTGCCGACATCGTGGACGATGTAATATCACTTTCCATTAATTCATTCAAGTCTGGTCATGAAACAATTTATATGGTTGAACCAGGTTATAATATATGTTTTATGACTCATATATGTTTCTGTAATTCTTTTGTACTCATGGTTCTAATTTATAAGACTAAATGAGGTTGTTATTATCAAAGAATCACTTAAATGATCTAAACGAATATAATTAATGTTTTAACGTATAAGTCATTATAATATAAAGCATAAAAGTGATAAATGGAATAAATTATGGTACTGGAAATATGTAAATACTACTCCTGGAGTTTCACTTCCAATCAACAAGAATGATTCATCATGAACCGATCGTGAAAATCACAAAAGAACTCACCCAAAATAATGCAAGGAACAAAATACTAACAAATAAGGGGTGAAATGTGGTTATGAAATGACCATATAAGAAGCTATAAACATGAAAATGTTTCTGTAAAATACTAATAATAGTCTTTTAACCATTATACAGGAGGTTTTAACAAGTTTGAAGTAAGACAAGATTAAGGTAAGGGTTTCTTCATCTCACTTCCATTTTTGTGAGATATTCCGTAATCACTATTTTTACTTTGTATGGTGTATGTACACTGCCCATTATTGTCTCATATCATGAATATATTTATTTTTATGATACTCAATTTATCATTTGACAATCATTAATTTTGGTTCATACAAATCAATTGATCACAAATTTGTAAGGGGTTCCTCGTCTCACTTTCATTTTTGTGAGAATTTAGTCGTTCGCCGCTTATTTCTTGTATATGGAATGTGTGTACTGTCATTTGATATATATAATAACATTATTCTATTTATATTCATGTTATTCAATGATCCAATTGATATTTATTATGTTCTGGTCATATGATTCGACCGATCACATTGTTGTAAGGGAATTCTTAACCCGATTTCCATTCTTTGGGTTAACATTCTACTTTGTTAATTATGTAGTATTTGAATTGTTTGTGTGATGAATTATGATTATAATATGTTTAATAATGTGTATTTACAGATTATTTACATATTCTATCCACTCTATTAAGTCTCACTTCAAGTATATGAAGTTTATAAGGGAATTTTCTTCTAAAATCCTCTTTCAAAATTCTGTTTTACAAGATTCAAAAGCAAGGTTTTTATGCTATTATTTATGATGTATGATTATGTTTGGGTTATTGGGAATTGTTTATGATGAAGGTTGGGACCTATATTTCCCTCCAATGCATTGGGTATGATTAAGTTGGAGGTCGCCCGTATGGTTACTCCATGTGTAACTGCGATGGTTACACAATGTAAGGTAGCCGTGAGGGTTACAAATTTTAAGGTATCCAAGATGGTTACAAGATTATGTAAGTAATACCCCAAGATACCTCTATGATTATATTTATGTTCTCATGTTTCATGTGGTTATTCAACTAGTAGAATACCCATAATTATGTTTAATTATGTAATTATTTGTTTAGCTCATATTTCTACCATAATATGTTTCAATTTTATTATTAAAGGCATGTGTTTTCAATTATTCACCATGTCTAATGTTTATATTATCTTCCACTGTATTTCTTACTCTTACTATGCTTTGGAGCTCACCCCCTTCTTATGTTTCATTTTCTCAGGATATGAAGAAGTAATTTGTGAATGAATTATAAGTATAATCTAGGAGACGAGATGTTTCTAGTGGATTAAAATAGTGTTTTTGTTTCCCTTCATGTTGTAATGATAAACTTATGTATGTATCTTGTTTCCAATAATACTAAACAACTCGGTACTTCGGGATTCATATTCCTTGTATGTATTCCAATGTAATCAAATAAGGCACCGGCTCCGGGCAACTGGGGTCGGGTCCTTACAGTTGGTATCAGAGGAAAGTTTAGTAGAAAACTTGGAAACTAGATTTAGAAAACGTAGATTAGGGAACAAAGCCCTAAGATAGTATATGAGGATAAACATACAAAAGCATCCTGGTATTTTGGTAAGGAATAGAATATGTTAATCCTTCTAGCAAATACATCCCTGTCTGGATACGAGCAGGTAGAGGTGGCTCTGGCACAGATGTATCTAGCGGTAAAACCTGAAAACACCGATTTGAGCTAGACTCGAACGGGAACTGGTACACGACAACGGGCCTTGCTGCACTCTTGGTTACGACACTCCCAGGGGATATGCTTAGGATAATTCATATTTTTTTAAGCCATTATAAGGGAGTTAATGTATATTTTCCTCATAGTATTGGGTTTGAATAACTCTGGAAACCAGAACTGAACAATTATTAACTTGCTTAAACAATACTAAGAGCGATGTTTTTTTTATTTTCAGATGGAAAATGAAGGTAAAAGTATTTTTCCCTCCCCACGGAAATCCTCGAAACTATAATTTTGAAGTCATGTATAGAAGAATTTGAACCCTTTGGAAACCTCCGACTATCCTGCAAGTTTCATTACAATGTTTCGAACAACTCAAATGTCCTTAGAATCTTTCGGGGATCGGAAGTTGTGTATAACCAAATGGAAAATGCACTATTCGAGAATTATAAAAAGAAAGGGAAGTACTATGAGGGACTCTTCCTGTGTTTTACTCTGGATAAGAAATGGTTGGCCATCACGGCTTTTGGAGAAGTTGCAAAGGAGCTGGACTTCCGAGCAGTCTTTATGTACCAAATCTTGAGTTTCAGCATGCTTGGGGACCTTTGCGATTTTGAATCTTTCATCAAATCCTTCAAATATGATGTGGTTCGAAAGATCTTTAGGAACCAAATCCTAGAGGATGTCGCAGAACTTGATGTTACTCATGCCTATCTCTGGAAAACAACCTGTATCAAACGAGAGATTGGGTTTAACCACGATCTATTTTTCCGAGAGTGTATTTGGGAAGAGGAGACCCGCGATCTTTGTTCTGCCCTGGGAGTAGAGTTGAATAAAACCTTCCTCCTTAGGCAGTGGAGGTATAGGGACATCACCAATGATGTCAGGAAGTCCATACTAATATTTTGTGAAAGGGGTTAAGAGATTGTGTAATTTCTTGAGTTTTATAAATCTTGTCTAAATGAATGATGTTGTATTCTCTTGTTTGTTATGTTTTTATATAAAACAATAACTTTGTTTAAAATGGATTTTCCATACTGAATGTTGATTTACTAAAACTTTTCAGATAGAAGATGAGTCAACCAACCAATATTTTATCACTACCTACCGAGTTGTTAGAGACTATAATTGTCAAGACATGCTCTGAAGAGGACCAGCCCTATGCCAACATACGTCTGACTTGTAAACTACTCCATAGGGTATCAAATAATCCAAACATTCTCCATATTTACCAAGGAATCAATCTGGTCTATTACCGTATTGCATATGCACAATTTGCTGCATATAGGAAAAGAGGGAAGTATCATGAAGCTCTTTTTCTATGTTTCACTCTAGCTGATAACTACCGAGCTGTGGGTAAATTTCTTGAAGCTGCTTTGGATGGTGACCATTGAGCGACCTACCTATTTCAGATCCTGAGTTTTAGTGTGTATGGAGAACTTTACGACATCAATATCTTCAATAATGATGTGGTGCGTGGGAATTATAGGGATTTAGTCCACACTGAAATTTCTGACCTCCACACTTCTCGTGCCTCTCTATGGAAGACTGAGTGCTTTAAGCACAGTTTCGACCCTAGCTGTCTGGAGTGTGTCTGGGTTAAGTAAATCGAGCAACTGAATACTACCTTAGGAATTCACCTGAGGTCTTCAAAACCCTAGAATCGGTGGTGTCTCCGGTAAAAGGACTTCTGGAGTAACATGTGTTTGGTGTTGCGTTTGGTTTTGGGGGATTTAAATCTTTGAACTAGTTTGGGTATTCATGTATTGGGGGACTTGGGAAACCATGCACAGCTTTACATTTTCAACCAGTGGTTATATACAAATATATAATGTTGTCTTTTCTTTTTGAGTATCACTAAGTAAACTTTTATAATAAATTTTCAGATGGAAGGACAAACCCATATGTTATCTCTTCCTCTGGAGATCCTAGATATCATTGCAATCAAAACCTATGAATAAGGGTACCTACCTCTCTAAAACTTTAGAAAAATGTGTAAACAACTATATGAAGTGACAAATAGTCCGAACATTCTCCGCACCTGCCAAGGTAATGCTTCCATTTACTACCGCTTATCCATGGCACAATTGGTTGAGTACAGGCGAAGAGGGAAATACCACGAAGGGATTTTCCAATGTTTCACCCTAGGAAGAAACTATACGGCCAGGTTATGTTTTCAAGAGGCTGCTTTATAGGGAAACCTTTGTGCAGCTTACATGTACCAACTCCTTAGTTTTAGCTTGTACAACACTATCTACGACTTAGATGTTCTCAGTCGAGACATAGTTCGGCGAGTTCTTCGTATGTTGGTCCATTCGGACATTTCTAAACATTGCACTGTTCGAGCCTCCCTTTGGAAGCCCGAGTGTTCGATGCAAGAGTTCAACCCCTTCTGTCCGAGGTGTGTCTGGGTCAGAGAACTAGAGGAGTTGAGCAACAATTTGGGTTTTCCGCTGAACGCACCTAAGGATCCTCTACGACGGGAGATGTGGTAAGAATGTCCGAGAGCTTTCTTTTGTGGTTATGAAATGAATTGCGAGAATGAAATTCTTTGAAGGAGTGAATAATGTAACACCCCAAGGTTTTGTAAATAAATATAGAATTCAATTTTATAATCTATCCTCTTCTATGTTTTGAATTTCAAGAAATGTTCATCTAGAGTTGTGCTCAGTAAGTCATTTGGAGTCTGATAGAACAAACTTGTTTTTTGGTGAATAGTAACATACCCTTATGAATAGTAATATGACCTCATGAATAGTAAATATTATTATTATTTTATTTTTCCAAGGCAATAGGATAATGGGATCTTAATTAATTTTCCAATGTCACATAAAACTAATTGCACTTCAATATTGTTATTTTTCAAATTAACTGTGACCTAATTTAAAAATTAAATTAATAGTATTTAGAAAATTATTTTTGAAAAATGGATTCCAATTTTGAATTCTACACGTCGAAAAATGGTAGGGGTGAATTTTTGGTATTTTTCTGAAACTCTTGATTTTTCAGTGAATAGTGAAATATGATAATATACTGTATAATCAATTTATCAGTAAATATGCACTATTTATGACATCATAAGTGATGCAAGGCCACTTTCTTTGAAATCACATGATATTATCACTATTTAGGGCCACTTGTTTTGAGATTATTCATAGTCTTGATAAAAATATTATAATAATGATTAAAATAATCTAAAAAACCTCCCCTCCTCCAATATAAATACCACCCTCACTCCCCTCTTCCTCTCACACCTCTCAAGCCTTGAGCATTGCCTAAATTCTGCCAAATTCCCTCCCCAATCTTCTTCCCCACGTCCTATAGCTTTTGGTCTCACCAAAAGACCAAGACCAAAGCCCTTAAGGAGGATCTCAAGGAGAAGAGATCAAGAGGTAAACATCCTCTTTCATTTTCATTCTTTTCTTCCATTTTATGTTATTCTCTTCCTTTCCCTTTTTCTTTTGTTGGGATATTTCATTAAATATTTCCCCTTACTGTCCAAATTTTGTATGATGATGAGATATTTCATTCCTCTCATCAATCTTGTTTTTATGAAATTTTAAGAGACGTCGTCAGGCTACCGAATTTTTGTAAGAAATTTCTCATGTTTTCTTTATTTCATGATTTCTTTCTCTTATTTCTTCACCCCCTCTTATCCAAGAGGCATGAAATATCCAGAATCATGTATATTCTGGATGTTTTCATGTTTATGGAAAATTACAAATCATTATTACTCTCCTCTCTCGCTTATTTAAGGAATAAATACATTGTCTGTGATGTGTCGAATTACCGACATCGTGGACGATGTAATTTCACTTTCCATTAATTCTTTCAAGTCTGGTCATGAAACCATTTATATGGCTGAACCAGGTTATAATATATGTTTTATGACTCATATATGGTTCTGTAATTATTTTGTACTCATGGTTCTATTTTATAAGACTAAATGAGGTTGTTATTATCAAAGAATCACTTAAATGATCTAAACGAATATAATTAATGTTTTAACTTATAAGTCATTATCATATAAAGCGTCAAAGTGATAAATGGTATAAATTATGGTACTGGAAATATGTAAATACTACTCCTGGAGTTTCACTTCCAATCAACAAGAATGATTCATCATGAACCGATCGTGAAAATCACAAAAGAACTCACCCAAATAATGCAAGGAACAAAATACTAACAAATAAGGGGTGAAATGAGGTTATGAAATGACCATATAAGATGTTATAAACATGAACATGTTTCTGTAAAATACTAATAACAGTCTTTTAACCATTATACAGGAGGTTTTAACAAGTTTGAAGTAAGACAAGATTAAGGTAAGGGTTTCTTCATCTCACTTCCATTTTTGTGAGATATTCCATAATCACTATTTTTACTTTGTATGGTGTATGTACACTGCCCATTATTGTCTCATATCATGAATATCTTTATTTTTATGATATTCAATTTATCATTTGACAATCATTAATTTTGGGTCATACAAATCAATTGATCACAAAGTTGTAAGGGGTTCCTCGTCTCACTTTCATTTTTGTGAGATTTTAGTTGTTCGCTGCTTATTTCTTGTATGTGGAATGTGTGTACGGTCATTTCATATATATAATAACATGATTATCTTTATATTCATGTTATTAAATGATCCAATTGATATTTATTATGTTCTTTTCATATGATTCGACCGATTACATTGTTGTAAGGGAATTCTTAACCCGATTTCCATTCTTTGGGTTAAAATTCTACTTTGTTAATTATGTGGTATTTGAATTGTTTGTGTGATGAATTATGATTATAATATGTTTAATAATGTGTATTTACAGATTATTTACATATTACATCCACTCTATTAAGTCTCACTTCAAGTATATGATGTTTATAAGGGAATTCTCTTCTAAAATCCTCTTTCAAAATTCTGTTTTACAAGATTCAAAAGCAAGGTTTTTATGCTATTATTTATGATGTATGATTATGTTTTGGTTATTAGGAATTGTTTATGATAAAGGGTGGGACCGATATTTCCCTCTAGTGCATTGGGTATGATTAAGTTGGAGTTCGGCCGTATGGTTACTCCATGTGTAACTTCGATGGTTACACAATGTAAGGTAGCCGTGAGGGTTACAAATTTTAAGGTAGCCAAGATGGTTACAAGATTATGTAAGTAATGCCCCAAGATACCTCTATGATTATATTTATGTTCTCATGTTTCATGTGGTTATTCAACTAGTAGAATACCCATAATTATGTTTAATTATGGCATTATTTGTTTAGCTCATATTTCTACCATAATATGTTTCAAGTTTATTATTAAAGGCATGTGTTTTCAATTATTCACCATGTCTAATGTTTATATTATATTCCGTTGTATTTCTTACTATTACTGAGCTTTTGAGCTCACCCCTTTCTTATGTTTCATTTTCTCAGGATATGAAGAATTAATTTTTGAATGACATACAAGTATAATCTAGGAGACAAGATGTTTCTAGTGGTTTAAAATAGTGTTTTTGTTTCCCTTCATGTTGTAATGATAAACTTATGTATGTATCTTGTTTCCAATAATACTAAACTACTCGGTACTTTGGGATTCGTATTCCTTGTATGTATTCCAACGTAATCAAATAAGGCACCGGCTCCGGGCAACTGGGATCGGGTCCTTACACAGCGGGTCAGGACCCGACGACCATGTTAAGGCATGGTGTCTCTACTGTCACCAGGTCCCAATTGTCACATTAAACATATTCAAATCTTCTCAAAACATCTTCAAATAATTTTTTTAGTTTTTAAAAAAATTATTAACTCCTTCAAGAACCTTTTTATGGTGTTTTAGCATATAAAATACTCAATTTAGAGTATTTTATTGAACTATTCTTCTATACCAAGTTTAGCCTAATTATAATCAATACTTAGGCATATCTAATCAAATTATCTTTCATCAAAGAGTGTTTCTCATGAATATAAGCGACTAAATTTCAAGTTACTCGAAGGATGGATCCTAAAAATTCATCTATATTCTATTACAAGACATTAAACCTATTTTATTCTTGGTAAAAAATGTTATCCAATATTTCTAGTATAGATCTAACAGCTAGATTCTTATTTATCTTATCTTTGTCGTTCAAATTCAAAATTTACTATTATAGACAATAATTCTCCATGATTTGGAACTTATCATTGAAATGAAGACCATCTCAACAATAATCACATATACTAGTCCAAGTAATCTATCCATAAAATTATTCCAATAACCTTAGACCTTTTGTATTTATATACTAATACAATGGGAGAAAATTTATCTTCTTTAATGGGTGGATACCCGCTTCTTCACCTGATTTTTATCTTTGACATAAAATCCTATCATTAAGTTGATGTTTTATAATAGATTCAATAAACATAACCTTTATCCGCAACATTAAATTTTAATACCCTTTGTTTATCTCACTCACTATTAGAGAAAATGGATATATCATTCTCTCTTATCAACTTTGGTTATGAATTAAACACATCCAAATGAACACACATAAATATAAAATATATTTACATGGTTAACTACTCAAAGGTAGTAGTTAATAATTGGTTTTAAAAGGAAAACCCCACAATCTAACAACCCACTAGTAATTAACCTATGAGCTACAAAAAATAATGGATTGTCCTAGAACTCATGTTTTATCATCCGGTTGGGTATTAATAATTTAATCTTAAAAGTTTTTACTTTAATTGTAGGGTGAAAATAGGAAGATATATCACAAATATAGATTCTTCCTTGTCATCAGTGTGCTACATGGGTCTTTTTCAACATCTTTTACTTGCTTAGAAAAATGTGAAACCTTATTTATCGTCTTCAACTTCTCCCAAACTGGTTATAATACCCTTTATTCTTTTTATGAAAATAACATCATATAAACTTCTTACTCTCACTAGAAAAAAATATATAATTTTTCTATTTCCTCCTCTTCTCTTGAAAAATTTCAATATTATTCCATTTCTATACAAACTGAAGTGTATAAAAATCCTATTCTTCTTCCCAATTATTATTTTTAATGCTCAGTTCAGCATAGTCTCTCCCTTCGGTGACGTCAACTCACTTTGTGGCACAGATCTGTTTGTTTCAGCTCGGATCTTTTGGCATCATCTTGGATCCAGATCCTTGGTTTGTTCTTGTGTGCCCAGGAACTATTTATAGTGGGAATCTGGTGTGGTCTATCAACAGATCTAGAGAGGCTTGGAAGGGGGAAGGTCCTTTTTTCTGGTGTTTTTTTAGGTTTTCCAGTTTAATATTTTTGGTTTGTGCAGCATCCCTGTCATTGGAGGTTCACCTCCCTGCTATCTCTATCTTCCTTTGGTTTGTTGGGGATGTCTGCGGATGGCGGAAGAGTTGTCTTCCAGCAGTGGTTCTGGAAACCGGTGAATGTTAGAAGGTGCACGGGGTGTTTGGGTCCTGCATTTGGTGAAAAGGAATTGCTAATTTTTTATGGTGTTCTTGTGTGATTGGTGGAATTATATTGTTTGTATGGTTTATGGTTTGATCCTGAAGGTGGAAGGAAGTGAATATGGACTTTTATACATGGTACAGGCCCATAGGAGGATTTAGAGCTAGCGGTTCATCATTGCATTTCATTTTGGATTTGGTTTTTTGAGAGGGTATGGTGTTTGTTGTCGGATCAGGTCGGTGCATTGACACTGGAAACTTGCTTGTTGAATTGTCTTGCAATGGTGGAGAGATTTTACATGATCAAATGCTGTGGAGGGGAATATTCGTGTTGTAAATCTTGGTTTTACTTTTTCATCATTCGGGTGTGATTTGTTTTATGTCTATGAATTCTATCTGGGTTCCCCCCTTTATCTCGTAAAAGGGGGCTATCAAAAAAATATAAAGTTTAGGCCTTCATGTCGGTGGAGTATAGTTTAAACTAATCCTTTTAATATACCAATTTATCCTTATTTGTACACTATCCATTGGTTTCAAATTATCCTTCTATAATTTTTTGAATGTTTAACATACCTTCAGTGAGCACTCCTTGCAATGGTCTTTCTTTGATCTCAACTACACTTTCTTATTTTGATGACCTAGTTTATATGGTAGTCATTTCCTTCCTCATCCTATAATATGCACTTTGTATCCTTAAATAAGTGTGTATGGAGGTACAATGATATTATATGAACTACCATATAAACTAGGTCATCAAAACTCGAGATATCCTTTTTCTTTAATAGTGGAAATCAACTTGGGACAGATATGCATGGAATATGTTCATCACTATACAAGGAAAGAAAATTCCACAACATTATTTATGTCCTATAGCCGCCTAACTTTTTAAAAATGAATTATGAACCTTTATCAAAGTCCCACGTTTATATTTAAATAGAGGTATCTATCAAATTATTAGCCTCAATGCTTTGTAGGATGGTCATTAAATACCTAAGGGTCGACCCTAGACCAGCGGGTCACTATGCCACCCCGCACATGTGTCTGTTGACCCATTTCACCTACACATCCCCACGTAAGGACTCTTTCTACTCTATGTCACATTTATAGCCACTAGAGGTTGATTATTTCCTTTAATCATGTCTGAGTTTCCTTATCATACTCGGAATACTTAGGTGGACATGCCCGCTTTAAGTAAGACATTATTTTTTTACTTGAAATATATATAATTTTTTCGTTGACTAAAAATTACATATACACAGACCAAGTTTTATTATGTTTTACAAAGTACATAAAACCTAACTTTTATCCTTCTCAATTTATCTTCTATTCTTTTCATTTCCTTAAAATCAACCTTATAATTTTACACATGACAATCCATTTAAGGATGTAACCCCACAAATAAATTCATCACAGATATACAATAATGTTCATTATAAATTCTAAATGGAATTTAAAAATAGTTTTTAATATCCTAATATTTTATGACTGTTTTTCAAATAAAATTAATTTCTTCAATAGATTTTTTTTACATGCAACACCAAGTTTTCATGAACCATGATATACTATTAATATTATTATTTAAACTTGAACATTATGACCTAGCCATTAAACTTGGTGGTGTTAGAAGTAACAGACAAATTTTTAAATATTAATTATAATGGTTATATAAAAATAATACATATTGTAAAAAATATATTTTATTTTTTGTAAAGTCTTAATATTTATTAAAAATAATATTTTCTCAAAATAAGGTTTTTATTAATTCTTGTGAATGAATAACAAATTTAATTTTTTTCACTTTTAGAAAACATATTTGAAAAATAAAAATGATTTTTGAAAACTACATGTCAAAAATTATTTTTGAGTGAATGTTTAAGAATTTTTTGAAATGATTAAATTTCCAATGAATAGTAAAATATATTAATTTTATTTAAAACCAACATTTTTTTAATGTATTGAAAATGTTAAATATTAATTAAAAATGGGCTAAAAGTAAAATTATTTCACTTATTTTATGATTAATCCAATTTAGTTCATTTGAATAATTTTCAAATTTAATTTCAATATAAAAACTTTTATACTTTTGAGAGTTTTTTCCATCGAAAACTGTTGTTTCGTCATGGCTGCAGGTTTAATTTAAAATTAAATTATACCAATTCAATGAATTCAATTTCATAAAATAGATTCCATATTTTTAATATTCATAATTAATATTATTTAATAAGGAAAATTTAATTTTTAGTCATAATTAATAAAAAAAATAGTAAAATTTAATTTTTGTAGTTAAGGTTCAAACAGGGTTTTGTGTGTTACATACGCTAGTGTTAAAATTAATTTCCCACAAATAAAAGTTTTTATTTAATAAATTGGATTTAAAATTTAAAATAGGTGGGTAAAAAATATCTAATGATAATAATTTTAATTTTTTGCTTAAACAATAAATCACCAAGGTAAACAAATAAAAAGCTAGTTATTTTGGTGAAAACTAAATTGGTAAAATTAAGTAAACTTAAAGGCTAAGGAATAAAATTTTTAATGAATTTGTTTTTTTGTGTGTTGGAGTTGTTTATCAACTATATCTTAACTTAAATCGTTTAATTATCAATTTTTGAGGCACTTCATGTGAAAGTGACTCCCCATTATTGAATTTTTTTGGGTATTTAAAAAAATGTCACTCCTCCCCAATTATAAAAGGGCACTTCCTCCCCTCACTCCTTCACACATTTTAAGCCATTTGGATCAAAAAACCCTACCAAAACCTCTCCCCAAAATCCTTATACATGTTATATAGCTTCTTTTATTCCCATAATACCAACTCTAGGGCCCTTAATTAGAGATCCAAAGGATGTTTCTCTAAGACAAGGTAATTTTCTTCTCTAAGCTCTTTATTTTTTACTTATTCTCTTACAAACTTTATTCGTGTATTAATAATTAAATAAAATTAAACTAGTATATAACATATATTTATATGTTATTATTTTTTGTAATAACCTATATCCATCTTATCTTTTATCAAATGGGTAATGAAACCATTAGTCATGTGTACGACAGACTACCACCTCGTGAACCGAAGTAATCTATTTTCCATAACAACCTCTAATGGCTGGATATAAATATATATTTAACATTTTTATATTACATATATTATATAATTATAATTTTTTTAATTTTAATATCTCATATACCTTCTTACTTTCCATTTTGTGTGAATATGATAATGTCTCTCATGTGTACGATGGACAACCACATCACAAAGTGATGTGATTTTTTCTTCACTAACACTTTACATGTAAGGTAATAAGGATATTTTTAATGAAAATATTTGATAAATATGAAATAAAAATTATTATGGAAAGGTGATATATTATTTAACTTTAATTATTTTCATCTTTCGATAAAAGGTATACAACATTCTTGTGTACGTATGACCTACTATCTCCATCAATGGTGTAATTCATTTTCTATATCTAACAATATTAGATTATTATAAATAAATATTTAATATATATATATATATATGATATTTATATCATGTTTAAAATTATGGATATTATGGAACCATGATCAAAGTAAAAGGACCAAAAATACCAAACTAAAACGTATATGTAAGCAAAGTTGTTATTACCCAGACATGATTTTAACAAGAAATTATTAATAAAAAGGTGAGAAAGGTCATAATTAAATCATATATGGAATGATATATATGATTATGGTTTTATATTATATTCATACTAAACTTAAATTTATAATATAGGATATTTGAACATGTACAGAGGAAGTTAATACTTAAGATAAGATATGTCTGCCTCACTTTTATTTTTGTGGGGTTCATGCCTCAGACACCACTTGTTTCTTTTGTGTGGTGTATATATTTTCTAAGACTATATTTTATGATACTATTCATGAAAATTATGGGATATAAATATCCATATATTGTGCATTATTTCATGCGTATTATGATAAAAAAGACAACAAAGTGGAAAAGGTTTAATGTTATAATCTCATTATTTAATGGTATTATTTATGATATGCCTCCAATTATGTGATATTATGATCTATATCTCATAAAACTCATTTATTTTATTATCTTCTAGTTATTTATAGAAAATACATGTTTTTTTACCATTATCTTTCCTTAAAAAATTAAATATACCAAATGAATTGCTTTTAAGAAAACCCATATTTATATCTCTCTTCAGTTAAAATACCTTTTTCTTCCATATCCATGTTTTCTAAAAAAGAATTAAATAAATTTATTACTATTATAAAATTATTTTTTAAAGAAATTTTTACCCATTTTTTAATTTTAAAAAATGTATTTAAATGAAACATCATGTCATTTTCCAAAAAAGGATCTTTTGGATTTAATAGAAATTTGTAATGAATCTTTGTTTTAACATGTATGACATGGATAAAGTTTTCCAACATAATGATCAGTAAATGATTTAAATATTTCGTCATATTTTTACAAGTTTATTTTAAAGGAAAATTATTTATAATTTTTTTAAATATTAGTTTTAAAAGGACATTTTCAAAGTGGAAAGGTTATTTTAATCAAGGAATATTCCAAATGATATTTCAAAATCATTTTCCATATAAGATGACATCATTCGATATTAATTACTATTAACTAGGGTTATGATCCAATTGTACCATCCTTTTTTAATTTTTAGATGGGTTTTTATTATAATGAAGATATGTTTGTGAAACGTTTTCCTTTTCTATGGGCAATGCTATTATGAATTAATAATATGATTATGATCCCCATTTCCTTTCTAAGGGTTATGCTATGATGGAATATTTATGAGGCCATTTTTTAATGGGTCGTGATATTATGATTTTTTTATGATCATATAGAACACTTATGAATGGTTTTCATTATGTGATTGGGGTTACATTATAACCAAGTATGGTGGTGATGTTAAAACAGGGGATGGTGGTTACATTATAACCAAGGACGGTGGACACACCATAACCAATGATGGGTTGGACCTATATATACCTATAATAAATTGGTTAAATCTCTATATATCATTAGATAATAAGGGGAAACATTTCAACATTCTTGATCCATAATGGGAAATAGGCCGATAAGCTTGATCTATAATGGGAAACAAGCTGATGGGCTTGATCTGTAATGGGAAACAGGTGATGAGGCCTCATCCCATATGTTTGAAGATCATGGTAGTAAAACATGAAAAATTAACTTGTTTCTATACCTATTTTGGTGCCTTAATTGTATGACATAAGATTATAATTCATTAATAATTATGATTTCACACTCTTATGAATCATGTACTTTAGAATGATAATTATTTATTCCATGACTCATGTTTATGATATATGACTGGTACGTTATAAAAATTGTATGTTATGTTCACTATATCATACACTTATGAGTATATTATGATTTCATATGATCATGGAATGATATTTCATATGCTTACCCTTACTGAGAATTTGATCTCCCCCTTTCTTATGTTTTCTTTTTCTAAGTTATAATGAAAGGACTTATGTAGGGTATGTTTATAAAGTGTGAAAATGGGGGAATATATTTATGGGATATGTTGAAGATATTTCATTAAATAAAATGATTGTGTACCTAATATCTAAAAAAGCTAAGACATTATGATCCTCATGCATGAATTTGTGATATTTATTGAATATTCATTTAAAAGATGTGAAATTTACGTATGAAAATCCAAGGTTATTATATACTTTAAATATTATTTACCTTTAGTGGAAATAGATCTCTAAAATTAAAAAGGAAATATCCCTTCTAATAACTCTAATCAATATCCTCAACTTACTTCCAAACACTTCCTCCTCACCGCATGTCGACAAAAAGAATCATTTGATCTATATGGTTATTAAAAACCATTGAAAAAATTCAACTCACACAATGTGGGCTCAATATAGATCTTAAATTTACATTTCCCAAATATATTGAATGAAAATCAATGCATTCTAGGTATAATTTACCCTTTATAATATACCTCTCTAGATAATTATTATTACACACATAAGAATTTACAATAGATATATTTATTTTAGTGGCATATATCAAATTAAAACCCACCATCCCATTGAGAATAATTTTGATCAGATGCTATAAAGTGGGGTGTAACCAAAACAATAATAATGAAGGAAAGAAAAAAATTTCCAATACATAAAGAATGACCAGTGAAACTTGTTTCATTGATTTACTAAAACATTTAATCAAATTATAAATAAATATCTTAGTATAAGTGACACAAATAAATCAAAACCACCCTCATATTATTATTAAATAAATATTGAATTGTTATCAGAAACAACTCATTCAATATGACTTGATAATATTGATTTTTTAAGGATTTTAGTTTCATTTATCTGGTATTATCACATTGGGATATGTTATATGTATAATCATTTGAAACATTGGGAGTCTATATTAAATATAGAAAATATTTTTTATACACTAGTCATTGCATAATAATAAATAGGTATATTCCATTTATTATGATCAATTAACAGAGGGTAAAGTGCATGTTTTACACACCAATTCATAAAGTCATAGTAGGATCACAAGTCATATTTTTTTAATTCCCTTGAAATTTATAAGTACTAAAATTAATATCTTATAAATAAATCTCTCTATAAATTACATTTAAACAATGAAAAAATAAATTTTAACATCGGTTGGGAAAATCAAAGAATATTTTTTTTGTATTATTATTCTAGTTATCAATATGAATATTTATTCTATTTATAGAATAAAAACAACCCAAATAAGAAAAAAAAATTAAATTTATATTGATAAGTTCCAAATATATGTTTTGTGGTTTCTATTTCTCAAAAACATTATTAAAATGTTAATAATTATTTCTATGTGGATGGTTTATTTGGAGGAATCATTGATGGGAAATGAAAATGAAACTTCGATGAAATTTAAATCTCTTTAATCATGTACTTTTTTATGTAAATATTACCACAAAGTTTTTACTTTTTACTATAATAAAAAACCATTCCATAAAGAGTAAAATCATTTATAGTCTACCTAACCATAATACAAAACTAAAATAAATCCTTTGTCGAATCATCATAAGATTAGATAACAACATTCCATAATTTTTTCAACTCATTTATTAATAGTTTTAAGTATATAATTTCTAGAATCTTCTGGTATATAAATAATAAAATTTATGAAAGTAAGTAGTTTTCTCAGAGAAAAAAATGCCGAAGATTATTAATGTGAATGAATACTCGCCACAAAATATGTGATGCATTCATATATCCAGATGGGTTGAAACAATCACATGATAGACCCAATATAAAATTATGAATTTCAATATAAAATATAATATGTTTTATATTAAATTCCTTGAATTTTGATCCATCTATAAGATACACTATTTAATCAATTCATTTATTTCTCTCATTATCATGCAATATTAAGTGTATTTAAGCTATTTATGATGTAAAAAATATTCAAGGTTTTAGGATGAGAGGATGTTACTACATAATATTTATAGAACATGAGAAGTTATTCCATATTTATTAAACTTTCATATTCATATACAATAAGATTTAAAATCATTCTGAACTATAGTTTCTTCCAAACATAACCGAAAATTATTAGGACATATATGAATTTTATTAGAAAAAACATTAGATTGAACAATTAACATTAGTTATATATAATCATTTTTAGGATTTTTTGCATCATTAATAAGTAAGACCATTCATAAGAAAATGAGATAATAATTCTTAATATTACTAAAACTATAATTTAGTTTACCATAATATAATCATATTAAAAAATTATGTTTCATAATTGTACCAAATGACTGGTATATAAGTTTATTAAAATCTTCCATCAAATTTCTAAACTTTTCAACATCATAATTTTAAATATTATCTTATTATATTTTTTAGGATTCAACATCATATTTTGAAATAAAGGTAAATTGATTAAATATCATATTATCTATAACACTTATTCTATTTATATTAATATCATTTTTCACTTGAAAATTTTCTACATTATGATGCCATACTTCATAGTTATCTTGGAAATCAACACTTTTGATATGAAAACTCACTTATTTATAAGTTAACCAATGTATTATATTGTATTCATTATAAGTACATCTAATGAGTCTACCATAAAAATAATTATTAAAATAATAATCTAGAAATAATACATGTTTTTTTAAAAATCATTTTAAACTCATTAATATGATTAATTAAACATTTATACATTATAATAATAGCAATAAAAAATAATATTCTTAAGAACATATATATTTTAAAAAAATACATAAAATATTATAAAAATTAATAACATTAAACTTTAGACTTATTTATAATAATTTATAGTTGACCATAATTAATTTTCATTATTATGTGTTAATTTTTCTATTTGTTGTGAAATGATTCAAAATTCTTTGTTGAAATAATTATGTATCCAACTAAATATAACCTCACATTTCATATTTTTTTTAACTACATGTATGTTTTAATAAACGTTATATCCCAATAACCAGTGTTGTTGGGATATGAAAACCACTACATGGAAAAAAATTATTTAATAATAGTATCAAATACTATAAATATTTTCAAATAAATATTAAAAAATAGTTCATCAAATTAGAAACAAATGTACCAAAAGGTGGTAATTTCACCTATGATTCCATATTAAATGAATAAATAAGGAAAATAACATAGTTAATGTAGTTGAACAACATGCATATGGAGTACTATAACAATGTTACAGTTCCTTAGAATTAACTAAATAATTATCAAGACAAAAAAAATCAATGTATTACTAAAATAAAGAATTTTTTTTATTTTTTCAAATCATGAAAACTATTCATTATTTTTACCAAAACATCTATTCATAGAAAGAAAAATAAATAAAATTAGACATAAAATTTTTATAAAGGACAATTATATTGAAAAAATTATAAAAAATATGATGTAAGGAAACAATTTTAATGGATTTTATGAACTAATATATAAAAATACTATATGTTAGGACTAAAATAATAGAAAAATTAATTAATAATATCATTAATAATGTAATTGAATGATATAATTAATTATTAATATAGATATTTTATGGATTTGATGTATTTTAAACAATAAATCCAACCATAGATCAATAAATATAAATAATCAATCAATCAAAATATCTTTTGGAACCATAAATCTTACTCCAATTTTTTAATATAGTGGAATAATAAACCAATAAGAACATAATAAAGTTTTTTTCATGGACAACATAATCGACACGGTAATAATTTTATTTAGAAAATAAACATGTTCTTATTTAAAATTAATTTTAAAAATGATTATTATAAAATATAAATATTTTACATAATTGAGCATCAAAATAGTATTTTACTTATTTTAATATAACTCATCAAAAAATATAAAAATATTTTAAAAACATTTATTTTTAGTTTATAAGGGAAACATATTTCAATTTTCAAAAAGTTATTGATTTTTTGGATGTAATAAATATACTTTTTTTATGATCTCAAACTTTGATAAACATTTTATATTTTTTATGTTAATTTTGGAATTTATATATAACATGGGGAACTTAAATAGTGATCCTATCTCTAATGAATGCTTAAATAGAATAAATTTTTTAAAATATAGTAAATTTTTTAAGTAATTTTTTAATCATCTATGAGATCATAATGGATGACTATGTGGGGGGATATTTGGCCAACATTAATTTTGACTTAAATTATTTAATTGATTGATTATGATGAAAATTGTTCTTTAAAATCACTAAAGTAGTTGGTAAAGAAACTATAATAATGTATTAAATAGTTAAAATAGTGGAAACCAAGGATTAAATATAAAAATCTACATAAGAAATAGTATAATTGAAAATCATATAGATAAAGAAAAATGAGAAAAACTTTTAAAATAGTATAGAAATAAAAAACACATGTTGGGTTGGGATAGAATTGGGTACCCAATAACTGGGTACTCAACCCTACCTAATTTTATAAAATTATGTGGGGTTTAGGTTTTAAATATGCTACCTGATTGTTAATTAGGAAGAATTTGGGTACTGATGACAGGGTATCCAGAACATAAATAAATTTACATTAATTATTATAATTATATTTTTCAATCAAATATATAAAAAATAATAGTGGAAATGGAATGTTTTATGTTGCATGAAATGGAAGCTAGTTTAAAATTCCAGTACTCATTGAAAATTTGATAACTAAAATCCACCCTATATAAGACCATAGTCACTAATAATATAACACATATGTTTCATTCCTTGTTTCTTCTTCTATCCATCATTAGTGGGAGATTTTATTTCCTTCCTCCTTTAGAAATTATCTAAAATACCATTATTGTAGGTTTATTGAGTTAATTCTCAGATAGATGTGTTCTTCGCCATCACTTCATTAAAATAACCAATTTCTTTTTATATAGACTTACTTCTTCTTTTGTTCCCTTAGAAATTAATTCATGATAGGGTTCAACACATTTTAATTTTAGTTTTTATATATTTTCTAAAAAACAAGTTGATAAATTCCTTCAAAAATTGGTTGGTCACATGTATTTTTTTAAATTTAGATAAGATATTTTTGAATACAGTATTTTGGAGTTTAAAATATGGAGTGATGGTAAGAGTTTTTTGGGTGGTGTTCAGAGTATATCCTTGGATTCCTTCATGATTTATAAAAGGAGAAGCATCTGGTGGAAATTAGGAATTGAGAAATCATCAAGTTGTATTATACTAAGTGGATGAATGGAGCTTCCACATTTGTGGTATCATGTGTGACATATCATTTAGGTCCCCATTATTTTTTTTAAAATTATCTATTTTTATTTGATTCTTATTCTTCTCCATTATCACTATAGATGTCATTTTTAATTCTTTCCTTTGAAACAGGATTTAATTTGTTGTAATATAATTATATTAATTCATGTTTATTTCCATTATTTCGTTTTATGGATGGTTTTTTAATGAACATAAATGAAATCACTTCTTTTATTGTTATTTTCCCCCTCGATTATTTTCATGTTTATCTTTGACATGTGGTAGGTCGATGATTTTACAATGAATCTATTTTGAGATAGATCAGACCCTAGATTCATGATGTTTTATGATATTAATGATGAATATTATGATTTTTATAAGTGATGATGATCCATGAAGGATTATGAATGGATCGTAGTGGTATTAACCTTTGAATTGTGACATAGGTTTAACAAGTGTGACAGACATCACATGGGTCGATAGAGATCACATTTTTTAGACACCAGGGGCCTGTAATTGATGTTCATAGATTTTTCCTTAAATATTGGGGCCCTGATACGAATATAATACTGAGATATATGTTTAGATCAATGTACACGATGATGTTTTAGGGAGAATATGAACATTCTATGAAAATACAAATGATACATTAAGTATTCAGAAGTAACATGTATTTTTTAGTCCAGCATTCATGGAGGATATAGATTTTAGTCTAATTTAAATATCACATATCCTTGTGGAAGACTCATATCCCATGTGTCTATAATTATAAAGTTAATCTACATACAGGGTGTACATGCTAAGAAGAAAAACTAGTCTTACATTTTTTGTCCCCTATCATCGTGTGACTCTTTCCATATAGTCGATCTGTGTTCAATGAGTACACTTATAGGACTTTGTTTAGTCCCATACATCATATGTATTTGACCACACATCATTTAATTATCATTTCACATGCCATGTCATGCAGAAGAACATGGACAAAATTTGACTTGGTAGTACACCCTGTATACCCCTTGGGACACACCTTTTATTTTTCATCTAATATCATACCTCCCATATCTAATTATTTCAGACTCAAAATTAGTCCCATGAGTTTCCTTCTTAAGTATAATTACCTATAGTAAATAATAGTGACCTTTGTTTCGACGTTAGAGATATAGAGTTAGGTGGTGTGAGTGGTTTACCCCTTCTATCATAGATGGTTGAAATTGAGGATTGTTTGTCCCCCATATTTGGTGAGGATTATATAAGGCTATTGGTATCGACTTTAGCAATAACTCTTAGAACCGTAGAAAGACTAATATTTCTTAACTATATGTAGATATTATGAGATTTGTTTCTCTCTCACTTTTATTGGGGTTTCTCCTATGATAATATGTGATTTTGGAATTCATTCTCTCCTATAAGTCTCATGGGTTGAGATGACTATGTTGTTCCAATTGTTTTCCCCTTTGGTTTTCATAGAATCCCACAAGGTATGTATATACTCACACCAACATGGGATTTTCATGCATATATGGTATCTTATACAAATTACAGGCAATTAAACAGTGATTTGGGTGGTTCGAGTATCAATTTAGCATATATATACCAGGTGGCAGTGACCTCATGTGATGGTTTGTTAAATTTTGTTGGGAGGAATCTTCATTCTCATTTGATTTTAGTTTTAGAGTTCATTTATTTATGGTTGGGTGTGTATATTTCTTCTTTCATACTTTTGTTATATTTTTATTTATACACCTTTATTATTTTTAAAGGTTAATATATGAATTTTTTCCTCAGGTTTATTATAATTTTATTTATCCTATATGATTTTGATATACTTGAGGGTGTGTGTGTGTGTGTATTTTCATTAGTATAAAGCCTCTCATTTATTTGATATGCCTACTTGATGTTATTCATCATCCCTTGGCCAATGGTTGGTAGGATTGGGGTGTCACATTCAGCTTAACTCTAGTCCATGTGGGGCATGGTGGGTCATGTCATGTAAAGGTTGTCATCATTTTTTTAGTAGGGTGGTGAATGTTGTAATTTTGACTAGTTTTCTTTCCAATTAAGTTTATGGTAACGTATCTCCATTTTTAATATTTTTAAAAGGGTTATTGATAGGGTTCATCCTATTTAAATTATAAATTGGTTATATATTTTTAAAAATATCGTGATAACTTTTTTCAAAAATAGAGGTAACATATTTTTTTGACATCCTTATTTTGAGTTTAAAATGGGGTGAAACGAAAAGAGATTTTTGAGTGGTGTGCATTGTATATCCTTGTATTCCTTCTTTTTTTTTAAATTGCAAACATTTGGTGGTAATAAATATTTGGATATCATCAATATATAGTACAAAAATAGGATAAATGTAGTTATCATGTTTTTAGTTGCTTTTGTGACACACCTAAAAGTGTTAAAGATTAGTCAAATGGTTATTGAAGTGGTATTGACCATGATGAATGTAAAAATTTTATATCTAAAAAGCATAAATTTTTTCATAGACAGATGATGTTTTTGTATATAAATGTGGTGTTTGTCACCATGATGTTTTTTAGATGGATGATGGAAATATAATATGGTGTTATTTTCACATGGTTTTCTACACTATATTTGAAATTAAATTTTGTACATTTAATTGATTTTTTCACACTATGTTTACAAGTAATTTTTTTGAATTATCCCCATGGTTTCTTAATTTGTTACATTGAAGGGTTTTTAAATGTCCAAAAAATATTACATTATAATTTTCTTTTCCTATTTAATATTTTGATTTCATTGTTTCATAAGGTTTCACTCAAATTATTTGTAAAAGTTTTTCTTTTTAGGATCAGGAATCTCTCCACCAATTTCAGTATTACTCATATATATTGATCCCAGTACATCTTTATTCCTCTTTAGAACTCCATGTAAGGAATTCCAACATTGACCATCTATATTAGTCACATTATCATTGTCCTCCTCTATATTGTTTTCTTCCTCTTTAGAGATTTTGTTCATTGTTTCCACCATTGATTATGTGATCCCTCATTATTTATTTATTACTATTGTAGATGTGATATCTCTAATTTTAGTCGACTATCGTCACTTGTTTCTTAATTTTTTTACATCTCCATGATATTAATATTCATTTTTTGTTATTTATTCCCAATTGTGTATCCCACCTATGTTGGATCTTCAAATGGCATCTTGTTGATGATGGTTTTCTAGGGGGGATATGATAATGATGGCCTAGGGTTCTTCCATGATATGGGTACACGTATAATGTGACATGATAAATAAATAAACATGACCTTTATCTTTATCACATTATCAAATGTGAATTAGAAACCCAGATGAGAAACTAAACCTACTTCAAATGGTGCTAGAGTGGGATAATGCATCCATAGTCTGATAAAGATAAAAGCGTGACTGAGTTATCAACCCTCATAATAATAATCTAACTGAATGAACCATCACCCTAAGAATAACATATGGGTAAAAAAAGGCACCACCATTTAATAACCATAACACTGAACAAGTAATCACTAAATAAATGGGACCCTAGTGAATGAGAAATCACCATAATAATTCTCTAATTAAAAAAGTTATCACCAAATCACATGAAATGGGTGACCAATATATCATTATACCGTAAATAATTTTAACAATGAATCACTAAAATACTATACAAGGAAAATGATATATCACCAACACAAATTATAAGGTGGATGATGATTCTTAACAAAACCACAGCAACGAGTGAAATATCTCTGAGAATGCAAATAAGGTGAATGATGTATCACCAATTAAATATAATGAAGGTTCTAGTTTGTAGTGGAAGCATTGGGGTGGTTCCCAGTTTTGGTTTTTTTACAATATAAATAGATAAATACCAATAAATAGACTAACACAACCCCAATATCTAATAGATAAGATCATACATATTTAATTTATATTTAATTTAAATTAAGAATTACCTCATCCAAGTAATCTCCCTGATCAAAATTAAACTTCATCTCTAGTTGTATTGCCATAGGGATGGAGAAACCAAGAACAAATTCCTCTAGATGTATCCAACCGTTCTCCATGAATATCCAGTTATATTTCTTGATATTCTGGGTATCAGGGTAAAGGAACCATATGCTTTATGTTATTCATTATTAATCATCACAATGACTCTTCTTCTCGAAATATTCTTGAGAGGGAGGAAGGGATAATTTTCTCTCAAAATTATGAGATAAATCTATGTTGTGACAAACCTATCATTAAAAGATGATATATTTTGGAACATATACTTGGGGTTAAATAATGATAATTGAACAATGGCCCTTTTCTAATTATTTATTATAAGTTATTTTCCTTACCAGTAATATAATACTATTATTATTATTACTTCCCATTATATGTGTTAATAATATAATTTTTTTTTAAATTAATTGAAATTTATTTAAATGATATTAAATAAAATATATCACATACATAACATAATTATACTCGATCCATATCCTACTATAAAATATTATATTCAAAATTATTTGAAAATGAATATTTATTTTAATATCCCAAAAACTAAATAAATATTTTATTTAATATATTCACTCAATTGTTAAATAAATATTTATTTATATATTACCTTATAAATAATTAAACAAGTGATAAAATTCAACTCACATATTCTAAACAAGAATACCTCTTGAATAAATTTTGGTAATCACATTTTTATATAAAAAATATTATTACACAAGCCAATGAGTAAATTTATTCTATATTTAAATTCAATCGTATTTAATGATATTTTTGAAACACTTAGTCCTCAACCCTCTAGAACAATTTATCATATAGAAATAGGTGAAATTTCCTAAATTCCAAGAGAAGAATCTTGCAACACATCAAGGTACCCATGAAGAAATAATTTAACCTAGAAACTATAATAACCTTCATATGAATTCTATTGTGTAATATAATCCATTTTGTTAAATGATATATCATCAAGTATGATATATACTTGTGTCATCACCCAATATTATTGATCCATTATTATTTAACTTTATGAAATGAACTTGTTTGTAAAATACCATGGAACGTTTCTTTCAAAACACTTCCATCACAATCAAAGGGCCATATATATCTTCTTACATTAATGTGGATGGGACAAATCCTTTCTTAAAATATTCAATTAATGTTATATCACTTAGGACTCACCCAACATATGCTAACACACAGTGAACCAATGTTGTTATTATTTTCATTTATACATCAATGTACATGATTCATGATGTGAATTAATCATAATTTCAAGTCCAAGGAATAATACACACTTTTTTGTATTTGGAATATCTAATGACAGAAAAACATGTGGAATTTCTATTTTTGGGTATGTCCTCATAACCCATTTTGTAGATCATCAAGTGAAAACTTAATGAGAATAGGCCTCAACACATTATGAACCTCCATAACATGATATTCAAACATAATATGTGTTTTTTCAGATAGATGTTATCAAGACCATAAGAGATATTTATTTTATAATATCATCATGAGATATATAAGTTCTCATTAGTATGTCAAACTATTGTAACCTATTAATGTGATGAATATTCCAAGGGCATTATCACATTAATGTTACACTAATGAAAAATAATTATGTGATTAGATTATATATATATTCCTATAATAAAAAGTAAAAAAATTTATTTTATTATATGAATCAACTCCAATAGACTCCTAATTTTATTAGATCCAATTTCTACAAACTCTAAAACCACTAACTGTCACATAATTTTATTTTTTATTCTAGGGTATGGCTTTAGTAAATGGTTATGAAACATTTTTCTCCACGGATACTCAATTAATTTTGACTTCACCCTTAGTCATAAAATATCTCAAGAGGTAATACTAGAGAATTATATGTTTTGTTTATGGATGTGACCTAGGATATTTGGGTAAAACCATATATATATTATTATCCCAACATAATGTAATAGGATATGTATTATTATGTATAATATATATCTCTTATGAAAAGTTTTGTATATAAACTATTAATTTAGATTCATTAAAATCCACAATATACTGAAATTATTATATAGGATAAGAAACCACTATCTACTTGGAACTCTTCTAGCTAATAGCTCCTCCATTAAGGAAAACACATATCCAAATTGATATTTAAATTCATTTAGATCTATTTGGAAATAAACATTGAGTTTACATTCACAACTAGTTCTTTATCTCTTTTAAAATCTAGTATCATATATTTTTGACACCCAAGGTACTTAATAATAGTCGTTACAAACAATCAACATAGCTATCCTGGGTCAGATTGATATATGCCTACCATGCATAAAGAAAAGGTTGGTATCCTAAAGTATTCATTGAATAAGACTCGAGAGTGGGGGTAAATGGAGTCCTTTAAATAATTTCGACAAATTTATAAATCCCCAATTTAAGTTAGATTGAATATGTCATTATCTTTTATTTGAATAATATATTTTAAAATAGATATTGTAAGAAACTGGACATACAATGTTTTTATAATGTTTCAGGGCAAAAATGAACATCCCCCAGTCCACTCCACCAATACTAAATGAGGGAATAATTATTTTATTCAAATATTTTTCCTAGGGATCTCATAATTGAGATCTAGTAGTTGACACTTAGTATAAGGATTTTCTCAGGCATTAAAATTATTTTACTAGGGAATTCAATACTAAGTTAATGTAGTTTACACTTCATACACAACTAAGTAAAAGTCATTGAAACTTATAATAAAATTAGATGAGATATATAAATATAAAATTATTTTTTTTCATGTTTTCTCACATAACTAACAATAGATAAATCATCCTTTGAAAATTAATTCTTCAAAATATTGTAATTATAAAAAGATTCTTCACTATAAATTTTATATGAATGAACATAACAACAAAAATATATATTCTTCAAGGTAAAACAGTAGTAGTAACTTAGTTCTTCCTTATTTAATATCTTACTTTGTCTTATTTTCTTTATTTTATTCATAAAGTAGAAGTAAGTGAATAATCGAAGATATAAAATATTTTGATTCTATTTTATCTTATTTTTATATCATTGATTATTTTTAAACTCCTCACTTATACATATTTCATTGAACCATCCTGAATATATATATATAATAAAAAGAATAATTATATTTTTTGTATTCCATCTTCCATTGATAATTTAAAATAAACCATCCAAATTAAACCATAATTTTATCCACGATTCTAGAATATTCATTGCAGTATTTTCTATTTAAAAAAAATTGAATAATAGTTATTGAATCATTGAAATAAAATCCATAAAAGTTTAATTGATAATATTAATTTAATTACTCCAATTCAATCAAATTTTACCCAATGAATCATCTTCGAAAATAATCTCTATTTAATCTTTGAATGTTACACCCCAAGCTTAATTTTCTTTGTTATATTAATTATTTATTGATCTTTAACCTTGTTTCTTATTTCTATGTGTTTTTACTTTCACTTTTTTGAGAAATAGGTGATTTTTTTATGTTACATGGTTTGTATATGGTCAGTGTAAACCATGAACCTTATTTTCGAGGAGATTTCATGGTTGATACATAGTTTTTCATACATGCATCCAAATTATATAGACCAACATTTCTCAAGGAAATCGTCTGTATAGTTAGTGAATGGTTTGGTAATACATGTTTCCAAACCAAGTGTAATACTCCATGTGCATCTAGTTACAACCTCATGATTGTCACGTGATTGACCAAACATTGCATAAAAATCATACAATCATCATGGTTTCATTATAAGTAGGAATCTACAATTATAACTGCCTTAAAATTTCACCCATAATCCTCCTATTTATCTTACCACTGAACTAACAGGCCCTGGGTGTGTAAAAACCTTCTCTTATCCCTTACAATAGGTATCCTCCCATGGATATCTTCATGTTTTGAGGGTTTATTCTCAAGGTAAGTCCATAAAAACCTCATCATCTCCTCTACTTTTTCCCCATATCTCTAGTTTTTTATCCTTGAAAATGTCATCCTGACCTAGGGTACATTATTTCACAATATTTAATTGGTATTTTTCAGTACCAAGGGTTTAGATCTAATATTTAAGGGTTGTTCTTACATTATTTTGGTGGATTAACTCCTCGAATAGTGAATACAATGCATTTAGGTAAGTCTTCTACATGCATGAATCTATTATTTAAAAAGGATTATTTATTTCTTATTTAAATTTATGTTTTGTACATCCTAATATTGCATTAAGAGTAGTTATTATTCTTTTTTAAAGGAATTTGGGTTTTCTCTCGATTTTTTAAGGATCTATTCTTATATATTAAAGCATAAAGTTATTTTTATATTCCCATAAAAATGTAGTGTTATTTAAAATTATTGAATAGATAATTAAAAGGAATTAGATAATTTAGGGGGTGATGTTATTATTATTAAATTGATTTTAAATATTTTTTTCTCAAAATAAAGGGTGTGTTTGGGTTCCTTTTTTAGATGTGGTGGCATGATCTTTGGTTGTTTAATATATTTATTGATGTTACATGAGTTTATTTTAAAATAAATCTCTATAATTTTTTTTATAAAATTACATTTCAAAGGAATGATTGGAACTTTAAAAAAGGTTTTTCAAATAAAGTGTTCCCTTGAAGCATAAACACTTCCTATATTCATGTCGAAAGAAAATTAATCTATTTTTTCGTAAGTTAAAAGAAATTTCCCAATTGGAGAGACATGATTGATATATTATTTTATTGAATAAAAAGGAGGATGATTCTATGGATTGTGTTAAGGGTAAAGGTCATAGTTTTATATTGACTATTAAACATTTATATGTTTCTTATTTAAACTGGATTTATCACCTCCATTTCCTATAATGGAAACAAAAAGTATCTAGGTTTGATATTCAAGTTTATAAGTTCTTCTAGTGTATAAATTGTCTCTAATAGTGGCATTAAGTAAGGGTACATCCAACTATTTGGATTTTTCCCCCCAATCAAGATAAATAGGGTAAGACTGAGGGTTAGGGTGATTAAATCGCATCAAGTATGAATAAGATGAATTTTATTTTAGTTTTTTCCTAGATTATCCCAATGTTATTAGAATCCCATGATATTTTTTTATTATAAAGCCTTTATGATTTTTATCTTAGGATATTTATATGATAAACTATTATTCATATTATGTGATTATTATCAAGATTTGTTCCTTAAAACTATAATTACATCTTATTTTCTATGTCAATTTTAAAAAAAAAATTGTTATGTTTTTTTTTTTCTTCCTTAACTCAGTTCCTTGATTATTTTCAAAGAAAGAGTTTTAAAATAGATTATTATCATTAAAAGTGTCATATATTCAGGAAAGATGTTTTAAATATAATTAATTTAAAGTATTGAATGGTTTATTTTTTAGTAAAATTAATTCAATTAATGGTTACATGTGAAATGTTATAAATTTAATTGAAAGTCTAATTTTATAATTTATTTAAAACTAGAATGAAATTAATTTAGTTTTAAAATTGATTCACATAGTGTTGCGTGGATACGTACATGGATTTTTTCTCATACCTATATACATTATAAATTTAGTATAAGTTTTCATGAATAACACAATTTGTTATCATATTTTTGGGTTAGCCGAAGGAAGTAAGCAATTGTGTTTCACTTGGTGTATAGAGACAATTAGTTATAGTTTTTTTATTTTGGAATTTAATTTATGATGTATCAATAGATTAGTATTTATATATATTAAATAAATTGTATTAGTCTTGTATCTTATGTGAGGTTTTATTATCTGACGTATTGGATTGGATTCTTTTATTTTATTTATTATGGTCTATGAGTTATATTTTATGTTCTGTGCCTTATTTAGTTTTGTTTATTTGTGAAACTATTTATTTTATATGTACATGGATATATTCCAAATATATTGGTCATAAATAAATTTATGGTAGATATTTCATGTTCATTCATGTTTATAAGATGAAATAATTCCCTCTTTTGTATTTTTTGATACCCGGGTATTAGTTTTCATCTTTTTGCTATGGAGAATACACTTCCAGCCTTATTAAGGACTAACTCCATGTTGGTTCATGAAAAAATGATATCATAACCTATTTTTTTATAAATTAATTTTATCTTAGAGATATAATTGTAAAAAATTGAAGGTTAGGTGTGGGGAGAGACTAGATTAATCATTCTCATTCAGATCCTCGATTTACCATTGGAATTTAGGTTGAGAGTCTGGGATTTTAGATTTTTGTTTTCTTGTTTTTTGTTTGTCTTAATTTATATACTTGGTTTTTTAATCCTATTGAGCTTATATGGATTTTTTTTATAATTTTTTACATGTTTTTGGTAAAATGGGAGAATATTTAGAGATGCATGGTTAGATATCATGGTATAGAAAACTGTGTAGAGCTTATGAACATGGTTTGATTAACCTAGTAGGGGTATTTTCATGGTTGGATCATGGTCTGTTAAACCATGTGACCAAACCATGTAGAACTACTAACAAGCTTTAATTTTATAAGTTGAAAATATTTTTCTTTTGAGTTTCTTTTAGTTATAGGTTTTTATTCTTATGGTGAAGTATAGATGCATTTTATGATTTTTTTTGTCACTTGGTTTGATTTTGTTAATGTTTTGTTTTTATAAACTTGGTTTTTGTGGTAAAATATTGGTTTTGAAATTTATAAAGGAACCTTTTAAAATGGATTCAAATTAATATAATGTTTTATTCCTTATAAATTGATTTTAATGATGATTTTTTGAAATATGAGAATGGATTATCAGGTAGAATTATATGATTCAAAACCAATATATGTTATTCAAAACTATTTTGTGAAAGTTTTTTATTATTATATTTTATGTTTTATTTGGCGTTATCTCTTTTAAAGGGTCTTGGGTTTCTAATGTCGGTTTTGAAAAATGGTTTGGAAAAATATTTGTGATATTTTGTTAACTTTTTTAGGAAAGAGAGAGTGTTGTTTTGTTAATGTTTTTAAAATGGTAGTGTAAGTGGGTTTTCTTAGGTACTCTGAAGTTTAATTTTACTAAATTTATAATCAAGGGTCCGAGTTGGAAGTGGTGGAAGTGTATTGTCTATACTAATCCATTACATGATAATTGTTGATAAATTTTTAAGTAATTATTCATCCAGTAGAACTTCATAGTTATCATGAAAGTGACTAAGATGGTGGTGTTGTATTATATTGAGTAGAGTGATTAATTTTCTATTAGAGTATAATTTAAATTTTATAAAATTAGTACCATTTCTACATGATTTATATTTATATGTTTCCTTAAAATCTTAGTTATTTAGAAGAAACTTACATCCTGATCTTCAGTTGGGTGCTTTCAAGTTTGACATGACCTGTAATAGAGAGGTCATAAAGAGAACTATCCAAATTAAAGTAGTCATGGATAGAGTGATACTTACTATATTTCAAAAAGTGATGAAGGGAATTCCATTCAAGTAAATGGGAAGTGATATGAGTCTTATAAGAGGTGTTATGGAATCCATAGGTCGTATTAATTTTTCTCATTAGTTTCTTTTAGAAATTGTTAGGACATTTGTGTGGGGTATTGTTTATAATTAGCCTTCTTATAAGGAAGCTTGTATGAACTATCACAGTTGTGGTCTTGGTTTCATCTAAAATGGTTTTGTATAGGAGTATTACATTAAATAATTGGAACCAAAACTACCCCTTCAAAGGATCCTCACATTCAACCTACTGATCTTGATTATTATGTAGTGGACACTTGAGTGATTTCTTATTATGTTTTGTCTTTTATTATTTTTTTTATATAAATCATCTCAAACCTTTAATTTTGAGGGAAGGTTTGAATATTGTAATGTATAGTTATTTATTTTAGTAATTATGAATTTTTAGTGGTTATGTTTGTATATTATCTATGTCAGTGACGGTTTCTAACCTATTTTATTTAGAAACAAAATTAGTGGGTCTTGTGTCAAATAACTTTATCTTGTTAATTATTTTGTTCTTTATTGGAATCTTTGGAGTAATTAATCCTTTTTAAGATCAATCTATTATAGGAATCAAAAATAATGTGGTGAGACTACATTAGTTTATCGCTCATAAAATAAGAATTACTTTATTTTTTTAGAGATAGTGATAAAGGAATTCCAAGTAGAGTATTTAGTTTCCCAAAATCATCCCTTCCCTTAAATGGGTTGATGATTCTTTGACCATGGGACTTTTGGTAAATTAAATCAAGAATACTTTATGGATAACCATATATAAAATAGTTAAGTGTATCTGGTGTAATTAAAATTCATATTGATATTGAAGTATCTAATTTTTGGATTTCATGGTGTTCCTTCATTTCTGAACTAGAATAGTAAATTAGGAGGTTAAAAACACATTATTTCCATGATCAACCTTTTATATGAATAATTCCTAGGGGTAAATGGTGTGATGGTGGGAATAATTTTCATACCCTATCCAAACCTTTTCTAATTATTATTTTTTAATTTATTGATTTTGATTCTTATTTTTAATTTTTGAGTCCTTTTCCTTTTAATTTATTTAAAAATATGGGAGTTTTACATATCACAAAAAAAATCATGGTTGGTCAAAATTGTTCATCCCATCCATGAAAAACCTAAAACGTATTTCACTGGTGATCACATGATTAAAACTTGGTTTGCCAAAATGTGTGGACAAATCATATAGATCAATCTTGATTAAGGGACTGTTAAACATGGTTGGTTCATGGTTTGCTAAAATTTGTGAAAACACCATGTGACATACTCTAAGTGCATATAAATCCACCCATATAATTGGTTCATGGTTTGCCAAACCTTGAAGCCAAACCATGAAATTTTCCATGTTTCACTAAATGTGTGATTTTAACTTTTTCCCCCACTCCGCTAATTTAACACTTAAGGGACCACCCCATTCATTTAACTCTCGTATTCTAGGTGATTCATGCCCTTAATTTTTCCTTGTTCTAGAGATCCTAACATAGATCACTTCATGTTTTTATTATGGTTTCTCATGGTAATTCCTTTAAAATATCCTACTATCCTATAATAGTTTCCTTTTCCTTTCATTTCTAGCAATAATATGTTTATGGAGACTTGGTATTTTGGGTTTATTTATTTTCAATAGGATTTTTTCTTGTATAAGGGTTCAAATTGACTCTTAAAGTGCTACTCATACCTATTTATAGTGGATTAACTCTTCAGATAGTGGAAATTATTTATTGAGGTAGATTTTCTCTATAAAATAATCTTTAACCATAAAACCATGAGTGTTTTCCATTTTAAATTCAGGTTTTTTAAATCCTAAGATCATATTTAAATTATTTATTAATATTTCTCCAATGAAGTTGATTTTTCTTTAGTTAGCTTGTTTTTTGAAGGATATCATCTCATACATTAAATTTGAAGACTATTTATATGTGAATATTCATGTCTAGTGTTTATTAAAATACAGAAATAGTTAATTAAGAAAATCATAATTTATGGAGCAATTATATATTTCTTAAGTTTATTTTTAAGGGTTTAATCTCAAAATAGAGTGTGTCTTTGGGTTCTTTTTTAAAGGTGGTGGTGCATGATGTTACATGCATTGGTTTTAAAAGAGATATTCCACAACTTTATTTTAAAAAATTATATTTAAAAGGCTTGGTTGAAACTATTTAAAAACTATTTTCTTAATGAATGTGTGACCATGAAGAAAACCCCATTATTATATTCAATAAAAATTAATGTAAGGATATTTTTCTTAAGTGAATATAAATTTTCCAATTATGGGGGAATGTTTTATATATTTTTTATTTATGAAAAAGGGGAATTATTCTATAGAGGTTGTTCAAATGTGAGGGTGTGATTGTATATTGTTTATTAAATATGTATATTCTTCTTATTTCATTTTTATTACTCACCTATATTTCATGTCTTGGGAAACCAAGAATAAACATCTTGGATATTTGGGTGCACAGGACGCACCAGTGTGTAAAGTTTCCATGCTATTTTTCTTGAAGTGATGGTATTCCATAATATGGGTATTTTTCTCATTATTTAGGTTGGTTTAGGTAAGACTATGTCTTATTCTTGTTAACTTACCTCAAGGTCTAGTAAGATGTATTTTGTTTTATTTTTGTCCTAGATTGACCCAGTGATCTTGGGTTCACATATTAGTAATGATTATAACTCCTTTATTATTTCTTTCTTATTATATTTATATGATTTAATCTTATTCCACTTATGTTATTATTATTTTGGGTTCTTGTTTTAAATTAAAACATTAACTCTTTTTCATGTCTATTTTAATCAAAAAGTGTGCTATGTTTTGGATTTTCTACCTTACCCTACCATCTTGATTATTTTCAAAGAATGGGTTTTAAAGTAGTTTCTTTCTTTCAAAGTTCCATATATTTATCAAAAAAATTCTTAGATATATTATATTTAAACAATGGAGAATATTTTATTTTTAGTAAAATGAATTTAATTACTGGTTCCACATGAATTGTTTTAAATTTAAATGAAAAGCTTACTTTTCTAATGTATTTAAAATTTGTATGAAATAAATTTATTTTTAAAGGTAATTCATGGTGTATGGGGAGGAAAACTAATGGTTATTTTTTCCTTCCTATATAAATTACATATTTAGTAAAAGTTCCACATGTATGTGGAAGTTGGTTATCATATTTTTTACTGGTTAGTTGCAAATGGTAAGTGAAGTTGGTACATATGGAAAATGGATATGGGTAGTTATAGTTTTATTTTTAGTTTTTATTGTATTTCAAATATATTAACCCATTTCAACTTTCCTTATTTTAAACCCTTTTGTCTCTTGATGATCATTCATATTATAGGAGGTTCCTTTGTGTATTAAGTTGTATTAGATTATTTTAATAACATTATTATGGTTTATGACTTATATTTAATGTTAATCCATGTTTGATTCTATTTATTCATGAAACTATTTATTTTATATGGGAATGGATCATCGACCTATATATTGGTCATGTCTTTATTCTAGGTGGAATCTAAATGTCTATTTTTATTTATCAGGAAAAATCATTCTCTCTTATGTAGTGTTTTATTCCCTATTACTAGTTTTTAGCCCATGGGGGCTGGAAATTCTTTTTGGGCCTTACCAAAAACCTAATCTGATTTTGTTAGAGATATTTAATAATATCATAATAATATTATGATAATTTTAATTATATATAGGCACCAGATAATATCATGGGTTTGAGACATTACAATTACCATTATTTAAAATTGTACCAAGTAATCATAAGGTATAATAAATATTTCTATATGTATTTATGTATCATCTGACAGCATGTTGTATCTTCAAATAATATTAAATTATAAAATATATTCTATAGAATATTTCTTTTTGGTAAATAAATGACATAAAACTCATTTATATATGTAATATCATTTATTATATTACTATTTTATCATCTAAACTCATGATACTACAACACACGTCAACAAGTCATAACATTAAGTTGAGGCATCGCTTTTGTTTTCCCCAGTCCTATCATCTGATCGCATCTTATGATGTCAATATATTATAAAATAGAGTTTCTATATATTTTGTTCCGTGTCCTCTGATCTGATTGAATCATAATGTATAGTTTTGTATGTTGTTGAGCCTAGTCATATTTTATGTTTTTCCTCAATCATAATGTACATGTTCATATGGGTTGAATATTTTTATTTTCTTAAGTAATAAAAATCATCTCTATATTGTGTTATATATTTTGTAACATTTTTTAATTTGATATCATAAATTTTTTTGGTGATAAAATAATCTATAGTACAATCATGGAAAAGTTTCTATATATGAATAGAAGATTATTTATCTTATGAATCGTAAAACTCAATGCATAGTGTTACCAATATTTTTTTATATAAATCTTCAAAAACCTAATTTAAAATGTTAGAGTAATAATCTAGATATGTAAGAGTCTTTATATAGGTTCAACACTTCTATAATTTTAAACACATAATACACAAGAGTAAATTCCAAAATCTATGAAATTAGTTAGTGTAAAAACATCAATGTGCAAAGGTCATCCATTTGTGAAAAATATTAAGGAAAATTTATAGAAAAATTATTATACTTGATAAAATTTCTTCAATATAAAATGTGAGAAATCATAGAATAATAAATTACAAAAAAATATAAAATAATATAAAATAATATAAAACATTTATAATAAATAAATAATAAATAATATAAACCTGAATAAAAAATTAAAAAAATAATAAATAGTAACAAAAATTAATGAATAATAAATAATAAAGAATAAATAAAGGGAGTGTGCTGAAGTAATTATCAAAACATAAATAAAATGGTAAGGATATACTCAAAACTCTTCCCCTTTTTTAAATTAACAAAACCCAAATTTATCAAACATAATCTCCACCTTTTTATAAAGATAAAAACATAAGATAGTGCTGAGAATATAACATAAGAAACGGACTTTTCCCTCTAAGGGAATATAATATAAGCAATAGGGACATGAAAATTTAAAAACTGAAATCCCCCATTCTAATTAATAAAATAAAACAAACCCATTCTCCCCCTTTAAATAAATAAATAATAAATTAACTATAACTAAAATTCTTTAAAAATAATAATAATGAATCATTTCATTATCATCCATTCATTAAGTAATCTTCTGGAACTCATGTATAATAACAATAATTCCTAAGTAATATTAATATATTAATATAAAATACAACTTGATAAAATCATCCAAAAATAAATAAAAATTTGGAACTAAAATGATTTTATAGTGAATTTTCACCATGTGAGCTCCTCCCATGTAAGTATTTTACCTAGAAGGTTCCACAAAAAAAGTTAAAAATATTCAAATAATTAAATAATGCATTTTTAAATAATTAAAAAAATAACTAATAGTCTAGATCATTCTTATAAAAAAATAGTTAAATAATGATAAACATTAAAGATAACCCCCCCCCCCCCCTAACTAAATATAAAAAATCAAATATATTCCCGAAATTAAAGATATTTTCAAATAATTCAATAAAAACAATTTAGCACATGTCATATATATTAAAAATAAATAACAATACATGTTTCATGATCAAAATATAATAGTTAAATTAAAACTAATATTTCAATACATAAAATAATAAATAAATAAAACACATGTGTAACACCCTAACCCAAATCACCAGGTCTGATCCAAAGTTCTATATAACCTCTTGGGTGTCTCCATATACGCAAGAGGCTCTCAAGTAATAGTGAGGGTCTATCCATATCGTCGAGATAATAGACCGTTTGTAATCATAGTCATACACCAAAATATAACAATATTACATAATCTAACTAAACATCATAGTGAAAATAACAAAAACAAGATACAATAACAAATTTATTTTCAGGTCATACAATAATGAACTAAACGGACCTTTGATGTGGAATGTCAATAAGTGTGAGCAGCATAACTAGGAAAAAAGATATTGTGATAGTTATATAGAGTAAATTTGAGTACTGTATCCATCCCCTTACTCTATTTTCCTTGGAAACCTTCCACTGGTCCCGTTCCCTTCCACATATCCCTAATATTAAAGTCTGCACGTTCACCTAGATATTTATATAGTGTGTGAGTATAAACCCAGTAGGAAACCACCAATGCATCCCTAACATAAGTTGAAAAGTATATATAATCGTATGTCATGGTGGAAAAGTAAATGTGTATAGAATAATACAACCAACCGTATACCCATTGACTATGAACTAACCAAGCTTCCATGAAACCTAACCATACCTGCTTTGACACCATACCAGAAGAATGTCACATGTAATCATCAGATAACTTTGATCATGATATTTAACTATAGCCTCTTATAAGGAAAATTAATTTCATGAATTTAATTAACTACTAAAACCCACCTCTAATGGCATATTACAGTCATGAATAATGGTTACATTCTCATCTTTGATGATACACATACTTTGAATGCTCGAACAAATGGACTCTCTCACACACACAAGGAAATTCCACATCATATGATCATACCATAAAATATAGACTCTATTAGAATATTTTATGTTGTTCTCCTTGGGATTAACACATACTAATATTAGGAACTAACCATTTTATAAATATCCACCACCAATGAGTCATGTTTCATGCGCTCCCCCTCAAATGGGTTGGTTATGTTCATTACGGAAAACCTATCAACCTAAACATGGAAACATATATACTACCATATATTTACAAATACATAGATATGGAATAACATATTGAGTATCAATATATCACAATAAGTATTCAATATGATATAAAATATTAAACAATTAATAAATTACATAACAAGGAATAATATATTGAATATAAAACATTCTATGGGCTATAAATGTTTATAAAAAAACTAGTAAGGAACACACAATACCTACCAATATCAGGTCCCATGGGAAACCCAAGTACACCCAACAGACTTATCATGCAATTTTCTCTACATAAGGCATATACACAATCCAATCATTCCAAACAATTTCATATAAGTCCCAAGATGGTAAGGAATTTATACATTTAGTATGTTGAAGGCATGTTCTAAGCTTCATTGAGTAAAAACACCCAGATCACACCTGCACATCAAATTTCACAAGAAAAATACTGAAACCTTTATCATATAGTAACTATATTTAGAATCCTATGGATAAAAAAGATAATAAATCAATATCAACTTACAAAAATAGATTGGTCGTCAAACGTAAATCTAAGATCGATCTAGGAGAGGCCATCAGGTTGTGTGATCCATCACTGTTATATTAATCAGGAATGGATTATCCATTAAATCTTGGAAGAGATCCATAGATCTAGACAGCTTGGATTATATATGTGATCAATTACAAAAGAAGATGTCTAAGTACGAATATAATGGATAGCTCTAACTTTAATTGATTCCTTAGATCGATCTAAACTTTAAGAATCTAGGAGGATGTTATGGGTATACCTAGAGAACCATGGGAGAGATCTACAAGAGGTTCTAGTCACGTTAGTGTTATATTTGGGTGAGGGTTATAGTAATAGGTGGATTAGAATAAAATAAAAAAATTCTATTAGTGATGGATTATTTTTGGAGCCATCAGATGGTTGGTTCCAATCAAGTAGATAGCTAGTTTTCCTAGGTAAAATTCATGAATTTTAACTTTTACAATGGTAGGATGGTGGGATATATAGAAATTTAGTCCCACAACAACAACACTGGTTGTCTAGTGCACCCCACCAACTAGCTGGTAGACCTGTTTTAACCACCAAGCATCCTGCTAATAATTTCATCCCATAAAACTCAACACTAAAACCATTTTTCCCAAAAATAAAAACATCCAAGGAAATAAAAAAACACGATACATCAAAAATATAAAAAAAAGTACCTTGAAAATTGAAGATGTTACAATATGAACATATTTATTCAGGTTAGGATGTTAAAAAAATTTATTACATCCCAAGTTTCCTTTTTATTCTTCCTAATTATTTTGGGACATGGTTGAAAGGATATTGGTACTGTGGAACCAAGGTAGGGGGTTTCCAGGATCTTGGCAATATCGTGTGTAACGTACCTCCAAATTACTAGTGATGGTATTATTTTATAAATATTTTGGATTTAGGTTTATTTATGAATTGTGAGTAGGGGTTTTTGATCCCATGTCATATAAATACTTATTGTTTTTTGTATAGTGGTTATTCAATTAAATTCCATGACTTGTGTTATATGTTGAGTGATATATATATATATACTCTCTATTGTCAATATATATTTGTCCTAGAATTATGTTTTCAAACTTGTGCATATTTTTATGATATATAAATATATATATATATGATTTTGACTAATATGCAGGTCTGGATTACTAGGCATGATCCTTGGGTAGAACTAGAGGGGTTATATATTGGGTGTAGGTATCTCCTAGGATAGGTCTTCTAATATAAATCCATTATGTGGGACTAGTAACTACTTAAATTTAGCTCATATAAAATTTATTATAGGTTTAATAAATCATTATTAGGCATTTCAAAGAAATCATAATTCAAAGATGCTATAATTCTCTTATTAGGGAAGAAACACCAGTTCCACCAAAGGCTTTACATGAGGATACACATGAGAACGCATCCATACCAGCTCCAATGGTTTGGGATTTAAACCCACCTTGTCTGAGAGTCTTATATACTATTCCTAATCAGGTAAATGGGGAATAGAGTATGATATTTGTCTATCCCTAAGATTTTTATCTCCAGCATCCACTAGTATTCTAGGGCACCCGTGGTCCTCCGGATGTTGAGTACTGGATTGAAATAATCAAGTGAATCATTGACTTGGTAGATACTCTTAGGGATAATAGTATTAATTTCATTGCCATTATGCTTCAAGGTCCTTCTAGGAGGTTGTGGGGTGTTATGGGATAGGCAGGTAGATGTGAGGGTCTTACTTTGGAGCCCATCAAGGAGTTGTTATTTGAGGTGTTCTTACCTGACATATTTAAGTTATACTAAACACATGACTTTATCTAGAATCTTGAAGTGAAGATGATATTCTCTACTTAATATTCACATTTTATAGAATTTATATTCTTTACACTTATTTTCTCTAAGAATTATTTTTATAAGTCTATGAATTTCAAGACTGGCCTTTGTCCATATCTTAGATATTTGGTTAGGGTTTTTTATCTGATTAATTGTTTTAAGGTTCTTTATAAAGCAATAAATATCAAGAAGGTTCTATAGGAGAGAAATCCTAGAAGTTTCCTTCAATCCCACATTGTTCTGAAGACTAAACCTTATAGTGTGGTAGTTGGTGCCTCTTCCATTAGTAGGAATAGAAAGGATTAAGTGGTATAACAAGGTGTTATATAGGTAGAGAAAAGTGTTTCTCCTTCTACTCCCTCTTGGAGAGGATATTCTACTAGTTTCCATCATTATAGAATAATGTAACATTTTATTACATCATGCATTAAGAAACCATTGAAAGGTTACTGATGTAGCAAGATGGGCTATATACAAATTTTTTGGTTAAAACATTTCACATCTAAATTCATGGGTTCTCAGTAGCAGACCAAGGAACTATAGTTTTTGGTGACTCATGGGAGTCATGCACCTCAGAGTAAAGGTAATTCTTAAGAGGCAGGAATAGTGTATATAGTGGGGGAGGCTCCAACTATTGGTGGAGTGGGATCTTCTATAGTTAGAGTTATGATTTTTATTACCTCTATGATATCTACTACATTTTTATACTTTATATTCACATATTTTATGTCTCCCAACATATTTATTGTCCTAGATATATCAGTGAAGTTATCTTATGGGTTAATCTCTCTTGAGAAACCCTTAGGAAATAAATTAGACTATGTCTATAGATATCATGAGTGTCTATTAGTTATTGTTGGATATGAAAATATGTTGTACTTTCTGATCTTAGAGATGAATAGTTTCGATATGATATTAAGAATGGACTGGTTGACCAATTATTCAGTCATATCAACTGTTACTGGAGATGTGTATCTCTCACCCTAACTAGAGGTGAGAGGTTTGTGTGGACCAATGATTAGTATATTAGATCAATCAATATGAGAATAGTCCATATCTAGATATTATCTATCATGACATAGGTAGTAGTCTTGGATCTTGTAGAATAATTATAAGTATCTCCCTATATCTCCCTCTAATGGTACATCATTATCTATATGTCATACAAGATAAATTATTAGGTATTCTTCAAAATAAGAGAATTAATTTTGAGATTAAACATTTTCCTAGGGTGAAACTAATATTGATTCCTTATTGTCATAAGACACTTGCTAATTTGAGATAGTTTATGGTGTTTTTATAGGATTTAGAGGCAAAGGGATTTATTAGATCGAGCACATGTCCTTGGGGTGATCTAGTTTTTTTAATTAAGAATGGGTATGGTAGTCCATAGCTCTGTGTGGACTATAAGAATATGAATTTGTTAATATTGAATAACATGTTCCATTTACCCCAGTTTGATGATTTTTGATTAGTTACGCAGAGCCAAATGGATTTTCAAGATTACTCTTTGTTCAGTCTACCATAATTTGTGTGTAAGAGAAGATAATTTTACCACTATAGTTATTACAAGTAGATATGAAATATATGAGTATTTTTTTATACCTCTTGGGTTGAGAAATTCTCCAGTAGTGTTCATGGGACTCTTAAATATGATTTTCCATCCATACCTTAACTCCTTTAACATAGTCTTCATGAACAATATCATCATATATTTTAGTACATTTGATATGAATTCTATGAACCTTTATATTTTATTAATTATTCTTTTATCACATAATATTTATTCCAAACTAAGTTTCACTACTATATTTCGGATGTGCGGTTCTTGAGAAAGTAATTTTTTATGTGGGGATTTCAGTGGACCTAGAGATGGTAGAGTTCATTATGTATTGGAAATGTCATAGGAATGTATTTGAGATCATTATTTTTGTTGTAACAATGGGTTAATATAAAAATTCCATCTATGATATCTTCCATTTGGAGACATTGATGACATAGATGAATAAAAATGGGTGAAGTTTGAGTGGTCTCAACAGTGTAAAGAGGACTTCATTGAGCCGAACAGGATATCGATGAGGGTTAATGTTTTGATTCTTAAAGATATTGGGATTGGAAATATAGTTTAATGTGATGATTAAGTTTTTGATTGAGAAACTATTTAGATTTAGAGAGACCATTTATTCATTTATGTGTCATGTTGACTACAAACTCATCATTAGAATTTCTTGACACATGTCATAAAGTTGGAATATGTGGTCCATCATCTAGAGTATTGGTGGCATTATATATTTAATGATATTTTTATCATCTACATATACCAAAATATATTTTTATATTTATTCCATTTGTAGGACATCAATATGAGGTAGATATATTGGGTGGATTATCAACAAAAATTTGAATTTGAAATGACCTATGAAATAGGGAAAGGTAATGTTGTTGCAGATGTTCTTGGCAATAAAATAATGGAGACACATGAGCATGGAGAGTATCCTTCACTGAAGGAACAGTGTTCATTGAGTTTTATAGATGAGTTTCTACTATATATGTCTAAATATAATGGATTTATGTTGTGTTTGACTTTAGTTATCATTTCATATTTAGTGGAACGGGTAAATGCCAACCAAGAGTCATACCTTGAATGCATAGTGATGTGTGATCACTTAGTGGGGGATAATTCAATATTTGGGTGGTCCTTAGATGATGCTAACATGAAATTTGATCATGTGAGGTTACTAGTGTCAGTTTACTTGATGTATTATTTGATGATAGAATACCATGTTTTGAAATGAATAGTGTATCTAGGGTTGATCAAGATGTACCTTGATATATGACATCAATTTTTGTGGTCAAGTATGAAGAGGGACATCGTCAGATTTATTTCATGACTACTTACCCGACATAGGGTAAATATCAAGCATCAACATCATAGTGGGTTGATTCATCCACTTCTAGTGTAAATGTGGTAGTGGGATGACTTGATGATAGCCTTTATGATAGAGTTACCCAAGACCCCAAGGAGTCGTGGTTTTTTTGGGTAATAGTTGGTTGTTTGATGGGAGTGTCTCATTTATTTCTAATTTTAGATTATATTTCAATAGATAAGTTATAGAATATCTGTTTATGGGAGATTTTATGATTTCAAAGAGCTATTTTGTGCATTATATCATATAAAGACACACATTTTATAGTGTGATTTTAGTAGAGCTTATTGAAGGATTTGGGTACCAGACTGAAAATCGATAAAGCATATCTTCTACAAACTAATAGAAAATCAAATAGGATGTCCTCGATTTTCGATTATATTCTATGTTCATACACCATAGAAATTTTTTAATCTTGTAATGACCACTTATCCTTGGTTGAGTATTCATGCAATAACAACTTCTATGATTTTATTTAGATGACATTTTTTGAGGATCTTTATGGATAGTTGTGTTGCACACTGCTATGTTGAAATGAGGTAGGTAAGGTAGCTATTGTGGGGATGACCTTGGTATAAGAGTCCTCTAAGAGTGTTTAGTTTATTTGATTGTTTTTATTCACCACTTAGAGTTAACAAACTCATATACCGATGGGAGGAGGAGACCATTTTAGCTCAGTGTGAGTTACTGTATTTTCTTATTGGTTACCCCTCGACTAGGGAATTATTGTTTTCAAATTTAAGGGATGCTAGAAATGATATTTTTTGGATCATTCTAGATTATCAATTGTGTAGGGATAGTGGACTACCATCAAGATATTCTTTCATGTTATCTAGGTATGATTTATGTATTACATATCTACAAGCTTTAGAGGTAAATTCCCAACCTTTTATATTTTATCGACTATGAGGACATTGAGTTGGACCCAAACACATTATTTTTTGGAGGGAATAGTGTAGATCATAGACCCAAGATAGATGGTGTTGCGGGGGAAGATGGTGCCACTTGTCAGAGTCCTTTTGCATTATAGATAGATTTAGGAGGAAACTTGGGAGCATGAGGCTGATATTTAGGTGAAATAGACTTATATGTTTGATCAAGATATCTAGAGACACTCCTCAGGGATGAGAAGTCATTAAAATGGGAGAAATTCATTATCCTCAATTTTTCAAGGTATGTTTTTTTGGTTTTAATGTATCTTATTCTATTTTTTATTTCCTTAGAGGTGTGTATTTTGGAGAAAATGGGTTTAATGATGAGTTATAGAGGTTGGAAGCCATATTGGATTTCTTCATGGAAAAATAGGGTCTCTAGCTAGCTAGTGGGCTACACTGGCTGACCAACGGTGCTAGTAGTGGGACTATATTTATGAAGATCCCACCTGCCCACTAGTGAAACCCATTGTCCTAATATTTTGGGCCATAATTAGGCATCATTAATGGAATTTTTTTCATTTTACTATAATATACCTATTGGTCTAACAATTATCTAAATCCCACCCTAATATTATGAGAACCCTCTAAAGATATCGCTCTTGGTTCTTTTGGTGTCTCCTTCATCTTCTCTTAGATGCTTGAAGTCTAGGGCAATCAAGGGCATAAATTGAGGTTAGATATATCTATTATAATCCCAATTATCCCTTTTCCTTTGTAATTTATCATATATATAAGACATATTGGCTATATCTATGGACATATAATTAGATATAATGAAGAATTCATGCTCATTTGATAGATCTGTATTGAATCAGGACACTCAATAGACCCTCCTTTATTGATCTTATATCTAACATTGATAAAGAATCTCAATGTAAATTGTTGGTGAAAAAATAAACACTGTCTAAAAAAATTAAGTGCTTTTGGAGTCATTGGAACATGAAAAAATGGAAAAGTACTTGATCATAAGACTTTAATATTATTTTATGAATTTAGTAAGATCAATATTCATTTTATCATAAGAATTTAAATTATAAGACTTCATGAATTAATATATTAATTTGAGTTTTAATGTAAGTATTTATATCATAATAATTTGTATTTTAAGTATTTGGTTCTTAAGTCTTTGGATTATTTGACTTTTGGTTGTAAGACTTCATTGTATGACTTTTCCTCACATCATATGTCTTCGATCTGGTTTATAAGTCTTTAATAGGATAATAAAAAATTTTGTATCATAAGACTTTGAGTCAACATATGGGTAATAAAAATCTTCATAGAATTCATCCCAACTTGTGTAAAGGTAATCCCATGGCTTCCAATGCTACATGAAGGTAACACAGAAAACCATATCTATGTAGATTCAGTGCCTATATAAGTGTCATTTTATGAGGAGTTTTGAAAATTCAAAACTCTTAATGTTTTTTTATTTAACTGATTTTTTAAGAAATCATGAGTTTTTTAATGTTTTCAGAAATATTTTATATTATTTTAATGCTTATGGAATTTTTCAGAGCTTGTTGGGTTAAAATATTGAGTTTCCAAAATTAATTTTTGAGTAAGAAGAGAATTGACATTATGAGTCTTTCAAACAGAACTACATGGTTCAAACATCATGATAAGCCACATGATAATGATCCTATCCAAGATTTAAGTAATAGTATCCAATATCCAATTTTGTGTTTTTGAGATTAGTTTTATCACGTTGAAGTAGGTACCACATCCTAGTTCTATACAGTTTGATATTTTGGATGATTTAAAGTAACAAATTTTATGTAGATTAAAAGGAGGAAATACCAAATCCTATTAGAGATTCAAAGAACGAATTTTTATTAATAATTTGACTGATATTCAAAATATTGTAATGGAGGAGCTAAATCAATAATTTTTTTAGTTGGTTTAAATGAGAATATCCTATTATGAAATCCATAGAATTTTAAAAAAAGATTGTTTTTAAAATAATGTTATCCTATTATTCATGATATTATATGAATATAATTATGAATAGGTATAGAAAAAAATAGAGATTAATGATCAAAAATATAGGGTGGGAGAACATTGAGAACTTTCATACACTATGCCAGAATATTTTGAGAGCTTGGCACATTCTATCATCAAAGAAAGAAGATGAGTCTTAATATGGGGAGATATTTACTGAAGTAGAATCCCTAATTATTAATTATTCATAAGTAAGTGGAGAACCTAGATCACTCAAATATGGAGTTATTTTTGAGACCAATAGTTTCATTCACCATTGATGACTACTGATGTTCTTGAAGGTGTTGTACACAACTGAACTAGATCATTTACGCCCATGGTGGAAGATTATCTCAAGTTGTGTAGAAGAATCTAGGAGAAAAAATGAATATTTCTACCTTTGTATCAAAGTGAATAGAAAGTTAGTGGTTGGGGTGTTTAACCATTTTTTACTGATTGGGGTGTATAACGAATCAAAGAAAATATTTGGTGTTTGGGGAATATAACTAATCATTCAAGAAGATTTGGTGTATGGGGAGTATAACTAGATTTTATTGAAGGATCTATTACATGGGTGTGTAATAAGATGTTATAAAATAAATATGATTTAAGGTGTAAAAATCACAGTCCTATGGGTCTCAAGATCCATTTTAATTGATAACTATATTATATTAGAGAATCTATAGGTTGGGGTGTCTAACCAATTATGGCAAGGAGTGGAATTTTATGTATAACCATTTAAATACAATGTTATATTATTATTTAAATTATTGAACATGAGGGGAGTTCATGGTATATAAATGAAATAATGATTGTGATTTTAACCAATCATAGAGGTTAATGTTTAAATATAGGAACTTTCATAAAAAGATAAGATATAATTGATTCACCTCTCCTCCATTGAATGGTCCATTCATACCTAGGAACTTTAAGTGGTATCAAAGATAAGGTCCCCTATTTAGATACAATAAATTTTTAACATGAGGAAAACTCCTATAACATCCCAACCTAAGAGCCACTAAGATGTTTCCTCAGGCTGGTCAGTCACATGGCCTTGGGCATACCTTCTCGTACGTAAGAGGCTAATAACTAGTAGCAAGACTCCAATGATGATATGCTGGGGAGACTATACCCTAATGATTAGAGAAGAATGGGATTGTAATAATAAAAAATCAATCAATAGAATAAGTATTATAAATAACTAACAAGAAGAATACTGATAATAAAATGATAAACTAGACAATTCTAAATATACAACTATTCATGCATGTCTATACTATTCTATTTAATATAAGGAGGTAAAAATACAATAGGTGATATAATAAAATACATGTATGAAAAAAAATATAATCACCAATGATATCTACATGATTATCATGAGCTCCATCTCTATCATGTACTCTAATCTCCATGGTAAAAACACAACAGTACATGAATAATCTAATGAACTTGATCTTGTAACCATGAGATCTGTTTGGGTACCCTAGTGTAATGGAATACCAAAAAGGGTTTGAGATGTACTCAATAGGACACAACCAAGGTATCTAAATATATCCACTACGTGAATATAAAATATAGCATTTGTTAGGTATACTAAATAAAGCATGAAAAAGTAAATAAATGTTACAATTCCAGATTGACTTCCTTAGGGACACCTAGAAAACCATTCTACATTCCACCCAAGCCACAATTTTTCTAAACAATAATCATATGTATATATATACATATTGTCTATATACATAGTTATGTATATATCTATATATATACTACTACTATCCTGGTCCTAAGGCATAACTCAGACATCCATGGGTAATAGTATGAATCTCAAAAAAGTGTCAAGGTATTTCATCCTCGTGTATCATATTTAATTAGGGATTCCATGCCTGAGTATCAAAAATAAAAGGGATTTAATCTCAAGCATCTAATCAAGTGATTTAGAACTTCATGCTCTATATCCAACAAGAAGGAAGTACTTCTAAACTTTTTAAATAAATAAACAATTATGATAGAAATTGTACATCCTATGAGATCATCCAAGGAGTCCTATAATGAGGGACCCAATTATTGCTTAAGGAGTCACGAAATACTATTAATTTATGACCCCTTGGAATTTTGTAAGTAGGAAACCCAAGTATCACTCGTCACATCCAACTACCCTATGATCCTATAAAAAGTGTTCCCTAAAAATGAAACCTAAGTATTTCTCAGAGCATATAGAAATTCATCTAGCCTATAATCCCATCCAAGGCATTCTGTATTGAGGAAACCCAAGTATATCTTAAGTAATAACATAATACAAGTTACCTACAATCCCTTCTAAGGAATTTCACATTAAGAACCTGAGTATCACTCATGATACATGTTATCTCAACAGCCCAAGAGCCCATCCTAGGTGTTTCATAAAAAGTAACCCTACTATCACTCGATGTTTAATATAATTCATTTAATCATCTAAATTATGTAATAAAGATGTGCATGTCCACAATAATTACATTCATCATTTTAATTATAATATAATAATTAATCCCATGTTAGAAAACATTCCATAACATGATTCATAAATGAATAATAAAGTGTCCATGTCTAATATCATGAAATATCACTATATATATATAATTAAATAGGGGTATCACCCTATTCATTAATGATTCAAGAGTCCCTGGAAGGGACCATGATGATTAAATATGTTTTATCAAACCATTAAAGTTATAATTCAATTTCTAATTGATAGTATAATGACCTATAATTTTCATACATGGATATTGAATAATTTTTAGATGATTATTCATTACATTACATAAACACATAACCGAGGATAGTAATAGTTTACTACCTTTGGAAACATGGAACACAAACTTTAGGTTTGGTGAAATATCTTCAATGTTTCCCAAAAATATCTTCCCCATTAGTACTTCTACTTAAAACCTTTCTTCACAAACTGTTAAAAGGAAATATAACGAATGGGTGAGCTCAAATGCTCAGTATGGGTAAACATAGAAGATATCAATTAATTTTCTTATTAAATCATAAGATTAAAAATATGGGTATGTGATCATGATCATTACATAAAAAGTTTATACCCAACCTATCACGGATCATAAACATGTGTCATTCAATAAAACATTAACATTTCAAAAGAATGAATCATAAGAATCAAACTTCATCATAACTCAATAATGAAGCATAATTTAATATCATAAATGTTCTTCAAATCATCATAAGTATATAAAACCATTTCATATTTCAATTTTTTCTACCAAGACTCTTAGATCAGGCCTTTCACCTGTTTCCCTTAACATATTAATCACATCGACTTGTTTCCCATCATGGATCAAGCTCATTGATTGGTTTCCAATTACTATCTCATGATATATAATTAATTAACCAATTAATTGGAGGGATATATAGTTACAACCCATAACTTAATGAAAACTATACATATGTGTTCCATAGGAAGATTAATCATTCATCACATCAGAACCCGTGTAAATAAATGAGTTTCATAAACACTTCATCATAACATATCTCATGAAAAATAAAGGTCTCATAAATATCATGTCATAATACACATAAAAAATTTAGAGAAAGAATAAGAATTATATCCATGGGTAATATCCCCATTAATGAATAATTAACACAATAATAAGCCATATTATATGGAAAAATGATTTTTGAAAGATCAGTTAAAATAATTCTTGGGGAAAATATCCTTTCTTTTATGAAATCATTTTTTTACTTTGAAATTATAATGGATAAAATTTTCTTTAAAAGTAACATTATAATATTTTAAATTAAGATTAAAATCATTAAGGCTTCATGATAGTTTAAAATTTAGTTCATGCTATATAAGATAAAAAACCATTCCTTTTATATATTTTTGTAGGTAAAGTCACAAAGAGCCTTGTTTAGAAAATGAAAATAAAATATTCTTTTAAAACTCTTTCATAAAAATTCAATCATGGGTAAAAATAAAATTAAATATTCATAGTAAAATATTAAAACCCTTTTTTAAAATAGTTTTAGAAAACATGTATTTGTAATATAACTACTCCTCAATGAACATTGAAAACCAAACAATCCTGAATATTGATGAGATTGTGAAATAATCTCTTACCACTTGATAATTAGTTGAATAATATTCCCCATGATAAAAAAAATATGGACATATAAATACCATAATATTCATGATAAAACTCATAAAATAAATTCATTGGAATTATATACATCATTTAGAATAAACGAGTAGTGTTTAGGGCAAGTGTCCCAAAAAAATAAAAGTGAGATAAAAATCCCATACCTTAAGTCTCACCTTTTCTATTCATGTTAAAACCTCTTATATAATAAATAAGGATTTATTAAAAAAAATACATAGAAATATTTGTATCATACCATGAATTATTTTTTTCTAACATCTTATCACACTTTTATTAAAATTTTAATATTACTGGTTTGGATGATATCTGCTTCTTTTTTCAAGCATATTTCAGTTCAGAAGTCTCAATCCTTATACATTGAACATTTTTTCATCATTTATAGAATAAATATTATGTTATATATATAATATATATTCATAGAATAAATTATTATTACTTACCATGTGAAATATATATGAAAAATGAATCACATCGCATCTTGGAGATGGTAAACCATACGTAGGCACGAGCGACATTATCAATTCCCAAATTTTTATGTGGTAAAATGTAAGATATGAGTTTATCCTTCCAAAAGAATAATTATTTCATAAATATCATATATAAAAATTAAACCCATCAAAACTCACACTCAAAAAATATAGCGATGGAAAATGAATTATATCGCTGCGTGGAGACGGTAAGTCGTACGTACACATGAGTGATACTTTCTGTTCTTGTTCGATGGGAAATGGGATGTATAGTGGTGTGTTCATACTCATAATAAGATTTAAGAATATTTATGATACCTGATTTATTATTTTATGATATATATCATAGACTTAGAGGATATATACAAGAGTATAAAATGAGAGTGATCAATTAGAGATATTACCTCTTCTTCAAAATGACTATTTTAGAACACCTCTAAAAGACTCTAGAGTTGGTCCTTTGGGAATACCAGGAACTCTAAAATGTGTATAAATAATTTTAAAAAGATAAGTTTTCATTTTAAAGTAGATATAAAAGACTCAACGTGGTCAAATGAGATGAGGGATGAGGTGTCCTTTTACAATAAAGGTCAGAGGCACTTTTGGAATTTCTAAAAAGATTAAATTATGATAAATTAAACCACAATTCAGATACCTCAAAATGGAGAATTATTAGAATAAAATATGGTATAGGGTGGTAATACCCTCAACCAATTTATTTTAGAAATGTTTTGTTTTAATTTTAAACCTATCTATATTTATTAACCCTTAGTTAAACTATATTATTTTAACTACAGTAACATCGTTGTTAAGATTCCAAGGTGGATATTTTTACTTATAAGGTATCAATTAAACCATAAATTTTCAATTTATGATATTGTAAACCATTATTTTTCCCATTTGTCCTTAATTATTTTTTTTATTATTTTTTACTAATTTAATAAAATATTATTTTAATAAAATATAATTATTGTCAATTTTGACACTATTCATTAAATTGACTTTAAGAAAATACTTTCGGAAATATAACTTTAAAAAAAATCATTTAATATACCCCTAATATTTTATCTTATCCTATAAAATTTGTGTATAACCTTTATTAATTTAAATTATATTTATTTTAATATTTTTAATATCACTTAATTGAGTTTTTCATTGATTTAATAATTACTACATCACCATTGCATAATTATTTAAGATAATTATTTATTACTAAAATTTAAAAATAAATTTCCATGAAATATATAAACCTTTTATATTTAATAATAACACAAATAGTATATAATATATTTTATTTAACTTCATATTAAAAATATTATACTTATTAAAAGTAAGCGTTTTTCATTTTTTCACTCTCTTTGATTTTAATAATATCCAAGTCATTTTTAGGGAAACGTGTCCATTGAATTATTAAATTTAGAAAAATATTCATTAATTATAGAATTAAATTCATCCAATAACATTTTAGAAAGTTTTTTGGTAATTATATAATATTTATAATATTAGATCTACCCTTAATTACATATTTTACCATTAATTGTGGTAATAAACATTACTAAAGTTACAATTCATTTTCTCCTAAAATAAAAGGGACCTATTTAATAAATTTTTACCATACGATTAAATTTATTTAATACATTTTTAAAAATTAAAAACACATAATTGGATAAAATTATTTTAAAATTAATCCCGTAGACGTGGTGAGAAAACGAGTTTTTAAAGTGAAAATATTCAAAAGACTGAAATGACTTTATATTAAAATTAAATTATAAATTGATTAATATGAAATAAATTGGATTAAATGATATATAATTGATCTAATTATAATTTAATACCATTCAAAAATATAATTTAACATAACAAATTATTTAAATGAAAAAGTTGTTTTCATTTAAAATTTAGAATTTTTCATTATTCATCAAAACATGAATCCTTTGAGAAAAATACCAAAAATTCAAACAAAGTAAATTTTTATATTCATAATTTAAAGAAGAAGTTTATTTTTTGAAATATAATTTTTAAAAGTGTCAAAACTATATTTAAAAGATGTTTTTCATCAAAATGCAGAAAAACATTCTTTTTAGAGATATACATATTTTTTGCATAAAATTGGATTTATTTTTATATCGTATTTATAATAAAAGTAGGATGAATGTTAAATATTATATATATATATATATTTAAATAATATAATCCAAAAATAGTGGTATAAAACAAACATTTTCCAAATTAAATAGTTTTTAAGAAAAAAATATTTTCGTTTATATTCAAAAAAGTTTTTAAATTTCATTTATAATTAATTGGTAAAAAATAATTAATTATATATACATGTGTAAACTATATTTCCATAATTTATTTAATCCTTTTCATTCCATAATTTATAATTTATTGGTAATAATTTTCTTGTTTATATTACTGTAATAATAAAATTATGTTTCGTAGAAACTCGATGTTGTGTGTAATACAGGCTAAGTTGGTGTTACATGTAGTGTAAGATTAACATGGTGTAGCATGAAATGAATGGTATCAAAAAATAATACTATTTAAAAAAATATATTTCATAAATATCTCATGGTGTTACATTCTACTTTCCTTAAAATGAGTTTTTCCCTCGAAACTCATCGGGGTCTTCAATGTTTTAATACATGAAATTTACTTTCATAGAAACACACATTATAAAAATTAATACTAAAAATTCCTTTAAAAAGGAATTTTGGGAACTTAACTCTAACCCAAAGTAACAAATAACTAGGTTTCCACATAGGAGAATATATGTGTTAGGTGTAAAAATGTACATATAAGAGAAAACTAACTATCAAGTTCTGATTGAGAGTGATAGAGAACATGTTCAAGATAAAGCTAATGACCAAAAAACCATAACCCAAAGAGGCTTGAAAAATGTTATTGATATCATAAAAATGATGATAATATGACCAAATTTTATTTCAATACCCTTTTTCATAATTTTTTACAATTTTCATGAGAATATATACTTACATGATTTCAGGACAACCTCACCCTTTGTTGTGCCTTGATCAATTTCTATTTCATATCTTATTCCAAGAAAATTTGAAGTTGAAATTGTAATTCTTGATGAACTAGTGGATAATTAAGGTTCATAATTGGTTGATAAGTCCTTCCTTATGTCTCTAGTTATCATCACAACATAATGGTTGGCATAGGTTTTCCAACTTGCATAAATATTTATATTATGAAATATTAATCTCTAGAACCTCATCAAAATTTCAATGTAAACAGTTTCATAAATGGTTACCCTTATGAACCTTCCAAAAGATAAAAATCCATGAATTTCTAAATAAGGTAATAAAATTATCATTTATTCATGAAGAACATGATGTACCTCTTAATTGTCACATGCCATCATGTTAATACCATTATCATATATTCTCTTGAAACATGTTAATAACCTGACTTACCAAAAAAATCTTAATTAAAACATTCATGTACTCAAAAATTAATTTTGTCCTCATACCATAAATCCAAAAAATTAATAAAATAAATTCATGATATCATAAACCACTAAGTCATATTATTATTACCAAGATCATAAATATTATCCAATTTAGTTTGTTATAATTATATATCTCTTTATTTCATTATCCCAACATCATACGCATATTAAGGGTTATCCTTCCCTTAATCATGTGTTTCCAAAAATTATAATCTTACCACCTCAATCACTTTTCATGGATACTAGTACCATTCATAATATGATGGTAAATCCTTAAGTAAAAACTACAGTGTACCAATACATAAATGTTTCATTATTCTATAATATCATAAAATTACTTCTACACCATTATTCTTGATTTCCAAAGCATAAAAATGCAATAATTAATATATCTTCTTAAAAAATTAACCTGGTTTTGTCTTTTTATTCCTTAACACTTCATTCATCTTGTAACACCCGAGACTTTTATGAGAAATATTTTGTATTTATGTTATATTAATCATCAAAGGAATCTTTCACTACACACAACACTAGCTTGGATTTCTTTACATGCAACCGCGACCTTCCTCAATAGCTTGCGTCGTACGTAATACCGAGTTTTACTAAACAACGATATGCTATTACAATATTATTAAAACTAGCTGTTATGAATAGTAATAACCACTTTTTGAAATTTTGTAAATTTTATTTTTCAAAATGGACTTCATTTTTGGATTCGGAATATCGAAATTAGCTTAGGGTGAAATTTTGGTACTTTTCGGATAACTTTCATATTCTAATGAATAGTGAAAATTACTAAATTTTAATTAAAAACAACTTTTTTAATCGAAATAATTAATAGTGATAAATTATTAATTTGAGTAGTTTTAAATTATATTTAGAATATATTTTTACAATTTAATACAATTTTGTTCATTGGATGTAATTTCACATTTAAACCAAACATAAACAAGTGTCAATCTTTTGATAGTTATTATCTTTTAAAAAAATGCTATTTGTTTTGACGACGGGAATTAATTTTTAAATTAGTTAATGTAAGTGATATGTTTTGAATTTGGTAAAATAAACATCATTTTTGAATGCATAATATCAAATATAGCTTAGGCCTAATTTTTCGTATTTTTCTGGAAACTTTCATTTTTTGATGAATAGTGAAACCATTAAGTGGTAGTTAAAAAAACTAAATTTTTCATAAAACTTAATTTTACCGCTTCTGTGAATAGAATTTCGAAAATACGAGAGACACGGTTAATATCAAGGACTAAAATGTGGTTCAATTAGATGAAAATAATTTTTGGTGAATAGTAACTTTTTACTTTTTTTACCACGGTTAAAAGTAAATACGGTAATTAAGGGTAAAAATGATATTATTATTACCCTAACACATGTCCTAATTCTATTGGATAAATGTAATTCGTCCAAAAACAACCTTAGGAATAAAATATGACCATTTAGGCCCACTTGAATTAGATTGGGACATTTATTATCAATTTATTTAAAGAAGGGTTAAAATAGTTAAAATCAAAGTTTAATAAATAAATCATTTTTAATATAGGGTTATACATAAGATAAATTCAACTATAAATATTCATTAGAAAGCTAAAACGATTTCTAACATAATGGTATTTTCTTTATAATTTTTAGACATTAAATAATTTAATTTATTTATGACACAATGATGATGCAGTAATTATTAATGAAATATTGACATAATTGATGTTATAAATACCCAAATAAATGTAATTTGAGACTTTTTATGAATTCCAATAATTTTATATGTTAATATGACATGTTATTGTTGATTTAATTAATTTTTTTTCGAACTAATCATTCTGTTATGATTTTCACAAAAATCAATTACAAAATAGTGTCAAAATTGACATAAAATTGTTTTTAAAACAAATACTATATTATTAATTGTTTTTTTATTCCTAAAAATCTAAGGTTAGGAAAAATGACTTATATAAGGACATATATATTAATAATAAACAACTTGTGATTATTTTGGATTGTAATAGTAAGTTTATTAACCTTATAGTGTAAGAACACAAAAACATACGGTAAAAGTAAAATTATCTAACTTAAAGTTAAATATAAATGATAAGGTTAAAATAGGAACCTAAACTTGTATAAATTATATTGGATGAGAGTATTTAAACCCATACCCACCTTAGCTTCGAAATATATCAATTTGGAGCTATTAAAAACCGAATTTTACTTTATAATAAAATAATATTTTTAGTTATTCCAAAGGTGCCCCTCTCCTCCCTTATAAAAGGGCACCTCCTCTCTCTCTTCCTCACACCACATTGAGCCTTCAATATCGGACAAACCCTACCAATATCTCCTCTCCACTTCCCTAGAAACATCATAGAGGTCCTGGTCTTGTTCAAAGACCAATTTTAGTGCCCTAAGAGGAGATCTCAAAGAGGCGCTTCAAAGAAGAGGTAATGTCTGTTACCGATTGTTTTAACTTTATTTCTTCTTCCACTTATTCTTATTTAGTTTCTTAATTATGAATTAATAACATCAGTCTCACTCATATACTGATATGTTATTATAAGTATGAAACAACCCTATTTCACCATCTATCCATCCTACGGAAAATGAAATCACCGCGCGTACGTACGTACGGAATACCGTCTCCACACTGTGGTGTAATCAATTTCCCACCACCACCTTACTTGGATGGGTATAATGGTGTAAATAATGACTATATATGATTATTGTAAAGTGATATTGATTCAAAAATAGTATATATACACTCAAATACAATTCCACAATCATGGGAACGATATCATCGCTCATGCGTACGTACGGAATACCGTCTCCACGATGTGATGCGACTCGTTCTAAATGATCTTCATTGCATAATGATTATATAAATGAATTTAATGAATTAATATGATATATATTACACTAATACCATTCTGTAAATTAGGTATCTATAACCTAAAAAGAAAAATAAGGATTTATTTGACAAAACATGCATAAGAACAAAAAGTAATAAACACCCGAATAACAAGTAGTAATGAAATATTACTAATAAGAAGCTAATAATATGACCATATATGATATCATAAAAATAATTATGATTTTGGAATAATTCAATAACATTATTTAAATCATTATACAGGAGGTTCGGACACTTACGAAGAAAATCAGACCTAAGGTAAGGGAAAATATCACAATCTCATTTTTATCCGAGATTGTTTATACTTTGGTATTTACTGGGGTGTGTTTTATCATCCACATCCATGTTTACTCAATATTTAATTTTATTTCCATCCACCTATAATTTTTTAAATCCAATTTTACCCTTCTGTGAGTTGTTAGTAAAAGATATGAAATGAATCTTTTGTTGTTTTTCGTACGAGGTGCTTTTTGACTTTTCTGACAAAAGTACGAGATTAATGTTTTTTTTAACTTATACGACATGAATGGAGTTCAAGTGTTTTATCAAAATTATTTTCCATCTAAGATAATATAGGGTTCTGTTTCTATCCCTATTATTACATTGATTTCATTATGTTGTGATGAAATTATTTTTATGAATTCTTTTATCTTATATTAATTGTTTTATGATGTCATGCTGTTTAAGAATCCCATTTTTATTACATGAGTTATGCAATGATGTATGATTTATGATTTTGTGGCACACATAAGAATGGTATCATTATGATATGGGTGGGACCTATATCTCCCTCCAATTCATTGGGTAAAGATTTTATATCTCATGAGATAGACATGGCTAGAACGGCAGGTTAAACCAGTTCAGTGAAACAGGACTGAAACGGGAAGTGAACTCGGTTCAGAAATGGACTTTGTCCACTAAGATAGTCTTGGAAATGAGTCTTGACTAATAAGAAATGTTTCTCTATGATTATGTGTGTATGCCACAAACTTTCATGTTTTATGTTATGATTATTGGGATTACATTTCACCACTATGATTTATCCCATGTTATGAAATTATGATCTCTTTTGCAGGTTAAGATTTCCAAAAGTTATGTTCTTATATATATGATGTGATTTATATTTATTTTTTTTACCCTTACTGAGCATTCGAACTCACCCTTTTGTATGTTTTATTTCCCTAGGTCAGGAAGAAGGTTATTAAGTAGGATATGCCAAAAAGGGACTCTAGATATGATGAAATAAATGGGAGGAAAAGTAGATGATTTATGAACCAGTTGTTTTTGTTTCCTAGTTTCTAAAGACTCTATACCTATATGGTCCTTTCCTTGTTTTGTTATATGTTGTAATAAGTGTGCTTCAATTCTGAAGTATTAACCATGTATGTGAAGTATGGGTTGTTATAGTTGGTATCAGAGGAAAGGTATAGTCATCCTTTGGAAACTAGGATGTGAAAGCCTTAGTAAGAACCCTAAGGATAATTCTAATCATAGAACACAATATTAGTGTTTTATAAATGACCATGAATAACCTAGGATAAGACCTTAAGTGTGAAATTTTATTCTTTGTTATGTGGTTTTCCTATTATAATTAGTGTTTCTCACACTATTCTTCTTGGTTTTTGTCAATGGCTAGAACCCGAAGGAACTGTGTTAATGCGGAATGTGACGGGAAATGAAATGATTGTCCCCTTGAGCAACCAAACCTTATGGGAGCTGGAATGAAAAATATTGTATCCATGCTCACACAACTTTCTCAAGCTATGAATCATGCAGGACTTCCAAACCAGAAAACAAAGGAGCAACATTCTGTTGAATCCTTCATGAGGCAGTGTCCACCTTCTTTCAGCGGGTCTACTGATCCATTAGTTTCTGAACAATGGATTAGTACTACTGAAAATATATTTTCAGTTATTTAATGTTCTGAACATGATAAAGCCATCCTAGCAGTGTATCATTTGGAAGGAGATGTTGATCAATGGTGGAATCTTATTAAGAATGCGAGGAAAAGGGATGAAATTGAGTCCATGTAATGGGACGAGTTCAAGAACTTATTTTTCAATAAGTACTTCCCTCGTATTCTCCAAACAAATATGGAGAAAGAGTTTCTTGAACTTAAGAAAAAGGATGATGAATCCATCGGTACCTATGAAGAAAATTTTACAAGACTTGCAAGGTACGCTTCTGGTATTATTATCCAACCTGAGAGTAAGATCGATCGACTCTTTAGTGGATTAAAACCAAGTCTTCTAAGGGCCTTATCCATGAGGGACTTCAATAGCTATGAGGAAATCATTCGATGTGCTCTCAAAGTTGAGATGGAGATTGGAGTAACCCATCAGTCATATGGGTTTGATAAGAAGAGGAAAATGGAATTCAAAGGAAAATCTAAAGAGCACACTGAAAAGAAGATGAGCTTTCCCTTATGCTCAAAGTGTGGAAAGAAATATGGAGAGAGTTTTCTTAAAGGGACAAGTAAATGTTTCAAATGTGGAAAGGAAGTTCATCGGGCATTTGAATGCCGCAATGATGGAAAGAAGATGTCTAATGATGCAAACAAAGGAAGGGATACACAGAATAAACCTACTACACTTCAATGTATCAAGTGCAAGGATATGGGGCATTATTCTAATCAATGCCCAAATCCAAGGGTTGATGATAATGGTCGACGACAACAAACTCTTAAGGCTAAAGACAAAGGAAAGTCACATGCAATTTCTATCAGTGATGTGGAGTACGATAACGATGTGGTGAAAGGTACACTTACCATCCACTCTAAAGAAGAAAATGTTTTATTTGATTCTGGATCCACCCAATATTTTATTTCTGAAGAATTTTATAATAGTATCACTGTATTACCTCAACAATTATATATTGAGTTAGCTGTGACAACCCCTAATGGAACAACTGTCGCATCAAAAGTTTATAATTCTTCTCCGATTGATGTTTGTGGGAAAGTGCTTCCTGCAAATCTTGTGATCCTTAGTATAGTAGAATTTGATGTGATTCATGGCATGGATTGGATTTCTTTATATGGAGATCATATCAATTTCCAAAGAAGGGAAGTCACATTTCATATTCCAAATCAATCTATGATTGTCTCTCGATGCAAGGATGAACATAGCCTTCCAGTGGAAATTTCTTCCATATTATGGGTCTTGATTCCATTGAATGAAGGTTATTTATCTCAAATGGTTGGTGAGAAACTCACGATTAATAATATGCCCATTGTACGGGAGTTTGATGATGTCTTTTTGGAGGAATTGCCGGGTCTTCCACCAAATCGTGAAGTTGAGTTTTCAATAGAACTCATACCGGCTGCTTTGCCTATTTCAAAGACACCTTATATAATGGCCCCAATTGAGTTGTATGAATTTAAGAAGCAACTCCAAGAGAATCTTGATAAGGGATTCATACGCCCTAGTGTGTCACCTTGGGGAGCACCTATTCTGTTTGTTAAGAAGAAAGATGGATCAATGAGACTCTGCATTGATTATCGAGAACTTAACAAGATCACTATCAAGAACAAATATCCTCTCCCATGAATTGATGACTTATTTTACCAACTATGCGGAGCTCAATACTTTTCCAAGATTGATCTTTGTTTGGGGTATCATCAATTAAGGGTCAAAAGGGAGGATATACCAAAGACGGTTTTCCATACAAGGTATGGACACTATGAATTTATAATGATGCCATTTGGTCTTACTAATGCCCCTGCTATCTTCATGAATCAGATGAATAGAGTCTTTAGAGACAATCTTGATGAGTTTGTGGTAGTCTTTATAGACGATATTCTTGTTTATTCAAAGAGAAAGGAAGAACATGAAGATCACTTGAGAATTATGTTGAAGACCCTGATAAACGAGAAGCTTTATTCCAGATTTACCAAGTGTGAATTTTGGCTTCAAAAAGTTGCATTTTTGGGTCACATAATCTCAAAAGAGGGGATATCTGTGGATCCAGCAAAAACAGAGGTTATCGAAAGATGGTCGAGACCAACAACAGTACCTGATCTGAAGTTTTCTTCGTTTGGCTGGATATTATTGACGTTTTATGAAATATTTTTCATTATTATCTAATCCACTCACCAGGTTCACTCTAAAAGGAGTTAAGTTTGTTTGGACGGAGGAATGTGAAGAGAATTTCAAGGAGTTGAAAAGAAGGTTATCCAGTGCACCTGTGCTCACACTGCCTTGTAGTGGAGAAAGGTTTGTGATCTACAGTGATGCATCCAAGAAGGGATTGGGGTGTGTTCTTATGCAAAATGATATGGTGATAGCTTATGCCTCATGACAATTGAAAATCCATGAGAAAAATTACCCAACTCATGATTTGGAGTTATCTGCGGTAATCTTTGCATTAAATATTTGGAGGCATTATCTTTATGGAGAAAGGTGTGACATTTATACTGATCATAAAAGTTTAAAGTATATTTTCACAAAAAAGAAGCTGAATATGCGCCAAGGAAGATGGTTGGAGTTGATTAAGGATTACGACTGCTCAATCCATTACCACCCTCGGAAATCAAACAAGGTGGAAGATGCATTAATTCGACAAGACCATGACAGTTTATCCATGATTAGGATCACAAAAGATCCAATATTTATGGATTTACAAAGGATGGATCTTGGAATTATAATGGAAGGGGAAAAATCTTATCTTTCTCAAATGAATGTTCAACCATCTATACATGTGAATATTAAAGAGGCACGGAAAGAAGATGTAGAGTTACAAAAGAAGGTGAGAAATGTACCCGAATTCAACCTTGATTGTGATGGGATAATAAAGTTCAGTAATTGGGTTTGTGTTCCTCCCATCCCAGAATTAAAGAAGGAGCTACTGGATGAGGCTCATAGTTCTTCATTCTCTATTCATCCTGGAAGCACGAAGATGTATAGGGATCTGAAAGAGTACTTCTGGTGGGATGGCATGAAAAGATATCCTGCTGAATATTTCTCTCGATGCTTGGTTTCTGAACAAGTTAAAGATAAGAGACAGAAGTCTAAGGGGATGTTACAACCATTACCCATACTAGAATGGAAATGGGAAAACATCACTATGGACTTTGTCACAGGACTTCCTAAAACATCCAAAGGCAATAATTCTATCTGGGTCATAGTTGATCGTCTTACAAAGTCTGCACACTTCATTGTTATTAGAGAGGATTTCTCTCTCGATCAGCTTGCCAGGATATATGTAAAGGAAGTGGTAAGATTGCATGGAGTACCACTTTCTATTATATCTGATCGGGATCTGAGATTTACCTCGAAGTTCTGGCGAAGTCTTCAGCATACTCTGGATACAGAGTTGAGTTTCATCACTGATTATCATCCCCAAACAGACGGTCAGTCTGAAAGAACAATTTAAACTCTAGAAGATATGTTGAGAGTTTGCTCTATGGATTTCAAAGGTGGTTGGGATCAACACCTACCTTTGGTGGAATTTTCTTATAACAATAACTTTCACTCCAGTATTCCGATTTCTCCTTATGAAGCTCTCTATGGAAAGAAATGCAGGACTCCAACTTGTTGGGATGAAGTTAGGGAAAGAAAGCTATTAGGACATGATATTGTTGATGAGATGGCAGAAAAGGTCCGATCTATTCAACAACACATAAGAGCAGCTCAGAGTAGACAGAAAAGTTATGCCAACAACCGAAGAAAAGACCTAGATTTTGAAGTGGGTGATAAAGTTTTCTTACGAATATCTCCCTAGAAGAGGGTCATGAGATTTGGAAAGAGGGAGAAGTTGAGCCCTAGATATATCGGTCCTTTCGAAATACTGGATCGTGTTGGAAAGGTAGCTTACCGATTGGCGCTTCCACCGAATATCTCTCAAGTACACAATGTGTTACATGTATCTCTCCTGAGAAAGTACATACCTGATCCTTCACTTGTACTCAACTCAGAAGTTGTACCGTTGGAACAAGATCTTTCTTATGATGAATAGCCGATAGAGATTCTCGATCGTAGTGAAAAAGTCTTACGGAACAAGACCACTCGCTTGGTGAATGTTTTATGGAGGAACCACCAATTAGAAGAAGCTACATGGGAGCTTGAGGATATGATGAGGGAGAGGTATCCTCATCTTTTTGTTACAAAGTGACGAATTTTGAGGGCAAATTCATTTTAAGTGGGGTAGAATGTAACACCCGAGACTTTTATGAAAAATATTTTGTTTTTATGTTATATAAATCATCAAAGGAATATTTCACTACACACAACACTAGCATGGTTTCTTTACACGCAACCTCGGCCTTCCTCAATAGCTTGTGTCGTACGCAATACCGAGTTTCACTAAACAACGATATGCTATTAAAATATTATGAAAACTAGCCGTTATGAATGGTAATAACCACTTTTTGAAATTTTTTAAATTTTATTTTTCAAAATGGACTTCATTTTTGGATTCGGAATATCAAAATTAGCTTAGGGTGAAATTTTGGTACTTTTCGGATAACTTTCATATTCTGATGAATAGTGAAAATTACTAAATTTTAATTAAAAACAACTTTTTTAATCGAAATAATTAATAGTGATAAATTATTAATTTGAGTGGTTTTAAAGTATATTTAGAATATATTTTTACAATTTAATACAATTTTGTTCATTGGATGTAATTTCACATTTAAACCAGACATAAACAAGTGTCAATCTTTTGATAGTTATTATCTTTTAAAAACACGCTATTTGTTTTGACGATGAGAATTAATTTTTAAATTAGTTAATGTAACTGATATGTTTTTAATTTGGTAAAATAACCATCATATTTTAATTCATAATATCAAATATATCTTAGGCCTAATTTTTGGTATTTTTCTAGAAACTTTCTTTTTTTGATGAATAGTGAAACCACTAAGTGGTAGTTAAAAAAACTGAATTTTTCATAAAACATAATTTTACCACTTCTGTTAGTAGAATTTTGAAACTCCTAGAGACATGGTTAATATCACGTACTAAAATGTGGTTCTATGAGATGAAAATAATTTTTGGTGAATAGTAACTTTTTACTTTTTTTACAACGTTTAAAAGTAAATAGGGTAATTAAGGGTAAAAATGATATTATTATTACCCTAACACATGTCCTAATTCTATTAGATAAGTGTAATTCGACCAAAAACAACCTTAGAAATAAAATATGACCATTTAGGTCCACTTGGATTAGATTAGGACATTTATTATCAATTTATTTAAAGAAGGGATAAAATAGTTAAAATCAAAGTTTAATAACTAAATCATATTTAATATAGGGTTATACATAAGATAAATTCAACTATAAATATTAATTAGAAAGATAAAAATATTTCCAACATAATTTTATTTTATTTATAATTTTTAGACATTAAATACTTTAATTTATGTATGACACAATGATGATATAGTAATTATCTTATTAATGAAATATTGACATAATTGATGTTATAAATACCCAAATAAATGTAATTTGAGAATTTTTATAAATTCCAATAATTTTATATGTTAATATGACATGTTATTATTGATTTAATTAAAAAAAATTCGAACTAATCATTCTGTTATGATTTTCACAAAAATCAATTACCAAATAGTGTCAAAATTGACATAAAATTTTTTTTTAAAACAAATACTATATTATTAATTGTTATTTTATTTCTAAAAATCTAAGGTTCGGAAAAATGACTTAGATAAGGTTATATATATTAATAATAAATAACTTGGGTTTCTTTTGGCTTGTTATAGTAAGTTTATTAACCTTATAGTGTAAGAACACAAAAAGACACGGTAAAAGTAAAATTATCTAACTTAAAGTTAAATATAAATGATAAGGTTAAAATAGGAAGCTAAACTTGACTAAATTATATTGGATGAGAGGCTTTCGACCCATCCCCACCTTATCTTTGAAATATATCAATTTTGAGCTATTAAAAACCGAATTTTACTTTATAATAAAATAATATTTTTAGTTATTCCAAAGGTGCCCCTCTCCTCCCTTATAAAAGGGCACCTCCTCCCTCTCTTCCTCACACCACTTTGAGCCTTCAATCTCGGCCAACCTCTGCCAATATATCCTCTCCACTTCCCTAGAAACATTCTAGAGGTCCTGGTCTTCTTCAAAGATCAATTTTAGTGCCCTAAGAGGAGATCTCAAAGAGGCGCTTCAAAGAAGAGATAATGTCTGTTACCGATTCTTTCAACTTTATTTCTTCTTCCAATTCTTCTTATTTAGTTGTTTCATTATGAATTAATAACATCAGTATCACTCATATACTGATATGTTATTATAATTATGAAACAACCCTATTTCACCATCTATCCATCCTACGGAAAACAAAATCACCGCGCGTGCGTACATACGGAATACCGTCTCCACGCCGTGGTGTAATCTATTTTCCACCACCACCATACTTGGATGGGTATAATGGTGTAAATAATGACTATATATGATTATTGTAAAGTGATATTGATTCTTAAATAGTATATATATACTCCAATATAATTCCACGATCATGGGAACGATATCATCGCTCGTGCGTACTTACGGAATACCGTCTCCACGATGTGATGTGACTCGTTCTACATGATCTTCATTTCATAATGATTATATAAATGAATTGAATGAATAAATATGATATATATTACACTAATACCATTCTGTAAATGAGGTATCTATAACCTAAAAATAAAAATAAGAATTTATTCGACAAAACACGCATAAGAACAAAAAGTAATAAACACCTGAATAACACGTGGTAATGAAATATTACTAATAAGAAGCTAAGAATATGACCATATATGATATCATAAAAATAATTATGATTCTGGAATAATTAAATAACATTATTTAAATCATTATACAAGAGGTTCGGACACTTACTAAGCAAATCGGACCTAAGGTAAGGGAAAATATCACAATCTCATTTTTATCCGAGATTGTTTATACTTTGGTATTTACTGGGGTGTATTTTATCATCCACATCCATGTTTCCTCAATATGTAATATTATTTCCATCCACCTACAATTTTTTAAATCCAATTTTACCCTTCGGTGAGTTTTTAGTAAAAGATATGAAATGAATGTTTTTTTGTTTTTCGTACGAGGTACTTTTTGACTTTTCCGACAAAAGTACGAGAAGAATGTTTTTTTAAACTTATACGGAATGAATGGATTTTTAAAACACTATTTCCAACAAGCTTCCTTTACATGTTTTCAAGTTTATTTTTAATCAACTTCTTTTAGTTTAAAATTGTATGACATGTTAAGAATGTAAAATGTTTTTGAAGTAGAAAGGATATTTTCCTCAAGAATGGATTTCAAGTGTTTTATTAAAATTATTTTCCATCTAAGATAATATAGGGTTCTGTTTCTATCCCTATTATTACATTGATTTTATTATGTTGTGATGAAATTATTTTTATGAATTCTTCTTTCTTATATTAATTGTTTTATGATGTCATGTTGTTTAAGAATCCCATTTTTATTACATGAGTTATGCAATGATGTATGATTTATGATTTTGTGGCACACATAAGATTGGTATCATTATGAGATGGGTGGGACCTATATCTTCCTCCAATGCATTGGGTAAAGATTTTATATCTCATGAGATAGACATGGCTGGAACGGAAGGTTAAACCGGTTCAGTGAAACAGGACTGAAACGAGGAGTGAACTCGGTTCAGAAATGGACTTTGTCCACTAAGATAGTCTTGGCAATGAGTCTTGAATAATAAGAAATGATTCTCTATGATTATGTTTGTATGCCACAAAGTTTCATGTTTTAAGTTATGATTATTGGGATTACATTTCACCACTATGATTTATCCCATGTTATGAAATTATGATCTCTTTTACAGGTTAAGATTTCCAAAAGTTATGTTCTTATGTATATTATGTGATTAATATTTATTTTTATTACCCTTACTGAGAATTTGAGCTCACCTTTTTGTATGTTTTATTTCCCCAGGTCAGAAAGAAGGTTATTAAGTAGGATATGAGAAAAAGGGACTCTAGATATGATGAAATAAATGGGAGGCAAAGTAGATGCTTTATGAACCAGTTGTTTATGTTTCCTAGTTTCTAAAGACTCTATACCTATACGGTCCTTTCTTGGTTTTGTTATATGTTATAATAAGTGTGCTTCAATTTTGAATTATTCACCATGTATGTAAAGTATGGATTGTTATACATCTCATATGTTTTATGTTGTATCTTCATCATCAACAATACAACCATTAATCATACAACCTTACTGATTATCTTCATGATCTTTCCCACTAGGGAATCTATTTACATAATTCCAATAAATTTTACATTTAAAATATTTAACTATCATTGATTCCATAGGAATACCATTATCATTATACATTATGCTAAATAAACCTTTTCCTTGGAAATTACATGCTTTGTGTCCTTCTTTTCCACACCCAAAGAATCTTCTATTTCCTTTGAAACATTCTCCTTGATACCTCTTCCCACATTATTTACATGAGAAAAATTTAAATTTCGTTCCTCTATTGTTACTATCAAACTACATATTTCTCTTATTATATGAGTCAGGAAACTCACCAAGTTTAATATTGTTCATCATATTTTGATATTTCTGAAAAGTCATAATAACAAGGTTTTTCGTATCAACTCACATTTCATTTGGGTTCTTATGAGGAATATCATTCTATTTTAAATCAAATTCACCATTAACATGAATCCTCCTAGTTTCATCCATTTTCTAAAACCCAAAAAGAAGGTTGTGAGTGGAAATAATCCTACAGGAAAAACCACATATTCCAGGAGAATTACTTATAAAATTTAAATATATGACACAGTAGGTTTAATCCTCGACTATTCATGTTCATTACCAAAATTCTAGGATTGTAACCTAGACTTATTCTTATAGTTAGAGACATCCCTAAAAATTTCCTTAGGAATATCCATAGGGATCTCACTAAATTTTTCTCTCATAGTTTCCAAAGGTTGACTAAAAAATTTCCATGATATCAACCATAACAAATGAGGATTTTTATACATAGATATTTCATCTTATTTTAGATGAATATTCATTACATTACAAAAAAACATGCTTAAGTACCATAATATTTCATTTTCTTTGGAAACTTGTGAAATGCACTGTGTTGCATTTGTTGTCAATGAGGCATGATGTTGTCTTAGAATGAATGGATGTCAAGAATTTTCAAGATGTGAATGCCAAAGGTTGTGATGGTGTGGGATGCGGAAAGGAGAATGGCCATGGTACTAAGAGGCATGTCACTTAGGAGATTCACTAAGTGACATAGGATGTTGTGGTTGAAACATTCTCTATGAATATCAGACGATTTTAGAACTGATCCTAATGTTTCAATACTTGTATCAAGATGATACTAAGTTACAACACTTGAACAATGAATGATGATGGAGCATCATTACATCAGACGATTGTTGAACTGTTCTTTTAGTTCAAAGAACTTGTATCAAGTGGATACAATGTCACAACAATGTTAGAAGACCATGCATTGTTAAGACAATGCATGAGGAGATGAAGATGATCCATCCACTACTTCCAAGTGGATGAAGTGAGCTAAAGAAGTCCATGCACTATCACTTAGTGCATGTGAATTTGAAGAAGATCCAACTTGATCTCTTATTGGATCATAGAAGCATGTTGAAGAATTATTTGATTCAGGAGCTTCGGTTGAAGATGAAGAACCTTTGGGAATTCCATTCCAAAGTGATGACTAAATGTTCAAGAGAATTGGAGGAATTCTAATGAAGAAGAAGAAATGAAGAAGAGGAAGAATGGCTTGGAAGAAGTGGAATTTGGCATTGGAAACCTAGTTACTTTGTTTTTATACAAAGTCCCTAAGTCTCTACTCTAGCAAAAAATTATCCACCAAGGGCCAGCCTTAAGGGTTCAACCCAAGGCACATGTGGGACTAGGTCACCTCTCCCAAGGGGATCCCATGGGGCCAGCCCGAGAGAGGCCGGGGCTGTGTATAAGCCCCGGGCCACGCAGGGGATCAGGTCCTGCGCAGCATGGGCGCCAGAGCGCGCGCCCGAAGGAGCATAGTGGGCGCCAATGGCGCGCCCGCAGGGAGCAGAGTGGACGCAGAGCGCGCCCGCAGGGAGAACACGGTGCGGGGCGGCACCGTGGAGGGGGAAGTTCAACTGGAGAGTAGCGGAGAGCGGATGGTTGATAAACCGTGGCAAAACCACTCGCCGTTTCGATGTGGGACGCGGAAAAATCCCCGGGAGGAAATCTCAGCCGTCCGAGCGATCTCGCGCTTGATCTGCGCCGCACGATTCATCTGCTGCGCGCCGCGATCTAATCCAGCCGTCCGATGTATTTCAAACTCCGGATCCGACGGTTGAGGAGTCGTCCACTACCTCGAGCTTGCCCGAGCCTCCCCGCGTGCCTCCGTCGAACCAGGAGCAACCCGAGCACGGTTTTTGAGTTCCCGGCCACCTCCAAGAAAACCGAGACATCCATGGAGATCGTCTGGCTCTACTGAACCCATCCATGCATAAAAGTATACATGCATACGTGAAATGGGAGATTTCGAAGAATGCTGAGGCAAACAAAGTTGCCGAGGCTTCATGGGTTCGTGTTTTGCATGGAATAGAAGAGAAGAGGCCGTGCATGCGTTCTAAGTCGCATGCACGTGAAGAAAATAATAAATAAAAGAACCCGCGTTGAAACAGAGGAAAGAAATCAAAATTTGGAAAGATTTTGAAGATCCGAAATCTTCGGTGATTCAAGATTTAACACGCGGATGGACAGAGGCATCCCTCTGCCTATATAAGGAGAGCTCGAGGCTCTCATTGTGCTTGCTGATCTGTTGAAAACTCGAAGTCCCGTGAGTGCCATATGTGCCTCGCGATGTTTTGAAGCCACCGCGCACACTTGCGCGGCTGAAGTTCCAGAGCCACCTGAGGCTCTGAAGGAGGTCCCTGCCCACGTACTCGCGCGGTAGAAGGAGCCCTCACTTCCCGCAAACTTGCGCGGAAGGAGGAGCTTGTGTGGCCGAAGTGCTTGACACCTTGCGCGCCCTTGTGGCCTTGTGCACTTGCGCGGCCAGTGACACCCACACCCAACGTGGTGATTAAAGTGATAAGTTGGCCGCACCCCTTGCGCGCCTCCTTTGTAGTTCGGGTGGAATAGCAAAGAAGGCCGAGACCACACCATTGTGTGTGTGTGCTAAAGTGAAGGAAGTAAGCCGAGGCCAAGTGTGTGCCAAGTGGAGAAGAGGACCCGAGGCTTTCATGCCTTGTGTGTGCACAAAGTGAAGACACATTTTGTGTGTGCAAAATTGAAGAACAACCTACGGGTTAAGGGTGTGCAACAAGAAGTGGGAAGAGGCCCAAGTCAAGTGTGTGCAAAACAAAGAACAATTTATGTGTACTTGAACAAGTAACAAAGAAGGCCGAACCTAGGTGTGTACAAAGTGTACGCATTTAGAAGTTGAAGGAAGAGGACATCCACACTAAAGTATAACACACTTTTAAGTGTGTAATCAAAAGAAATAAAGTGTGTGAAGTTCAGAGAAGGTGTGTGTGCTGAAAGAATTACACCCTTTGAGGGTTTACTGCACCTAGAAGAAGAACAGGAGAGTGTATGCATACATGCATGCACATGCGCACGTAATCAAAGATTAGATCAGTGGTGTGAAATTGAGTTGTCCAAGACAGAAGATCTTGAAGAATATTGAGAGGCCATGCAGTCAGTGCATGAGGAAGCAGAGATGCCATGCACTCAGTGCATGAAGTTGTTCTGATGTGAGACTGGACCAGACTGAAGTTAAAGATATCAGTTGTCTGGGTATTCAGTAGTTGAAGAGAGAAGTTAGGTCATCCTTAGAAGAAGGAGATAAAGCCTGAGCAAGACGAGAAGACCTGATCAACTCAAGTGATCAGAGGTACAGAGCAAGGCCAGCAGTCTTTATCCCAGACTGCTGAAGATACTTGAAGAAGCTTAAAGAGAAGAAGAGCTACTCGTGTGACTCGAGGAGCCAGGAGAAGCCCCCTGTGAGACTCAGGGTGGAAGAAGTCTTCAGTGGGATTCTGGAGCAGGCCAGTGGGACTCTGGTAACACTGTGGGATGCAGTATAAAGACCCTCCTATGGGACTCAGGAGAGATACAGTGGGACTCTGTATCGACCATTGTAATACTAACAGATTATAATGGAAGAAACCATGTTGGGGCGTATAACCAACATGGCAAGGACGTAGGCCTTTGGTGCCGAACCTTGTAAATCCTTGTGTCCTGTGCCTTTACATTTACTACATCATTCGAGGAAAGGTGAGAGATACAAGAAGAGTGGATCGAGTCTTTAACCATCCATAGAGGTTTAATTGATAAGAATAAATTAGTAAAAAGTCTTAAGGGATCACTGATTCACCCCCTCCCCCTCTCAGTGATTCACACTGATCTGGGCACTTCAATTGGTATCAGAGGGAGGTTACCTCTAAAAGATCTAAGAGAGTCTATATGGAGTGCAGATTTGAGGAAATGAAAGAACAGCCTCAAATGGAGATATCTGCCAAGACTCTGAAAAACAGAATGAAGAAACAGGCAAAGAAGATGAAGAAGAGGGTTGTTGCAATCAGAGAAACTCCTTCTATGGAAAGAAATGTGAAAGTCACATCAGATGACAATTCCTTTTATCATTCTTCTGATGAAGCCTGCTCTAGCTGTGATGAAGATGGAAGGAACAATTATCTTCTAAATGCAATCAAATATCTTCAGAAGACAGTCCCCAAGGAAGTGGCAATGTGTATAGCTACAGGCCTCCTTGATCTTCAAGAAGAATAATTACAGCTAGAAGATGAAGCCAATTCTCTGGAAGTCCAATTGGCAAAAAGGGTTGGCATAACCAACACTCTCAGAAACCTGATGAAGGCTAAAGATGAAACCGTTTCTCTTTGCAATGAAAGAAATGAAGACACTGCAGAAGAATTGCAAAGAAGCCTTTCTGAGAAAGAAATCTTTATGATAATGATCAAAGAAGTTTTCCATGCACTGGAAAAGAGGCACAAGGTTTCAATGAATGTCAGAGATTCTCAACTTGAAGACAAAGTAAACAGGGTAAAGGATCTTGACAATTCATTACAATAAATGAAGAAGGTGCATGAAGACCAGATGAAGCAGCTGGAAGATAAATGGGAAGGAAAGCTAAGAACTGTTGAGGATGAGAAGAACTCCCTTAACATGAAATGCTTATAACTAGAAGTAATATTGAAAAATCTGCAATCACCCAAAGCTGAATCCTCCCAGTCAGCTGAAAGGAGAAATGTTGCTACTCAAGTATGCTTTGAGAAGGATGATTCTAAAAGAAAGACATCCTCTAATGAAAGGGCAACATCTTCTAAAAATAAGGAACCATCCATACCATCTTGTACTCATGCTTCTAAAAGTGTTTCTACTAAAAGTGCAGGATGGAAGAATGAATCCAAACAAGTATGGATGAAGACAGTGAAGAAAGAAAGCTCTCCTGAAGCAGCACAAAAAATCAAGACAAGTACCCTACAATCAGAAGGAATCAAAAAGTCAATATTTGTGGGTCAATGTTTGTGTTGTAACAAGTATGGGCATTGTGAAAAGGATTGTTGGTACAATCCACTGAATGCCAAAGCACAGAGGAAGCCCATGCCTAGGGGGAGCAAGCCAGAAGAAAATAAGCAACATCCACAGGTCCAGAGACATCTGTTTACTGCAAATAGATTTGGATTACTTGACAACATCTGGGATGATTGAAAAAGTGGTCAAAAAGATACATGTCAATATCCAACTGTATCCAGAGCTCAAAAGAAGAAAAGATCACAGAACCTGGCTCATAAAGAATCCTTGGGAAGAAAGCATAAGAAAGTGGAAGATGCTCCCAAGAAGATTATGAAAAAGGAAGAGAAGTCCTTGGATTCTAAATCCAAGAAGGGTGATGCATCCAGAAGGACCACCAAGAAAACATGCTTCTACTGTGGAAAGAAAGGACACACCATGGATCTTTGTAAACAAGCCATGGAACTGAATAGAAGCAGACTGGACTCAAACAGACAATCAATCCAGAAGAAGCAGAAGGGATTGATTGAAAACAAGTTGCCTAAGAAAGGTAGCTTGAAAGCATCAAAGGATCCATGTGGAATATCCAGAACTGAGGCCACACTTCCAAGTGACTTACTAGTCATATGGCCAAATCAGTTGCAACTTGCCAAAGATCTGCAAAGAGCTGAAGATGAAGTTCTGGAAATTGCTAAGGCAAAAGGGAAGAAGAATATTTCACATGAAGATGTATTGAGATCCACACCAGCACAAACATCATTGAAGATCAAATGTGCAAGTGTGAAGAATAGTGAAAATGGGACATCTCGGTTGAGAGAATCTTCTCAACCTTGTTGTTCACATTGATGAACCAAGGAGGTTCCATCTTATTCCCTAATCACTTGTATTTACATGTGCTAACATTGCAGGGAATTGAAGATGATGATCATTCTCATCTGGAGAGTGGTTTGGACAGAATGGAGTGCACCCCTTGAGGGGGAGCCAATCAGAAGAAGATGGGATTCTAAGATTTAATACCATCTTGAGAAAAGTGAAGGTATTCCAATCATACTTTCATCCCTTGTTTCTTAATTGTATTCATCATTACAATTAAGGGGGAGTATTGATTGAAGTCAAATGGATGAAAGGGGAAGCTTTATCTTTGCACTGAACTTTCTAATGAGTTTTGTGAAGTTGTGCAGGATTTAGCAAATTCATTGTTATATCTGGAAAATTTCAAACCCCTGAAGCATGATCTCACATGTACATTGAATGTTGGATAGCATTGAGTTCCTTGGTTACATCACTCTTGTTTTCTACACCGGGTTAGCCCAAGAAGACTTAGAGATGATTTACTAAAGGTTCTTTGCTAAAGAAGAACATGTGACATCATCCCTCTCTTAGTGCTTTTCAAGAAAATGCTATTAGAAGGGAGGAAGAGATATTTTTGAAGAGAACCACACCACACCTTTTCATTTGATTGCCAATAAGGGGGAGAAATATTGGCACACATATTGACCCATTCATATGTGCAGAAGAAGTGTATTGACAACAAATACAAAGGGGAAGATTGAAATGCACTGTGTTAAATTTGTTGTCAATGAGGCATGATGTTGTCTTAGAATGAATGGATGTCAAGAATTGTCAAGATGTGAATGCCAAAGGTTGTGATGGTGTGGGATGCGGAAAGGAGAATGGCCATGGTACTAAGAGGCATGTCACTTAGGAGATTCACTAAGTGACATAGGATGTTGTGGTTGAAACATTCTCTATGAATATCAGACGATTGTAGAACTGATCCTAATGTTTCAATACTTGTATCAAGATGATACTAAGTTACAACACTTGAACAATGAATGATGATGGAGCATCATTACATCAGACGATTGTTGAACTGTTCTTTAAGTTCAAAGAACTTGTATCAAGTGGATACAATGTCACAACAATGTTAGAAGACCATGCATTGTTAAGACAATGCATGAGGAGATGAAGATGATCCATCCACTACTTCCAAGTGGATGAAGTGAGATAAAGAAGTCCATGCACTATCACTTAGTGCATGTAAATTTGAAGAAGATCCAACTTGATCTCTTATTGGATCATAGAAGAATGTTGAAGAATTATTTGATTCAGGAGCTTCAGTTGAAGATGAAGAACCTTCGGGAATTCCATTCCAAAGTGATGAATAAATGTTGAAGAGAATTGGAGGAATTCTAATGAAGAAGAAGAAATGAAGAAGAGGAAGAATGGCTTGGAAGAAGTGGCATTTGGCATTGGAAACCTAGTTACTTTGTTTTTATACAAAGTCCCTAAGTCTCTACTCTACCAAAAAATTCGCCACCAAGGGCCAGCCTTAAGGGTTCAACCCAAGGCACATGTGGGACTAGGTCACCACGCCCAAGGGGATCCCATGGGGCCAGCCCGAGAGAGGCCGCGGCCGTGTATAAGCCACGGGCCACGCAGGGGATCAGGTCCTGCGCAGCATGGGCGCCAGAGCGCGCGCCCGAAGGAGCATAGTGGGTGCCAATGGCGCGCCCGCAGGAAGCAGAGTGGGCGCAGAGCGCGCCTGCAGGGAGAACACGGTGCGGGGCGGCACCGTGGAGGGGGAAGTTCAACTGGAGAGTAGCGGAGAGCGGATGGTTGATAAACCGCGGCAAAACCGCTCGCCGTTTCGATGTGGGACGCGGAAAAATCCCCGGGATCAAATCTCAGCTGTCCGAGCGATCTCGCGCTTGATCTGCGCCGCACGATTCATCTGCCGCGCGCCGCGATCTAATCCAGCCGTCCGATGTATTTCAAACTCCGGATCCGACGGTTGAGGAGTCGTCCACTACCTCGAGCTTGCCCGAGCCTCCCTGCGTGCCTCTGTCGAACCAGGAGCAACCCGAGCACGGTTTTTGAGTTCCCGGCCACCTCCAAGCAAACCGAGACCTCCATGGAGATCGTCTGGCTCTACTGAACCCATCCATGCATAAAAGTATACATGCATACGTGAAATGGGAGATTTCGAAGAATTCCGAGGCAAACGAAGTTGCCGAGGCTTCATGGGTTCGTGTTTTGCATGGAATAGAAGAGAAGAGGCCGTGCATGCGTTCTAAGTTGCATGCACGTGAAGAAAATAATAAATAAAAGAACCCGCGTTGAAACAGAGGAAAGAAATCAAAATTTGGAAAGATTTTAAAGATCCGAAATCTTCGGTGATTCAAGATTTAACACGCGGATGGACAGAGGCATCCCTCTGCCTATATAAGGAGAGCTCGAGGCTCTCATTGTGCTTGCTGATCTTTTGAAAACTCGAAGTCCCGTGAGTGCCATATGTGCCTCGCGAAGTTTTGAAGCCACCACGCACACTTGCGCGGCTGAAGTTCCAGAGCCACCCGAGGCTCTGAAGGAGGTCCCTGCCCGCGTACTCGCGCGGTATAAGGAGCCCTCACTGCCCGCAAACTTGCGCGGCAGGAGGAGCTTGTGTGGTCGAAGTGCTTGACACCTTGTGCGCCCTTGTGGCCTTGTGAACTTGCGCGGCCAGTGACACCCACACCCAACGTGGTGATTAAAGTGATAAGTTGGCCGCACCCCTTTCGCGCCTCCTTTGGAGTTCGGGTGGAATAGAAAAGAAGGCCGAGACCACCCCATTGTGTGTGTGTGCTAAAGTGAAGGAAGTCAGCCGAGGCCAAGTGTGTGCCAAGTGGAGAAGAGGACCCGAGGCTTTCATGCCTTGTGTGTGCACCAAGTGAAGACACATTTTGTGTGTGAAAAATTGAAGAAAAAACTACGGGTTAAGGGTGTGCAACAAGAAGTGGGAAGAGGCCCAAGTCAAGTGTGTGCAAAACAAAGAACAATTTATGTGTACTTGAACAAGTAACAAAGAAGGCCGAACCTAGGTGTGTACAAAGTGTACGCATTTAGAAGTTGAAGGAAGAGGACATCTACACTAAAGTATAACACACTTTTAAGTGTGTAATCAAAAGAAATAAAGTGTGTGAAGTTCAGAGAAGGTGTGTGTGCTGAAAGAATTACACCCTTTGAGGGTTTACTGCACCTAGAAGAAGAACATGAGAGTGAATGCATACATGAATGCACATGCGCACGTAATCAAAGATTAGATCAGTGGTGTGCAATTGAGTTGTCCAAGACAGAAGATCTTGAAGAATATTGAGAGGCCATGCAGTCAGTGCATGAGGAAGCAGAGATTCCATGCACTCAGTGCATGAAGTTGTTCTGATGTGAGACTGGACCAGACTGAAGTTAAAGATATCAGTTGTCTGAGTATTCAGTAGTTGAAGAGAGAAGTCAGGTCATCCTTAGAAGAAGGAGATAAAGCCTGAGCAAGACGAGAAGACCTGATCAACTCAAGTGATCAGAGGTACAGAGCAAGGCCAGCAGTCTTTATCCCAGACTGCTGAAGATACTTGAAGAAGCTTAAAGAGAAGAAGAGCTACTCGTGTGACTCGAGGAGCCAGGAGAAGCCCCCTGTGAGACTCAGGGTGGAAGAAGTCTTCAGTGGGATTCTGGAGCAGGCCAGTGGGACTCTGGTAACACTGTGGGACGCAGTATAAAGACCCTCCTGTGGGACTCAGGAGAGATACAGTGGGACTCTGTATCGACCATTGTAATACTAACAGATTATAATGGAAGAAACCATGTTGGGGCGTATAACCAACATGGAAAGGACGTTGGCCTTTGGTGCCGAACCTTGTAAATCCTTGTGTCCTGTGCCTTTACATTTACTGCATCATTCGAGGAAAGGTGAGAGATACAAGAAGAGTGGATCGAGGATTTAACTAGCCATAGAGGTTTAATTGATAAGAATCAATTAGTAAAAAGTTTTAAGGGATCACTGATTCACCCCCTTCCCCTCTCAGTGATTCACACTGATCTGGGCACTTCAACTTGGAACATAAAATTCTAGTCTGGTGAAAGATCTTCAATGTTTCCCACAAATATCTAACCCTTTATTACTGTTACATAGAACCATTATTCAGATCCTATGGAAAGAAAATATAAGGAAAGGGTGAATTAAAATGATTGGTAAGGGTAAACATATAAGATATAAATTTATTGTCTTATTAAATAATAAGATAATAAATATGGGTATCTGATCATTATAATAACATACAAAGTTCATACCCAACCTGTCATGGATCACAAACATGAGTCATACATTAAAACATCAACATTTCAAAAGACATGAATGATAAGAATGAAACTTCATCATAATCTAATAACGATACATAATTTTATACCATAAATGTGTGTGGAAGCATAATAAGAAGAGAAAAACCTTTCATATTTCATGGTTAACTACCAAGACTCTTATATCAGTATTTTTACCTATTTCCCTTAATGGATCAAGCACATCAACTTATTTCTCATCATGGATCAAGCTCATTGACTTGCTTCCCTTGACTATCAAATGAGATATAATTCATTACCCAATTAATTGAAGGGGGATACAGGTCCTAATAATCAATTAATTAAATCTATAAATATGTGTTCCATATTACCATAAATAGTTCATCACATCATAACCCATGTAAAGAAATGAGTTTTACAAACACTTTATCAAGTCAAAACTCGTGAAAAAGAAAAATAATTCATAAATATCATGCCATAATAAACATAAACCATTTAGTGAAATAATAATAATGGTATCCTTGGGTAATATACTCACTAAAGCATAAGTAACACAAAAAAATATTTTATAAGGAAAAATTATTTTAAAAGATTATTTGAAATAATTCTTGAGGAAAATATCCTTTATTTTATGAAATCATTTTCTTATTAAAATAGCACAATTATAAAGGAAAATATTTTATTTTAAAATAACCTTATAATATTATAAATTATTCTTCAAATAATTAAGTCATCATTAAAGTTTAAAATCCCATTCATTCTACATAAGTTAAAAACCATTCCTTCCATATATTTTTGGTCGATAAATTCATAAAGAGTCTTGTTTAGAAAACGAAAAAAAATGTTATTTTCAAACTGTTTCCTAAAAAATAAAGAATGGGTAAAAATAAATTTAAATATTAATTTAATAATAATAAATAACTTTTTAAAACAATTTTATAAAACGTGGATGTGGAAGATAATTATTCCCCATTGTAGATTCAAAATGAAACAATCCCGAATATTGATGAGATTGTGAAATAATTACTTACCACTTTATAATCAGTTGAATCATGTACCCCATGAAAGAAAGAAAATTATATGCATATAAAAATACCATAATATTCAGGATAATACTCATAAAATACATTCATGGATATTACATACAGAATTTAGAAGAAACAAGTAGTGTATAAGGCATATGTCCCACATAAATAAAAGTTAGACAAAAATCCAGTACCATAATGTCTCCTTTCCTTGTTTGTGTTCAGACATACCGTATAATAATTATGTATTAATAATACCTTTATCCCATAAAAATATATAAATAATACTAATATTATTTGTTTATAACATATTATCACCCATTTATTAATAATTTAAAATAACTGTTTTTGGTTATATATGCTTCATTTTCCAAGCATGTTTTAGTTCGATGGTCTCGGTTCTTATACTTTCATCATGGTTTCATCATTTACAGAATTATTATTATGTTATATATATATCATATATATTCATAAAATACATCCTTATTACATCCCATTTGAAATATATATGAAAAATGAATCACACTGCATCGTGGAGAAGGTAAGTCACACATACGCACAATTGATGTCATCATTTCCCAAAAGACTAGGTGGTAAAAAGGTATATATGATATTTCAATTATAAAAGTATAATTATGTCATAAATATCATATATAAACATTAAAACCATCATTATTCCCACTCATAAAATGAGGTGATGGAAAATGAATTGTATCGCTATGTGGATATGGTAAGTCATACATAAGCACGAGCGATACTTTCACTTATTGTTCGATATGAAACCGGTTATACAGTGGTGTGTTAATGATCATAATAACATTTCAGAATATTTATTATTATTAATTTATTATTTTATGATATATATCATATATTTATATGAGTTTTATAATAGTATAAAAAGATGGTGAATGGTTAGACCAATTACCTCTTCTTCGTAACGGCTCTTTTAAATCACCTCTAAAGGACTCTTGAGTTGGTGTTTTGGGAAAACCATCACAACTAGAATGTCTATAGGGAATTGGATAAGATAATTCTCAATATTTTTTTTTTGATCTATAGGACTCAATGTGTCAAAATGAAATGAGGTAGGATGTTCCCTTTTATAATAAAGGTGAGGGGCACTTTTGGAATTTCTCAAAAGATAAAATTATAATAAATTAAATCTCAATCAAAATACCTAAAACTGGAAAGTTATTGATAGATAATGTAGGATAGGTTGGTAATACCATTAAAATTTTTATTTTAGACAAGTTTTATTGTAATTGTAAACCTTATCTATTTTGTTAACCCTTAGTTAACCTATATGAATTTTAACTCTGGTAAAAAGATTTTCATTAATAAAAAGTGGATATTTTTACTTATAAGGTGTAAATTGAACCATAAATAGTATATTTATAAAATTTTACACCATAATTTATCCTTTTATCCTTACATAATATTTTAATGATTTTTAACTAATTTAATAAAATATTATTTTCATAAAATATCATTAGCGTCAATTTTGACGCTATTCATTACATTGACATTAAGAAAATCAATAAAGTAAGATAACCTTAAAAAAATAATTTAGTACACCCTTAATATTCCATATTAAACTATAAAATTATTATATAACCTTATTTAATTCAAATTATATTTATTATAATATTTTTAATATCACATAATTGATTTTTTCAATAATTGAATAATTACTGCATCAGCATTATGTAATTATTAATAATAATAATTTATTAACTAAAAAATAAAAATAAATTTCTATGATGTATATAAACCTTTTATATTTCATAATAACATATATATATTCAAACATATATTCTATTTAACACCATATTAAAAATATTTCAATTATTAAAAGTGAGAGTGTGAAATTTTGTAACTCTCTTTGATTTTAATAATATCCAAGTCATATTAATGTAAAAGTGTTCATTAAATTATAAAATTTATAAAATTATATCGTAAAGGTAGAATTAAATTTAATCCAATAGAATTTGGGAAAGTTTTAGGGTAATTTTCTAATATTTATAATATTATTTTTACCCTTAATTACATGTTTTACACTTAACCTTGGTAATAAAAATTACTAAAGTTGATATTAATACTATCCAAAAATAAAACGGAACTATTTACTAAATTTTTAACTTATTATTCCAATTATGGAATCCATTTTTAAAAATTCAAAATAGATTAATTGATAAAATAAATAAAAACTATTCTTATAGACTAGGTAAGAAAAAAGGTTTTTAAAGTGAAAACATTCAAAATATTAAAATGCTTTTATATCCAAATTCAATGTGAAATTTATTAATATTACCTAAATTTTAATAAATTATATATAATTTATCTAATTATACATTATAACTAATCAAAAATATATTTTTACACTATAAATTATTTAAACAAAAAAAACCATTTTCAATTAAAATTCATTTTTTTCACTATTCGTCAAAACATGAAACTTATCTGAAAAATACCAAAAATTAAACCAAAGTACATTTTTATATTACATATACAAAGAAAAAATTTATTTAGTCAAATGGAATTTTTAAAAGTTTCAAAAAATATATTTAAAATAAGTGCGGCATCAAAAGGAAGAAAACTGTCATTTTTGGAAAATACATCTTTTAAGCGTAAAATTGGATTTATTTTTATATCATTTATAGAAAAAAAATTGATTAATTTTAAATATTACATATATATATATTTAATATAATCCAAAAATAGTGATATAAAACATACTTTCGTAAAATAAAATAGTTTTTTTAGAAAAAAGATTTCCATTTTTATTCAAAAGGGTTTTTAATTTCGTTTATAATTAATTGGTCACAAAATAATTAATAATATATACATGTGTAAACCATATTTTTATAATTCAATTAATCTTTTTCATAATCTTCATTATAATTTCTAGGTTATAATTTACTTGTTTACATAATTAAAATAATAAAATGATGTTTCATAGAAACTCAATGTTGTATATAATGCAAGCTAAGATGGTGTTGCATGTATTGAAAGATTAACAAGGTGTAGTGTAAAATGAAAGCTACCAAGTAAATCAAATTATTTTAAAAAAATAATTCCTAAAAATATTGGGGTGTTACAAGTAGGGTTCCCATGTAATCTTACATGCCATGATACATCTCTGCATTAAAGGTTTAACAATTGTGATGTTTCAACGCATGTGAGTGATACACCCAAAAAGGGGTGGTTCATATAGATGTGGATAAAATCTGATGGTTTAATTTGATACAAAATAGATATTTTTTATTAGGGTAATGGGTTTTATATGCATAGTTTCATAAATAAAGGGAAACACATAGATAATCTATCGTGCGACACAACGGCACATATTATAAATTGAAAAAACATTAAGGGAAGATTTACATACCACCTACCTCATACATAGGATAGTCTACTCATCCAAAATCAAGACTTGAATCAAGATGGTTTTAGAGAAATCTAATAGACATACAAACTCCAAGAAATTAGGTTGAATTAGCTCACATGAATATAGCTCTAAATGGGGAAAGGAAAATAATCAATGGAGAAAGAGGAACAGATAACATATCGATAAAAATCCAATGAGACTGATAAAAAGTGATACTGAAATGAGAAAAGGGAGATAGCTCCATTCCTAAGAGAGGATAAGGGGGATATCCAATGGAAAGAGAGGCTACTGTGCGTGAGTGAGAAAAAAAGGAGGGAGGAAACAAATAGAGTAAAGGGTAAAAATCATCATTTTTCCTCTGTTAACAAACGCATGGTTTGGCTGCGTGGTTTGGATAACCATGTGAATACCATCCAGGCATTACTTCCCAACTATATAGAACTTTTAGGAGGGTCTCATGGAAGGTATGTATAGTTTGAATAACCATACACCTACCTGTGACTAGATATTGGTTAAGTGGAACTAAGGTTGCGAGATAGGTGCACAATTTAGAAAAACTATGCACAACCCGTTAAGGTCACCCTTGAACACCTAAATCATGTTGAATAGTCACTCTAAGGAGGTTTAATCGTATAAACAAACCATTAACCTTAAGAAAAGAGGTCACGCTGTTTACTCGCATGGTTAAACTAACCATGAACCAACCATGTGCCTCATTTTATTTCTCTAAAAACGTGTGCTTCCTGATCATGGTGCTTATGAACCTATAAAACTCCCAAGACACCTCCCTAGGTGAAAACATTAACTAAAAACAATACCTCTAAGTGTTCCATGGTTTTAATTTGCATTCTAAAACTCAATTTAAGAATTTACCCACCCATGAAGAATAAAAATAAAAAAACCATTGGTAATTCAAGTTGGTCCAAACATATAGGACATTAAAACATCAAAGAATTAAAACATATCATCTTTAAGAAGCCTTGGGGAACTAAAAAAACATAACACAACCTATTAGGGTCATGAAGTTTCATTCAAATGGGCATATTATGTTTCAAAACTCCCAATACACCACTAAGAATCCCTTTAATCATACGGTGTATAAGCTGCTAAAACACAAGCTAACACTCATAATATGAATTGAAACATTGAGATTATGATTACATGATCCTATAAAACTAAATATGTAATAAATTCATCATATATTTAATCATACAACTTATGGTACTCCCCACCATAGGTTCTAGTATTAAAATTCCAATTTCAATTCATAGTTTCTCTAACATCAAAATTGTATATTTTTACAATCCCATAGTTTTATAACAATTATCAAATAATGATACTTATCTTAAACTAATGGTTGAATCCCAAACATTCGCATTTTTTCATTTGAAGATGAATTTTCATGAAAAAACGTGTTCTAATCACATTTCACTCTCCTAATCTAGGTGAGGTTCCATGAAGTGGTTCTCCACTGACCACATTTAACGAAACAAGAGGAAGTATGTCGAGTCAGTTTTGACCAACTTTCTAAAAATGCGTGGCTTATACTGTCAACATATCTCAACACAAAACATGATTCCTTCTCTTAAAATACCTCTTGTTCACTTTGATCACATACACTAAATCCCCTATATAATATCTTATGAGGTTTAAAGCCAAAAAATCATTTAAATTTTCATTCCTCAATAATAATATGGGTGTATACCTGATTCATAACACTGGGATTTCCACATTTAGAACATCTCATCTAATCCAGAATAAAGTTTAGCGTACCTTAAAATCAAAAATTAGAGCCACAGGATTGCATCCATGGTATTCCATTCTCTGGCGTTTATAGGTGAGACATTGGTACGTAACCATAACATTCACGCATCATGACACTAACAAAAAAAAATGAGATTCAATTCAATAAACTAGCTGGTGTCCATGATTTCATCCATGGAATTTCTAAATAAGAACCAAAGTATCACTCAAGACTAACCATCCCTCTATAAATATGCATGTTTTCCAAGAACAACTTCAAAATAGACTATTTATTAAGACAACTAGGCATTAAATTTTTTTCTTTAGCTCGATGTAAAACTGACAATCACTCAGCATACTCTAAATGATCATAAGATAAGGGGAATCATCATCTCTAAACTATGATTATACTAAGAGGATATAAAGAATCACCAGGAAGATTCGAGATAATTCCATCATACAAGAACAAATGCCCGGTATGGTTCCAACCCAATTATATCTCACTTACATGAGGATAAACAGTTGATCCATCCTTGGTTGGATCCTTTTTAAAAGATATCAGCTAATCCTACTAACATGTTATCATTAACTGACCATGATTCCTTTACCACTGATAAATTCCATGGTTAATCAACCACAATCACCAAAATCCCTCCCTAACTAACGGTGTCTTCAAGATCTGTGCACTCGTCCAACCATTTCATCATCGTTCTACCTTGCAAGCACCGATGCATTCCCCAAAAATTTCTAGCATCAAGGGAATTCAAAAATAGTACTGGCCATTTTTAAATGGTCCAAATCATTTATTTTACTTCAACTTGTAAGGATACACTAAACATGTTTGAAATGACACTCCCCACCTTAGAAGTATCCTATTAGTCATTTATTGAAAAACTAAACCATCCAATTTTACATGATCCCCTAACCATTACTCGGTGGTCCAGGACCTGGCCAACATGATTTGACAAAGCACTATAATAAAAAGAGATAACAACTAGTTTCATACATGTTCACTAGGTTTATATTCATTTTTAGACACACACATGATTCTCCTTCAAGCCACACTCATGTACATCATTAGAATTTGGAATAAAAAAACTATATTGACCAACATGTAAGAAATCAATATTATTTGGAACAACATCCTCAACATCGGTATTTGGTGGGTTTCTTCTAACGCCAAGGTCACTATACCTTGTAGATGACCTGTGATCAAATTGTTTTATCTTAAAGCATTAAATATCATTACTAATCCCATATAGTTTGTTTTCCTCTATAACTACTTGATAGATACCACATATATCAATGTGTTCCACCTCGATATTTCATTATAAAAATGACACATCACCTGATACTAGAAATATTTTTATCATCTATATTCATTAATTATCTAACGTACCACATAAAAGAATTATCCCATAGTCATATTATTTCATATGACTATTAATTCGGCTGATAATATCTAAAATAGTCCATTAAAAAATATTAAGAGGGGTCAAATGACCTACTATGAAGCAAACTGTGTCCTAGGAATGTATAACTATCTAAAACAGAGCATTATATAATTACCACATCCATAACAATTATCAAAATATCACACAACCACCCTTCCAACCTAGTGTCATTTTAGAATCTAAGAGTCCTACTAGAGACAAATAGCACCCTACATGTCTGCAATGGTTCACAATAATTTATCCAAGTTTTAAATTTCTGAGGATGCTATCAACCTTGGGCTAGCCCCTTAAAAAATTAGAAATTTTCAACCCTATAGCTAAGACACATTGAAGAAGTCACTAGTCTTTATCACCTATCATTTATGTTCGAGTAATAGAAGGAGAGGCCTATGATCAATGCTCACATTCTTATCCAAGGAAAAACATAGGGAAAGATTTAAACTACCCTTACAAGATGAAAAAAACTTGTAACACTTCATTAAGGTTATTTTTAAACCATTTAACTAATTAAAATTTCAGAACATCAAGTACCAATAATATAGAAAAAGTTCTTGTTACTTTATTTAATTTATACCCCATGGTAACATAAGAAAATTATATCAAATTTCATTAAAATCAATATTTACTAACTGAGATCCTGTCATAATTAGGAGTTTTGATGCATAATTTCCTTTTATCTATTTTATTTATCCATAAGGTTCTTACAGATGGGATTAATTAAAGAAAATTTAAATTCTAATCTATAAAGTAATACACCCATTAGATTGTAATTATCATTTTAATTAGCTATTGACTCATATAATTTCAACTCGAAAAAGGAAACACTTTTATTATTAATTAAATATGGGACTAGTCAAGTATGATGCCATCATATATATATATATGTGATATGATATAAGAATAAACATAAATTTTGAATAACCATCCCTATACAACATAAATGTTCCCTCGTGGGGTTAAGCACTAAGGAATATAAAAACAAAGCCGACCTATAAGGGTCCTTCCATGCAAGAATAAAGGTGACCTAAATGGGTCACATCAAGTCAGTAGATGTTGAATTTTAAAACCCTTAATGGGTTTATCATGTAAGAATAATAACACAAGGATGACATATTTAGGTCAGAACAAGCATAATAAACATAATAAACAAATTTATTTAAAATTTTTGGTTTAGAAGCTTTTACCTTTATATAAGGGTCTCAATACATATCAAGCTCTTATAAAATGGTTTGATTATAGGGGTTACCATTTCCAAATTTATAAATCACCCATACACTTTATAGATTGAAAATTGGATCCCATTTAATCTAAAATGTTATGTTTCATCCCATGTAACCATTGGTCCATGGATAAAACTTGTTGTAATTAGTTATTCGAATAAAATTCCACCATTATGATATATATGAAAACACAACTTAGGTTGATGTAGAAATTTTATTTAACTAACATTTAATTACAATTAAAACAAGGCATGATGTCACAAGTAATAAATATTAGCAATTATGGTAAGCTTGTAAGTAATAAAGAAACACCCAACAATTGTATACATGTAAACATGATTAACATGGAACAATAATCACAAAAATATATTGTAGAGACAATAATGTTAAATAAATCCTAGAAGAATGGAATAACAATAAAGGAACATATCACAAGAATGATTCAACTTATATGGAATGAAATATTCATTGAATGTGAATATTTATGTTCTTAAAATGATGTATGAAATGATACTTCTTATCCATACATTTCCAAGGGTAAAATACTATAAATATAATAAATCAATAACAGTATAAAATACACCAATCACCAAAAGTTAAATCGTCATAAATTTTAATAAATAACAGCATGAACAATAGTCTCATCCATAAATACTTGGTATTTTTCTCATGCATGGGGTGATCACTCCTCAACAAGTCTATTTACCAAGTGCTGACACATTCCTCCCATTGATACCAATTTATAAAACCATGTATGCATGTTTAGATGATGTTATTTAATCTAAGGTAGTAAAAATACAGCAGGTGATACAATACAGTACATGTATGATAAAAAAATAGAATCCCCAAGGATATCTCCATGATCATCCTGATCTCCAATTCAATACTATGATTTTATCTCCCCGATAAAAGAACACCAAGACAAGAATAATCCAACAAACCTGATCATTCAAATATGTGATCTGTTTGGCTTCCCCAATGAAATGGTGTCCCGAATAAGGTTTGATATATAATCAGTAGGACACTACCAACGATGTCTAAAAATATCCAGTCTAGGGATATAAAATATAGTAATGTGTAATTATACTGAATAAAGTTGTAAATAAGTAAATAAATGGAACAAGTCGGGCACAAGTTCCTTAGGGACAACTGGCCAACCATACATGCTTCTTCTTAAGATGGAATTTCTATGAACAAGCAATAATATGTATACATATATATGGATTATATATATAATGACTTCTATTTCCACATATATGGATACTCTATTAGCCTAAAAAGGGATTAATTATGCCACGTCCATCATCCAAAAAGGTAAAAGTAATACTAAACATATGTAATAAATTAACATCAATGATAGAAACAAGACATCCTATGAGCCAATAAAAAGCATCCCATAATGAGGTACCCTATAATCACATAACGAGTCATGAAATTCCATTAATTTATTATCCCTTCCTTGTCATTCTATAAGGACGAAACCCAAGAATCACTCACCACATCCAACTAACACATATTGCCTATCCCTAGAATTTTTGTAAAAAGGAAACCCCAGTATTACCATAGCATATGAAAATTCTTCTAGCCTACGAGCCTATCCAGGATTTCTTGAAATGAGGAAACTCAATTATTGTGAAAGGCATAACATAATTCAAGTAACTTATGAGTCTTTCTAAGGAATTACATGTAAGGAACCCAAGTATCGCTCATGGTAAATGTAATCTCTAATAGCTAATTATCTATTCTTGGGGATTCCATAAAAAGGAACCCTAGTATTGCTTGAGAAGTATTATAATTCATTCAAACATTTAAAATTAAGTAATAAATATTTCCATGTCCATAATCATGCAATTAATCATTTCAATTATAACATAAAAAAGAAGAACATGTTAGTAAACATGTAATAACATGATTCACAAATAAATAATAAAGTGACCATGTATAAAATATTTCCATATGACAATTTAAATATACTAAAACAGGGGCCTCTCCAAATTCATAAGTGATTCAGAAGTCCATGGAAATTCCCATGCCAATTAAATATGGTTTATCATAACCATTCAAGTTATAATTAAATTTCTAATTTATAGGGTGACCATGTAATCCTACATTCCATGACATAGCTTCACATTAAAGGTTTAACAAGTGTGCTGTGTCTAGGAATATAAGTGAAACACCCAAAAATTGGTGGTTCAAGTTGATTCGGATAACATCCAATGGTTCACTTTGATATATAATGATTATTTTAAATTAGTTAAATATGTTCAACATTTTTAGTTTCATAAATAAAGTGCAATGCATGGAGAATCTAGTGTGCATCATAATGAATCATCTTATAAAATGAAAAAAACATTAATGGAAGAGATATATACCACTTTCCACATACTTAAGATGGTCCACTCATCAAAAATAAATCCTTGTATCTGTATGGTTTGAGATAAATCGAATAAGTAGACAAATTTCATGAAATTAGGGTGAATTAGGTCGCATGAATATAAGCACCAATGATGGAGAGGAAAACAATGAAAGTGGACAGAGGAACTAATATATTACCAATATTCATCCAGTAAAACTAGAAGCAAGTGATTATGACATCGAAAAATGGGGATAGCCCCATGCCTTAGAGAAAAGAAGGTTGAGATCTCGTAGATTAGGGGGCTACTGTGCATGATTAAGGAGAAAATAAGAGGGAGGAAAGAAATATAGGGAAGTGAAAATTTTGTCATTTTCCACTATTTTAATATTTTTATTGTTATCCACCCAATTTTTCTAATCGTGTGATAATCATGAAGACTTCACCACCCAAATCCATACCCCTTATAAAAGAAGAGCATATTTGGGATGAACGGTTTGAAGAAATGTTCGCTGAACCATGTGTAGCTACTAGTTAGGTGGATATAAGGGAGTAGGATAGGAACATGATTTGGGAAAACCATGCATAGACTATGTAAGTCACCCTTTCACACCTGAAACATGTCTCATGGTTACTCTTAGGAGGTTTCAAACTTTAAAAAAAATCCCCCTATGAAAAGGGGTTTTAATATTGACATGCACTGTTAAATTAATTTTTCACCAACCATGAACATCATTATATTTATCACAATACTGATTCTTTTGGGTTCTGATTCTTTCAAAACTCATCCGAACTCTTGGGACACCACCCATGGTGTAACATTTATCTAAATACACTTTTAAGTGTTCCAAGGTTCATATTTACATTAAAATGTTCATTTTAAGAATTAACTCGGCCATCAAAAATGAAAATTCAAATTCCTTTGGGAATTCCACCTGGTACAAACACATGGGATGTTTCAACTCTATCTTACAATAAAAAATGTAAAAAATGATAAAGTATTTGATTCATCAAGAAATGGTGACGATGGATAATAAAATATAGAACTTCAATGAGAATTGAAATCAAAATTGAAATCTTGTCTTTAATAAATTACATAGGATAAGAAAGAAATTTTGAAGTTTATGGAGGATAAAAACATGATCAATAAATTAAAATAAGAGTTTTTTAGGAAAGAAGTAACCTATTTTTATGTGTTCACAAAAAAATCAAGATAAACTGAGAAAAAAAATATTTTTAGTAATATTGAAGATAATATGGCTTCAAAGGAAGAAAAACGGTCTGAAAATAATCAATATTAACGGTTGTTAAAAATGAGCTAAATAAATCTAGATATTATTTCAATCAACTAGTAGACATTAAAGTTTAGTTCACTTGAGTAGAAGATAAGAGAAATCCTAAAATAAGGTAAAATATAATGATAATAAATCCTAATAAAAATATATAATTTCGAATATTTTAGGTGATAAAATCAAATCTTAGGAGGTTTGGACTACAAATAATAGTGATAAGAATTTTACCCCAATAATGGAAGTGTTAAATTCAAGAAAACCATTTCCCCTGGGAAAAACAAGGCTCGTATTTTATTAATAAAACCCCAACAAACTTCTAGATAGATTCATTGTCCTAGTAGAATGTCATATTTCAAAGTATTTTACTAGTGTTATAGAAGGTATGGGAAAAAATCCCAGTCATACTTGTATAATATTTTTATACCAGTGAAGAGGAAATAACCAAGGGAGAGATTTAGTGAGAAAGTGAGGATATATTCTAAGAGAAAGAAAGATTTGACCAGATATACAAAAAATATATCCAACGAAAATAGATTCTGATGTTTAAAAGAATTATATAGTAGATGCTGACTATAAGGTCACAAATCTAAGTAGTTCAGGAATAAATTACAAGTAAAATCATCTTATGTTGTAAAAATAAACAAAATTCTAAAATATAAAGAAGAGGAGTCATGAAATATTGATAATACCGGGAAGGAATGTAGGAATCCAAAAATATATATGAAACCAAATAAAGGGTTATTTCCTATTTTTCTTAATCAAGTGTACATGGAGAAAAAATTGTAAAAGGAATAATTGAGTGGTGAAGATAAAGGAAAAAATATAGTTTCAGAGAATGAGACTAAATCTCATAAGAATTAGTCTATAAATAATGATGTTGCAGGACTGAGGAAACTAAGTTGTCTTGATTTATGAGGAAAAGAAGAATTAATTGAAAGTTATTATATATCAAGGAGAGTATTTTTGTAATAAACCTTTTAGGAATATTGATAGGAAAAAACTATTGATTTTAGAATAAAGCAAAATTCTAGGTTGTGGGAGAACTCTTCGTCTGAATGTTTCTTCTAAAAGAATAATAAAGTCTCTCTTTATTCCATTATTTTTGTTTATTATTAGATGTAATATGAAATTAATTGAATGAGTGGTTTGAGGCTATCATTAATATATAAAAAATAATATATTATTAATTTTATATATCAATATTCATGAGGTTAAGTAAATTTTTGAAACCATTTAAGCTGAGAAAGTATGAGGTTGTGCTATCAAAATATTACAAGTTGTGTGAATCAAAAAGATCTACAATATTTGAATCTACTATTTAATTATAGATAATTAGGAACTCAATGACACTTAAAAACTATAATTTTTTTTGTACCAATTTTTTTTATTTAGGGGGAGTGTTGGTTGATGAAATTATGAGAATAGGGGGAGTTGTGTTATTTACACTTGAGATTTTTTATGTGTGTGTTAAGATATGTGTAGGGTACAATGTATTTAATAATAATTATATATGAGAAACCCTTATAATTTTTTTATAATTTTTTCACATTTATGGTTATCTGTGGATAGCATTGAAATCCTTAGTTATATCCCTCTTGTTTTCTACACCGGGCTAGATCAAGTAGACATAGAGTATACTTACTAAATGATATTTTTGAGGGAAATTCATGTGGTGTAATACTTACCTTATTAATAGCTTATGGATGAGAATAATATAAATTTATATCATGTGAAAAAAATTTGAGAATACAACCCCAATATTGACCTTTTTATCTATTATAAAAAAGGGGGACAAAAGAAAGACGAAGATAGTATAACTTTGATATTGGAATATAGAAGGGTATTGATAATCAATCCAAAGGGGGGATTACTATTGACATTTGAATTATAGTTGTATTTTTTATCAATAAGTAATGAGAATAACCTGAGTAAAATTTGTTTAATGAATATATGAATGAGGTACTAATGAATGATATGATAACCCTTATCTTTATTACACATTAATTCATGATTTATTACATAAGCATACACTTAATACAACCTATAAGATAAATAATCATAGTTTATTTGGGTAATTATGTTCAAAACAAAGAAAAATAAAACATGGATATGAAAAAATTATTGAAAAATTCCTTACCATACTTATAACGATCTATATATTTTAAAACTCCATGGGAAAACCTAGGGTCATACATAAGAAAGGGATGAGCTATATACCAGTAAGGTAATAAAAAACATAACATAAATAAAGTATTACATGTTATACAACATGCATTTCAATAGGTCATAAATGCTGTGAGAATCGAAAACATGAACAATGAGGCATGATATAACATGATAACATAAAGGCAACATGGGAAAGTGGAAACAACTTGAACATGATATCATAAACATAGGTCAAGGCTAACCACCAAGACATAATAACATGGTGGAAAAAGTACCATAATGGATCAGGTTCACTCCCGAATCCCATAAATGAATTCTCATGAGACAAAAACATTACACATTTCATTGAAGCACTATATAATTCTGGGTGCACCTATTGCTTTCATATCATGTACCTACATTAGTGTTCCACAAATAACAAATAAAATAAGGACATATTTCATCACATTTAATCCCATTATTAAGGTTCTTGGATTATTTAAATGGAACTTCTCAATCAATTAAGTATAGTTACAACTAATTGAATACCCTTGAGTGTAAATGGTTATGGGTATACACATAAAAAATGTTCGACAGTGAAAAAAATCACCTGATAATTTTGGTAGCATAACAGGGGTACATAATGAATAATGGGAGGGATTAATGAGAGTGAAAGGGGACACACATCACTTTTTCATAATAATTGAAGTAATATAGATATGGAATATCATATCCCACTAAAATTATTTGGAATACAAAGTTCATTTTATAAATAAGGTTCTTAAATAAAGAGCACAAAGAGAGGATCCCTTACTAAATTTTGGCATAGTAATGATTTAGGTAATTGTTATAATGAGAGTGGATAAATGATATACCATTATTAGGAAATAAATTGGATAGTATAGTTATATTTATAAATTCATGAAAATATAACTAATTGATATTCAAAAGATTAAATGCAAAGAAATTGCTTGAATGTAAAATAAGAGAGGGAAATCCTATACTAAAATTCAGTATAGTAACAGCTTAGGTAAATTCTATAATGAAAGGGTTAAATGATCTATCATTATTATAAAAATTTATTTTACAGAATATGGATATTTATGAAGTCATGAAATCATAACTAATTTAGATTCTAAGGGTTCTATACAAATAAGGTGCTTGAATGGAAAAGAAGAGAGAGGGGTCCCTTATAAAATTTTAACATAGTAATGTCTTAGTTAAATGATATAATGAGAGGTAATAAATGGTATATTATTATTATATAATAAATTTTAAATTAAAGGGACATTTATTAAGAAATTAAAACATATCAAGTTTAGACTCAAAAGGATAAATACAAAGTAGGTTCTTGAATGGAAAAGAAGAGAGGGAAATACCTTACCTTCAGTAGGTGATTCCAAAATCTTGAGAGGACCTTCTTAAAAGATTATGGGACCCTTGGTAGGACTCTACAGGGGTAAGAGTAGATTAAGGACGTTCTATAAGGTTTTTAAGTAAATAAGAATGGGATATTGGTTTGGTTTAAATAGGAAAAGACATGGGAGTTCCTTATTATTTCCCAAAATTAGTTTTCAGACACTATATAATAAAATAATCAAAACCACAAACCTTACTATGGTTTTTTCCCATGGTTTTTGAAAAAGAGTAGTGTTTTTTATTTTTTTTATAATTCCAAGTTCAAAAATCATTAAAATATTACCCTTTATGATGAAAAGTGAGCCATGTTCATATAGAATTGTTTTTAAAACATTAAAATACAATTTAGGTTTGGAGGATTCAAAAAGGATTTATAAAATTAATAAAATAACCTTTAAAAAAGATAATTTTAAAGTTGAAACATAGGTTTTATCCTAGATAACATTTATTGCATTATTTCATTACTTTTTGGCCACTATGATGTTATAATACGCAATGTATATTTATACCGTATTTAATTTTTACCCAAAAATTAAATTGTCTTGGAAACTTTTGAACAATTTACCATTAAATAATTTTTATATATTTATTTCTCAAATAATATTTATTTTATACAAAAAAAATCTATAATTTTTTTCATTTTTACTTTTAAAACAAGAATCGATAATTACTGTGAAATGTATGGTTTTTGACACTAATAGTTTTCAGACCCCCATAAAAATTATTTTTGACTTTATAAAATTATATTATCAACTATACTTAATAAATATTTCATAATAGTAATATTTTATTAAAATATAATTTATTTCAAAAATTCATTAATCCATCAAAATGAATTTATTAATTAAAATTTTATATTACCCAAAAATACAATTTTTATTTTATCGTATCAAAATCAATATCATTTCTAAAGTAAAGACAATAAGAAGTAAATATAAAATTATTTTATTGAAAATAGAATATACACATTACTATTATTATGGTATTGATATGTATCACTTTATTACACTAGAAAACACCCTAATTGTAAGGTTTGTTATAGTGACATTTTTATGAGGTGGACCGGCAAACATGGTTTGGGCCATGATCTCAATGAGCATAAACATATACTTTAAATGGTTCCACTCATGATTTAGTTGTTGGATATCATCTTGGTATTGGTAAAATTAAAATCTTATTGATGCTATCTCACTCAAGAATCTTGGATAAATGGAATTCATATGGTATGATCCTATTGGATGAGGTTATTTCTTATTTTCTCTGTGTAAATTAGAATTATCATAACCTTATATTTACACTAATGATATGATCATTGTTCAATAGATATATTATCAATGGTTATGATGATTAACAGACTTTTAAACTTATAAGGATATAATAAAACCAAATAATTTCATGTGCTTTATATAACCATAATATGGAATTTAATTAAATCACAAAGGGGGTTTTATCTATAAATGTTCAGGTTGTTAAAATCTTCCCCCAATCAGAAATTTCTCTTTCAAAATTTTCATTCCACACATTAAAACATATGAAGATAATTCTGTATCATCACCTATTATAGTTCCCACATCACTTCATCAAACTTGTTGTTTCTCCATCACATTTTGAACAGTTTCATTTTCTTATTTTGTAGAACTTTTTCTCAGTGATATAAGATCTTCACTATCTACTCTTCATATGAAAGATCATTCTCTAAAAGTAAAACCTATGTATTTGGAAAGTTTAATGGGTCTTGTATGTACTACTTAAATAGGGAGACATAGAAAACATCATGTATTTGAGATAGGTTTGGTGGGAGTGTTAGTTGATTGGAAACCTCTTCGATGCGATCAAGGATCTGAAAGGGACAAGTGTATCTTGGACTAATCTTTCCCTTCTTCACGAATCCCCTAACTTTATTCCACAGAGATATATGGAGTAATACCTTATCTTTAACCTCTAACTCTTGGTCTTGTTAATGATTGTAGGTATAGCTCTACTATCGACTCTAAGTAGACCTTATATGTTGCTGAATGGTCTGTAACTTTTCCAACTTTTCCTCTATTATTTCAAAACCTATAAGTGTACATTCACAGACTTCATCCCAACAGATATGTGTTTTTCATCACTTACTATAAAGTAATTCATAGGGATCCATTAGTATACTTAAGTGGAAACTATTATTTTATTAGAACTCAGCTAGAGGAAGATGTTGATCCCAAAAATCTTTTAAGTCCACTGATAATTATCTTAACATGTCCTTGAGTGTCTAGATTGTATGCTCGGATTAGTCATCGGTTTGTGGATGATAATATTTGATGAAGTTAAACTCAGTATTTAGAGAATATTGGATAATCTTCCAGAACTTGGAAGTAAATCATGGGTATTGATCAGATACAACTGATAGTGGTGTTCCATATACCCTCACCACTTTTATAATATATATCCTTGTAATTTTATTAAGTGATAAGTCCTCTTAGATTTTTATGAAGTGAGAAGTCTTTGAAAGAAGATCCACCACAACCCATATTACATTATTCCATCTTGTTGTATTCAAAAGACCAGTGAAAAATTCAATTGTTATGTTTTTTCATTTCCATGTAGTCATGGGTAATGGTTTCATCATTTTCTTATATTTTTAATTTCATACTTCAATTGATGACATAAAATACACCATGATGTATATTTTGTGATCTCATTCTTTATAGTGTCCCACAAACAGTTCTCTCAGAGATATCGACACATATTTGTGATCCCTGGATGGATGTAGAAGTTTGACCTATGTATACCATCCAATAACTCATTATTTAACCCAAGATTTGATCATACAAGTAGTTGTGACCCAACTCTTTAACTCCTTATTCCTTAACTTTTAAATTCAAGGATTAAACTTTTCTATAGCTTTCACCTTCTTCTAAATTTACACATCATCTATCTGAGCATAAAGTATCTTATCCATAAGGGGTAGTTGAGATATAATTTCTGAATTTATTGTTGATATTAATTACTTTATGATTTCCATGTCCATACTTTTCAAGTATAAGAATATCGAATCCTTCTCAATTATCCTCAATGATAAAATTAGGGGATCCTCTATACTTAGAGCATTGGCCACTTTATTTTCTTTCCCAGGATGGTAGTGGATTGAGTAGTCATATTATTTAATTTTCTATAACCATCGTCACTTGTGCATATTCAGATCTTTATATGATAATATATACTTGAGGATATTACGATCGGTATATATTTAAGACTTCTCCTCAAAGAGATAATGTCACCAGATTTTCAATGTAAATATTACTACAGCTAACTATAGATCATGTTTTGGGTTGTTATATTGATCAAATTTCAATTTCCTTGAGGAATATGCTATCACTTTATCATTATGCATTACTAAGCCTCTTAATCCCTTCTTCAAATCATCATTGTATACCACATAAGGTCCCCACTTATGGGTAGAGAAAGTGCAAGTGCAGTGATAAGCCTCTTTTGCATCTCCTTGAAGATCTCTTTACTTTTATTATTCATGAATATATTGAATCACTTCCCATTTATCTTGTTTATAGGGTTTAAAAATCATGATAAATTTCTCAAAAATCATTGGCAATACCCAGAAAGTCCAAAGAAACTATGGATATATGTCACAAATGTTTTCCTAGCACATCCTTCAATTGTATCTATCTTCAAAGGGTACAAAAATATCAAATTTTTGTGATGGAATTACATAGAAAATTTACTTGGTCTCGGTATAAGTTTTATTGTGAACTAAGTGACTCATTTAATAGGTATACCAGATAATTATTTATGAAACACATCAACATATACACTCACAATGGGAATGTCTTCAAGGGTGATATTTTCCATAAACTAAATCATTTAATCTAGGTACACTTACCCATAGGGAAATAATATCCATGGTTGAGATGATGATACTAAATAAGATTCATCCACCTCTTTAAACTTGTGCAAAATCAGAGGAGGATTCATGATGCGAAGAGTTATTTCCTTCTCATGTAAATTTATATTGGCTATATAAAAATGAAACCATTACATAATTAGGAAAACATAAAATTTAACTAAAGTTATAATTATAAAATTTTCATGAAGTAAATTCCTACAATATTAAATATGTGATATAATGATCATATAAATTTTTCCTAATGATATAAAATTATTTCAAGTGGTGATTTGATCTTCTTAGAAAATTTACAAGATATGATAATAGGTTTGGATCTGAAATACAACATTATATAAACTACTCTGAATTAGATGTTACATGTACTTCAGTCACCATGATACATCTCAAAGAAATAATTACATTGTTTCCTTATTGTTGGTTATTTTTTGTTATCATCGTGCTTATTAGCCCTTCAAATAGATCATTGGATTGGATAAATCTCGACTTCTCCACATTTAAAAAATAGAACTGTATATGGTAAATTATATTGAACTTTATTTCTATCTATTATGTTATTAATTTTTTCATAGAAATTCACTAATTTATCTCCTATTTTACCACACTTAAAACATATACAAGTTCCTTTGTAACATTTTCATTGATGCCTCTTTCCACTTTTTTCACAAAGTAAATTGGGTATTCTTTCCCTTATCACATTTATCAGATGAACTTCCTTGATATGTCATCCTCCTATTCTTTGACATCATTGGGAATTAAAATATGTGTTGTTTATTAATCATTGTTTTTTATTGTTGGTTTGACATAATAAAAATATTTCTTACCTAACATCCCATAATGTTAGGCATCTCATTTGGATAGTCATCATATTACCCTTCACATTATTTTTTTACTTAGTTCTTCTATTTTATGGCCATTGGATAGAATATATGGAAAATTTGGGGTGAGTACGTTTAAAATATTTACTACACATATAGTAATCCAATAAAATTGAAGGGATAATTAATAAATGAAATGTATTTCCTTAACATATGAACTTTTGTCTTCAATCTATGTTATCCACGATTTATTTCCTAACATAGATAGTTATAGGAATTTTTGTTCTCTTAATAATGATATGTGATGAGCTTGTAAATTTATCAAAGTATATCCCTAAGGAGTGTCAAACCATATGTGAAGTAAGACCCTTGTTCTGAACTAGTTCTTAATCGATTCTATATCAATATGGTGTTGTAGGGTTTGTTACCCCTAGGTACATCTGTGTGAGATCCATGTCCACTTTTAGTATCTAGATAGATATGTATTTTCTTGGAAACATCTTAATATATACTTTACCAAACATGCGGATGTTTTATTATGTTTATTATTATCCCTAAGGCTTTCATTACAATTTTCTAATCCTAATCCAAAAAATAGAAAAACTTTCATATGATACCAACTATGATAACCCTTGTATTTATTACACAATAATTCGTGATTTATTACCTAAGAATACTCTTAATACAAACTAGAAGATCAAGAATATTAGTTTATTTGGGTAATTACATACATAACACAACAACACGATAAATGGATACAAAAACATTATTGAAAACTTCTTTAATATTGCTTATAAAGTTACATAACATTGAAAACAATATAGGATAATATGGGGAAACAAAAAAAGTGGTGACCTATAAATACCAATAATGGAATAAACAAAGAACAACATGAAGAAAGTAGTAAATTTTGAACATATAAATTTCAATGGGATATAAAGGGGTGATAATCATAAACATAAACAATGAGGTATGATATAACATGATAACAAAAAGGAAACATGGAAACGTGGAAATAAATATAAACATGAAATCATAAACATGGTTACATGTTAACCTGAAAAGACGTCATAACATGGTAAAAAAAGTACCATAATGAATTAGGGTCACTCCCTAATACTATACATGACGTCTCATGAGACTGAAAACATTACCTGATGCATTGGAGCACTATATAATTCTAGGTGTACCCATAACTTTCATATCATGTGCATGCATAAGGGTGCCACATAGATCAGATAACATAAGAACATATCTCATCACATTTAACTGCATGATTCAGAATTATGGGTTATATACACAGAAGTTCCCAATAAATGAATTATAATTACAACTAGGATAATATCCGTGAGTAGAAATGGGTATGGGTATGCACCTCACAAATTTTCGGCATGGAAAAATATTACAGGATAATTTCAGCAGTGTAATCGGGGTACAAAATGAGTCATGGGGGGATTAAGGAGAGTTAAAGGGGTAACTCATCACTTGGAAATCATAAGTATAATAAGATAGATGTGGAAGAGAGTATCCCATTAATTTTAATTGGAAGATAAAGTCCATTACACAAATAATGTTCTTGAATAAATAGGAGAAAGAGATGATCCCATATAAAATTTTGACATAGTAAGAACATATGTAAATGATATAATGAGAGGTGATAAATTATCTCTCATTACTAATAAATAAATTGTGTTGTAAATGGATATTTATAAATTCATGAAAACATAACCAATTGAGATTAAAAGGGATAAAAACAAGGTGCTTGAATGTAAAAGAAGATAAAGAAATCCTTTATTAAACTTCAATACAATAATGGATTAGGTAAATGATATAATGAAAGGGAATAAATGGTCACTAATTATTAAGAAAAAAATGGATATTATGATTATATTTATAAATTCATTAACACATGACCAATTGAGATTAAAAATTTAAAATACAATGAGGGTGATTGAATGAAAAAGAAGAGAGATGGGTCACTTATTAAATATCAACAAAGTAACAGCTTAGGTAAATGTTATAATGAGAGAGGATAAATAAAATATCAATATTAAAAAATAAATTTTACTATAAAAGTAAATTTTTAAATTCATTAAAAAATAACCAGTTGAGAATAAAAAGGATACATACAAAGAAGGTGCTTGAATGGAAAATAAGAGAGGGAAATCTCTTACCTTGATGTAATGATTCGAAAATCTTCTAATGAGATTATTATGAGATTTGGGGCACCTTGATAGGAATCTCGATAGGTTATGGAAGATTATGGATATGTTAAAAGGTTTTTTAGTGAATATAAATGGGATATTTGGTGGGTTTATAGAGTAAAATATAAAGGAGTTATTTATTATCTCCCAAACATAAGTTTTGGACTTTATATAATAAAATAATCAAAATCAAAAACTTTTACAAAGTGTTACCTATGGTTTATACCCAAGAAAAGTTGTTTTAATCATTTTATAATTTCAAGGTCCTAAATCATTAAAATATTACCCTTGGTGATGTGTAAGTGATCCATGTTCAAAAATAATTGATTTTAAAACCTTAAAATATAATATTGGTTTTGGAGGATTCATATAAGACTTTAAAAATATATCAAATAACCTCAAAAACATATTATTTTAAATGTAGAAAATATATTTTTCTATTTATAACCTTTATAAAATATATTACATCACTTTTGGATCATTATGATTTTATAATAAACAACGTATATTTATACAGTATTTATATGTTACCTGAAAATTCACCTGTCTCGGGAAATTATGAAAAAATCATGATTGTATAATTTTTATTTAATGATTCCAAATTTAATATTTATTTATCCAAATAATTACATAAATTTTTTAATTTTCACTTCTAAAACAATAATATACATTTGTTTGGAAATGCTTTGTTTTTTTAACAATAATAGTTTTTGAACCTTTATAAAAACTATTTTTGACATTGTAAAATTATATTATTAACTATAATTAATAAATATTACTTAATAGAAATATTTTATAAGACTATAATTTATTTAAAAAATTATTAATAAATTAAAATGAATTCCTTAATTAAGATTACATATTTACCAAAAAAACCCATTTGTTTTTTATCATATGAAAATCAAAATCATTTATAATGTAACAACAATAAAAAGTAAATATAACAATTATTCTATTAAAAAATATACATATTCATATTATTAGGATCTTTATATGTGTCCCTTTATTGCATAATAAAACTCCATGAGGGTAAGGTGTGTGATGGTGATATTTTCGTGGGATGGTTCAGTGTACATGGTTTGGGACATGATCTTGATAAGCTCGAACATATTGGGTAAACAGTTTCACTCAAGATTTAGTTGTTGGATAAGAGATTGGTCATGGTCAAGGGAAAATGTGAGTGATGTTATCTCCCTCATAAGCTTTGATAAATGTTATTTGTAGTGTTCAATCCTACTAGTTGAGTCCATTTCTTTTTTTCTGTGTCAATTGTATTTATCATAACTCTATATTTATACTAATCATACAATCACTATTAAATGACAATATTATCAATTTTTATGAATCCTAATAGTATTTTAAATTTAATAGGATATAATAAAACCAAATAAGTTCATGAGTTTTCTATAACCATGATAGGTTATTTAATTAAATCACAAAGGTAATGTTAATTGTAATTTATTTTTGCAAATGAGGTGTTGTAATTTTATTTATAAATAGATATTTGAGGTTTTAACTTAGAGAACACATTTTTAGTGGTTCAAAAAAGATTAGAAAATAATTTTTTATGATTGGTGTGTTATTATTTTCAGAAATTATGGGAAAGTGTTGGTAGATGAAGAAACAGAACCTTAAATAATTTTGAAGTGATTGAGATGTTTTGGAGATGAGTTTAATAAGTATAGAATTCTTGAGTTATAACTAATAAATGGCAGTGTACGGTTGAAAGCATTTGAGGGTGTCATATGAATTCAAGTAGGTCAAAAGAATATTCATTATAAGACATCAAGAATTAATTTATGAATTTGGGTTCTAGTGTAAGTTTTTCAATAATAAGTCTTTGGACCGTATGAATTTGGATCAAGAAAATTGATCATATAAATTTTGTGAACATCATTTGACTTTGATCTAGATCATATTACTTTAGTCAGATCGCAAGTCATTACTACATCATAAAATTTCACACCAGTATATGTGTAGTAGATATCAACATAAATTTCATCCTAAACTCTGTGAATTTAATCCCATGGTTCCCAAATCAATGTAAAGGCAACATAGAAAACCATATCTATATAAAGGTATTTTCATACCTGTGTAAGGTTCATTCTATGTTGAGTGATAGAAACAGATAATTCTTGAAGTTTTTATATGAATTTAGTGATTTCATATGATTTACTGAGCTATTTATGGGTTTCAGAAAGAATATTATAACTTTAACAATTAAAAAATTCGGAGGAGTCTTCTATGTGAAAATTTAGAGTTTCTAGAATTGATTTATAATGAAGAAGAGAATAAATAAAGATGATGCTTTCATTATTAGATTCATTGATCAAACCTTATAATCAACCATATGATTATGATCCTAGTATAGAATAATAGAATATCATCCAAGAATTCGGATGGTGTTATTGAGATGATGTTCACACTATAGAAGTTGGTTCCACACCACATTGCCATAATTTTAGTGATTTTGAATTATTTAATGTGGGGGGTTTTATGGAGATTAAAAAGAGGAAATAACTGAGTATTTGGGAGAATTAAATGTGAAAGAATGAATTATAATATGACCTAGATTCAAAAAATAGAGTTAAATCTACAATTCTAGTAACTAATTTAAATGATAATATCCTATAGTGATTATCATAAAGTATCCAAGAATATTTGTTTATAAATAATATGAAATTATTATTATTGATATTTTTTTAATATAAATATGTGTAGGTACAATATAAGAAAATATAGATTGAGTCTCACAAATAAATATTGAGAAGTATATTGAGAACTTTCTTGCACTATGAAAGAATATTCTGAAAGCCTAATACTTTCTAGTATCAAAGAGAAAAAATGATTATGAATATGGTGATATCATTACTGAATAAGAATAATATATAATTGAGTATTAATATGGAATAGGGGATCTCATATAATTAAATATTGTTAGTGAGTTTTGAGTCAATTGGTGTAATTTACCATTGATGGCTGCTGAATTTCTTTAAGGATTTGAAGATGAGAAAACTAGATCTCGTGTGATCGTAGAGGAATATCATCACATGTGGTGAAGAAGAAGCTTAGAATAGATGGTGGTATTTATATATTTAAATAAAATTGAATATAAAGTCATTGTATTAGGTATATAAATTGTTTTTTCTAACTAAGGTGTATAACTAATCAAAAATAAGAGATTATGGTTGAATTGTATAACCAATCATGGATGAATAGTTGGTGGATGGGGAGTATAACAAGTCGCAACTAGAGGGTCAATTATGGGGTTATATAACCTATTTATTATAAATAAAATTTATTGGGGGAATAACCAGTCACATTCATATGGGAATCAAGAGCCACTTTAATTGATAAAAAGATTATAGTAGAGAATATATGGGTTAGGGTGTCTAACCAACTACAAAAATGATTAGGAATTTATATCAAAGCTTATAAATATTTTTTTCAACTCTCATTCCTATTTTTTAACATAAGATGAGGTTTTGAGATATTAAATGGTATAGTATAAATAAATTAATTATCCACATAGGTTAATGTTTAAAATGATGAACTTTCATAAAAATAAAAGAGATTATGGATTCACCACCTCCCCTTCTCAATGATCCATCTAAACCTGAGAACTTCAAAATATCAAGAAACCAAATTATAAAATAGTAAACATGTTCTCACTACAAAAATAAAAATTAAATCATAAAATACTATTAAATAGAACTATAAAGAGTATGCATTCGGGAAAAAAGTTAATAAAATAAATTAATTTATCATTCCAGTACATGAATTAATAAATCTGATAAACAAATATATAATAAAAAGAATAATACAGTGGTGAAAGAAACTCTCCATATATAAAATAGTTAGTGCACATCAATTAGTTGTTAGAACTATGATAAAAGTGAAATAAATACTCCCTATGGAGATATAAGTACATGTACACTGAACTTTCCATTAACATTATCTCAATATCATTTATCAATTTAATAAGAATTATAATTTTGAGAAGTATCTATATTTTAAGAATCTACTATATTATTTTCCATCATTATTATTGTGGTAATTTTTTCATTAAAAATATCAAACAAATTTATTTTTAATACCCATATTCCTTTTTCCATTAGTATTAACTATAAGAGATTTAGGTAAAAATCTACTTATTTTGAATATAATTTATACACTTAAAGTTAAATAAATATTTTTAAATATAGGCATTCTCAATAAAAAAATTATAAAAATTAAAGAAGCAGATGTTAGTATAATTTCCAAAAATAATAAAGTGATAAGAAGTAATATTTTACATGGTTTACATTTTTAAACTAGGCACACACCAATTTTTATAAAGCTTTAGAAATTCATTATTTCTTTCAATTCCAAGTTTACATCTATTTCCATTAATATTAATAAGGTTTTTTTAGGTAATCATGTCCTTTAGTAAACACTCTAGAACCCAATTTCATATAATCAACCACATCTAATAAATCGTTAATTCCATGATCTTTTAGGTTACAATAGATTTTGTTTAAAAAAGTTTTGACTTTAATTATAAAATATGTTTAGATAAAGCATCTTTTTCAAAAAAAAATAGAATCAAAATATTTTTTAGATTTTTATTTTATTTCCTAATAGATGAATAATTTTATTCAATAATAAAATAAAACACATTAATTTCCTCAAAATAATAATTTTTAGATTCAAAAATGTCATACCTCTTTAGTCTAAGACCTAAGAAACATATTTTCTTTTTGATTTAAATGCTGAACTTTAGAATTATAACGAGATTCATCACAAGAATTCTTAAAAGCACTCCAAGTAAACTACATATCTTTATTTCCTTTCTTAATGTAATATAATATTATAGATTTAATTTTGTATTTGAGTATAGGGTATTTGGGTATAAGATTTCCATGTTTCTTTCATTCCTAAAATCTAATAACATTTTTGTTTCAATAAAAATTCTTAAATAATCCCTTTCTCTTCTTGAAAAACTTTTTTAATCTTCTAGAAATTTATGTAAGTTAATCACTACAGTATGAGCTATTGGATTATTCATTAGATTAGTTAGAATATGGTTCTTTATCCTTTTCTATCATCCTTTGAAGTAGAAACCTTTAGAGTAGCATTTTATTTCTTAACTAACATGTGATCATCAACTTTTTATTACATGTCAACTTCATAAATAATGAGAATTCCAATTAAATTATATATTTTAATATCTTTAATTCTTGTATATTATCTAATACCTATATATATTCCAATTCATTTAGTATATAAAACCCTAAAAACTTTTAAATCTTGGTATGATTATAGTATAGTAGTTTCCAAAGCTACAACATCCTTGACTATCTCAGTGGGTCATCCATTCATTTGAGTAACACTTTCTCTATCAACCATCCCATAAGTGTACTATTTTAGATTTTTGGTATTTTTACTTGATTTTCCTTCTTTTTTGATTCATTCATAATCAATAATAATGGTTTCCCAAATATCATAAATAGTAGCACATTGAGAAACTCTATTAAACTCATTTTATTTAATTCTACTTCATAATCCGTACTCTATAACTTAGGTTCACCGGTAGAAATATTATAGGGTTTTCAGCGTTAATATAAACATTTAAACTAGGTTTCATCGAGTGTAAAATCAATCAATATTTTTAATAACCATTATTTTCACTATTAAAATAAGGAGCTTTAATCATCAATATACCTTCTTTACGATCATCCATTGCAACCATATTTATCTAGTTAGATGTTTTACTCTAGCTTGTAAGGGTTAAAAATATATAATATCTATAAATAAAAGTATTTGATACCAATTGTTTTTCAAGTATTTTATAGATAATGAATCAAGAAGGAGTTGAATTGGTATTTTTAAATAATTTCACTAAATTTTAAACTTCCCATATTAGTGAGATTGAATTCATCTTTCACTTTTAATATTTTAATGCAATAAAAATAAAAATAAAATTAAGAGAAGGACAAATAGTATTTTTATAGTGGTTTGGGAAAATAATGAATATATCCAAGTCCATTCCATCAATACCCAATGTGGGAATGATGATTTTATTCTGATCTTTTTCTTTGGGTTCTCACAACTGAATGAACGTAGTTAAAATTTAGTAAATAGATTTTACCAGGCCTTCAAATACTTTTACCAAGGACCTCACAACTATATATAAGTAGTTGAAACTTCATACAAATATGATTTAAAAAATTTGACACCTATAATAGTTGAATAATATATGTAGAAATGAAAATTGTCTTTAGTGCACAATTGCATTTGTATCTCATTGTGGATGAATATTCCTTTAGAAAAAAAGTCTTTAAAATGTTGATTCTTTGAAAATATACTTTGTTGTAAATTGATCTTAAATTAACACAATAGTAACAACAAATATTATTTAAGGTATCATAAAAATAGTTACTTCCTTCTCCTTCTTTATTCATTTTCCCTTTCTTTTTCCCTTTATTTTAGTCATAAAGTAGCAGTAAGTGAATAAGTGAATATATAAAATATTTTTATCCACTTTTCTTTTGTTTGTATATCATTGAGTATTTTGAATATCTTCACTTTTACATGTTAAACTAACATATCTATAATATATATATATAATACAAATAATAATTTTAGTTATTTCATTATTTATTCAGTTGATAATTCAAAATAAACAAACTAAAGTATCCGTAATTTTCTACATTATTTTAGCATAATCATTTTAGTTTCTTCCTTTGAATAAATGTTTGAATAAAATCCATAAAATATATAAAATAAACTATATAAAAATAGCATTGATAATATGTATTTAATTCTTAAAATTTAATTTCTTTTTATTCAATGAATCATCTTTTAAGATAATCAGTATTTAATATTTGAATAATACAATAATAATATTGTGATAATTCTAATAATATAAAAGAATTTGGTTATATAAAGGATAAAGTTTAATTACATGTCACATGTTGTGATAGAAATAATATATGATAAATAGTTCTTCATGACAATCTGCACCTTCTGACTACATATCATATCTTTGGAAAAGTTGATATCATCAACTAGATTTTGTAAAATGTAACTTTTGATAAATAGATATCATAAAACTCATTTCTTCGTGTCATATATTACATTATCATACTATCGTATCCCTATATCTCTTGATATTTCAGAGCACATTTTCATGTTGTATCATAAAGGTAAGTTGTGACTTTGTTATCTCTGGTCATATCTACTAATTTTATATTCCAATTTCTATATCTCATAAAATGGGGTTCCAAAATTTCAAACATCATATTATCTGATATTCATGAATCATAATTTAGAGTGTAGTACGTAATTGATAATGGTTATATTTTATGATCTTATTTAATCATAATATGGATGTCTTCATGGGTCAAAAATTTTGATTTCCCTAATTCGTACAACTCGTATATAGGAAGTGTTCTACATGTTGTAACATGTTATAATCTGATATCATAAATCTTTATACTGATAATTTAATCTGGAATCTAGTTGTAACACCTATGTGTTAGTGTTACTTTTTAATATTATATAAATATGGAATATTTTGATTTTTTTGAGTTTTGGAATCAAATTTAAAATTTTTAATTTGTTTTCTTGTATTATGGTTACCACATGGTTAACTAAAACCGTATAAGTTCTGAAAAAAGCATGTGAACACTATAGTTTTTAGTAGTGGGTTCTATAAAGGTGTCACACTATTTGGTAGACTGTGTGGCCAACTCGTGTAAGTCAAGTAAGTTCCTCCAAGTTGATATGATATGGTTGGGGCATGACATTGAAATCCATGTGAGAAAACTATTTATGCTTCCTGGAATCACACAAAATGTGAATTAACTATTTTTTATCCTTGATTTTTAGGGTATTGGAACCTCCTTTCCCTCCTATTCGAATGACCAATCTCTTGTGACATCAAGGGAGAGCTCCATTGTTATCACTATTTATTCTTGGATACCTACTAATGTTTCTAAGTGGTTTATCCTAGGTAATCTCTCTTATTATACTCATTTCTCATCTTCTATCTCCCCCTTACATTTCACCTTGGATTTTTTATTCTCCCAGGAACCATAGTCGTTTTTCTGGTTGTAATTAGGGTTTTTTCAAACCTTGGTACTTGGTTGTTTTTGGGTTATATAGGGTGATTATTTTAGTTTATTAGCATTCACCATAAAAGAAAACTAATTTATACTATAAAAAAGTAGTTGTTTCTATGTAATTATTTTATTTTCCAATTCATGGAATGTATGGGATTTATAAATTCATTTTTAATTAAATTTCATCTATGTGTGATATCTACAATGGGTTTTCAAAAAAAATCCCTAAATAAAGTTTTTTAATAAATCTGTTTCAATTAATTTCAAATATTTCATTAAAATGAGGATTTAATCATGCCAGACCACTTGTGAATATGTTTATAATGTTCTTTAAAGTAGTTTTGATAAAAAAAATAGGGTATCGACCCTATTTTTATTTTTAAACGGGGAAGACAATGTTTTTAAAGGATGAAAAGGGATTTTTTTCAAAATGGTTTCTAAATGATTTTTTGAAAAATGAATTTTTAGGGAATGAAAATGACATGCAATCCTAGGTCATATTTATTTTAAAAGAATATTTTACACCTTATTAAAATGGTTTGAATCTTATGATACCCTTTTTGATTCCTCATGTTATTATATCTCCCCATTAGGTTTTTGAATTATTCTTTTATGTTTATGAAATGTATAAAGGGTTTGTTTTCTACTAGGGAGTTAAAGTTGAGGTGAGAATTATTATTTATGTTAATGACAGTTATAATGATATTGACTTGATTATTTTCTCACCACCAATTTATTTTGGTCATGGGAACTCAGGTAACTAATTAATAGATCTTGATTTATAAAAAAATAGACTAGAGAAAATGCTAGTTATTGTCCCCTAGTCATACGATTCATCCAAGATAGGGTGTTCCCCCATGGATTTAGATATGGGAAAATCAGGTGACTTGTGTTATTGATTAAATAAAACATAAGCTTTAAGTTGAACCCATTTATTTAAGTATTGTCAGGGTCATATCACTTTAGGACGTAGGTAGTTGCTTGTGAAAAATATTTCCTCAGTTGATGATTATATAAAGGGTATTACAATTTAACATTTTTTTGTATCTTTTATTCTCATAATGCTAAATAAACTAACTACATTATAATTGTATATTTTTGTTATATTTCTTTGACATAGTTTTATCTTCTTATTTGATTCTTTTATTCATTTATGGTTTTATTTTTTTCAAAACAAAATTATCAATTTAAAAAGTTATTTTTCAAAGTGGAAAGTGAAATGGTTTATTTTATGTAGAGGATTAAGGGATGTTTTGAAATAAGTAAAATGGTTTTATTTTCTTTAGATTAAATCAAAGATCCCCATTTTAGGTTTTTTAAATTTGTTTTCATTATTTAAGTGTATATTTTACATTGTTTTATATAAAAAGGAAGTGATTTATTCCTTATTAGAACACACCAAGGTTTTAGAATTTATTTTATTTTAAATATTATGTTTAGTAGTGTATAAAACACAAAACACCAAGATTAAAGGAACCATGATATACTATGTAAATATTATTATTTAGATATGATTTTTATAACCTAGGCGTTGGTTTAGTGAGTATGAATTGAAGTAACTAGATTATGAAATATATGGTGAAAATTTTTCCATATTAAAAATTATTGATTAGTTCCTAGAGAAAAGGTACTCAATTTTCAATGATAAGGATTAAATTATAAAAGTTTTAGTTTAGGTAACGTATAAAAATAAATTTTTTCTATTAAAGTGGAGTTTTCCTTATATTTTTTTATTTTAAAAACTAAATTTTTGGATTTTCAATTTTAATTTGATAAAAAGATTTCATTTTTAATTTTAACATATGAAATTATCTTGTGATAATTTTTTGGAATTTTTCTAATAATAGTTTATTTTTGGGTGAATTGTGAAAAATATTGATTTTAAAAATATTGTCACTTCTCTAACATTATCCTGATTTTAGAATGAAATGAAATTTTATGAAAAAAATGACAGAACAAATATATATTTAAGAATTAATATAATGAATTTATAAATATAATTTTTAACATAAAAATATATGTTTGACATTTTGGAAATCAGTGTAATTTTTTATCAAAATAAAAACTATTTTTGGAAGTTCTCTTTTAATAGAGTTTTAAAAAGGTTTATTTTGGTTTTGATTTTTTTTTAAATAAAAATATGTCTCGTTTTAGTAATCATAAACAAATTTATTATGTGGTAATCAATATTATACATTAGTTTTTTGTAAAATCATTTTTATACTTAAAACATTCATTTTTTTAAATTAATTTTTCATTTCATTTTTCAAAATTATATTAAAATTAATTTTCACCTATTCTATAAATTTAATTTTATAAAATGGATTTTATATTTAGAATCATTAGGTAGAAATTAGGTAATAATTTTATTTTTATTTTTGGAAATAAAAAATAGTTGATGTGGTAAAATGCTATCATCACAGTTAAGAATAAAATGGGTTAAACATGGTTAAAATTATGGGATATTGATTAAAAATCTCTTTAAAAAGTTCTTCAATATCATTTTATGTGTTTATATAGTACATATTCATTATGAATTTGAAAATATGGAAAAAATTTCCACTTTCATATGATTATGAATTATATATTGTTTTAAGTAAAGAATAATAACAAAATGCAACTTTATTTTATTTAATATCTCTAATATATTCCCATAGATATAAAAATAAGTTATGAATGGTTATAAATTGTTATTTTTAATATTGATAAATTATATTTATAATATTAAATTTTTTATTTTTTTAAAAAAAATATTATAATTTATTAATATTATTAGGAAATACTAAAGTAATACTTGTACAATGAGTAGAAAAATCGTGAAAATTATTTTAAAATAATTAAAAGTAATAATTTTTTGGTTATTTGTTATTCCATGACATTTTTATGAATGTATGTAATAGTTATACGACCAAAAATAAATTTAAATGGTTTTTAATTATTAAAAATTATTTTTATATCATTATAAAATAATAAAAGACATATCATAACTATATTGGATGTGAAATTGACTAGGATATCATCAATGGTCCATGTAATTTTACTATTAATTTTCAAAATTACTTTCATGACCCTTGGATATTAAATTTTTTTTACCACAGTTTTGGTTAAAAGGATTAACAGAGGTTAAAATAAGATATGAGGTTTAAAATGACACATAAACTTGTTTAAATATTATTTTATTAATTTATTTCAACTTTAGACACTTTATTTTCAAATATATGGCACTTTGGATCCATTTTTCATTAGGTAGACACATATTTTTTGTTTATATTTCATGTATTTACAAGATTATCAACCACCTCACCTATAAAAGGGAACCTCTTATCATCTATTTTTCATGCCTTCTTGAGCCAATTATCTTGACCAAACCCTACCCAAAACTCTTCTAAACTTCCATATATATAGTTTATAGTTTCTGGTCTTCTTAGAATACCAACTCAGTGTTCTTTGAGAAGAGATCCATAGATACATCAGTAAAATTATCTTACTTAAATGTTATAATGTTAATATACTAAAAATTAACTATTTATTATTTTTTCCAATGGAAAATGAGATGATTTCATGCGTACATATGGACTACCATCTTCATGATCGACTTATTTTATTTTTCATCAATTCCTCTCATGATTGGATATATATAGGGATTTAATGATTATATATAGTTTTTATAACATTAATATTTTGTTTTAAAGACATAATATAATCTACATTGTAAAACTCACATCCAGTGTAATATAATAATTTTGTTTGTGTGTATGTGTGGACTATCACCTTCATGAAGCAGTGGGATTAGTTTTTCATTTCCTCCATATATATATAGTCATAAGATTATGTTTACTGAATATATATGATATATATGATATAATTATGATTATGTAAAGGTTAATTTCCATTTTCATTTCTTTCATTCCATCCATTGAAAAGTAAAAACATTACTGGTGCATAAGTGTGGAGTACTGCATTCATGGGGTGTTGTAAATTATTTTTCTTCACTACCTTATTTGAATGGTTATAAAAGTGAATGTGATATATAAATATGATACTCATGAAATAATTAAACTTTTTGAGTTGAAAATTTCATGACTAAGGTGCATGGAATAGAGCTACCACACCAAAACATGTATGAAAATGGAATAGTGAGCACCAAGAGTGATGATTTTTAAGAGGAATTATTAATAAAGGGATAAATTTAAATTATAAGTGAATAATATCTGGTAATATAAGTATGAATATATTTATTTTATTGATTTTTAATAAATCTAATTTTATTATATAAGAGTTTAAGAGTTCATATAAATAAATTCAAGACTTAAGGTATGGGTTTCTGATCTCACTTTTATTTCTTTGAGACATATGCCTTATTCACCACCTTTTTATTTTTTGTGGTGTATAAAATTCCCATGAATAAATTTTATATTGATTTTTAAGAAAATTAAGGGGTTATAATAATTTATCTTAGTTCATCTCTTTGATGAGGTTTTTATCTTGAGATTACTATAGTTTTAAGGGATCTTTATCTCAATGTTGTTTCATTGAGATACATTTCATGTTATGAAAATATTTATGTTTATATGGTGTATATACTTTAACTTGTATATATTATATCAAGAATCTATTCATATTCATGGTAATTAAATTTTAGTTTGAAGTTATTTCTTTTTATGGGTTTATGATTCAAATGTTATCAAAGTTGTAAGGGTTTATGTTACAATATCCTTTGTTTTTGGATTATCAATGTTAAATTTCCATTGAGGGAAACTATATGATCCTTATCCTTTAAAACCTATATAATTTATTCTAATATATTTATTTATATAATTTTCAAGTATTAGTACCATTTTCTTCTCTTTGTTACTTAAAATGATCAATAAAATCTTTTTAAGAAAATATGACCTTATTTATTCTTTTCAGGTCGGGAATATTTCTTCTCTATGTTTATGTTCTTCAAAATGTTTTATATAAGTCTTTCTCTATAAAAAAAAATTTGTTAATGTTTATTTTACTACATTTCAATTTATTTAATAATATTAAAAAATGAATCTTTTCAAACTTTTAAAATATGAGTGACTTTTGAATTTTTACAAAAGTATGAAAAGAATGTTATTTTTTGAACATATAAAACATGATAGGATTTTTCCATTGACATGTATTTTCTTATTCATGAAGATTCCTTTACAAGTTTTTTTGTTATTTTAAATGAAAATAACATTCTATGTATTCTAGAAATTTTTATTTTTTAATTTAACCAAATGAAAATAATAATTCCTCTAGTTTCAAAAAAATGTTTAAATACTATTTTAAAGGTATTTTCTATCTATGTAAACATCCTTTTATGTTTCATATGTTTTATTGGGGATATGATATTGTGATAACATCCACTTTATTTCTATATATGACTTATTATAATGATGTTTTAAAGATTATCTGATGAATCTTATTTCTTTCCCAGAGGTTAATTAATTTTTTATCAAATATTTAAAAATTTAATTTCTCTTATAAAGTTTATGTTATGATAAAATGACCAAGGTTTTTTTGATATTATGGTACACTTATAGACTTTTATATCTGATGGGTGGGACAAAAATTATATATCCGTCAAATAAATTGGGTAAATAATGATGTCTCTAGGGATAATACAAACACAAATGGAGAGTGAACCCAGTTTTATAGGGGCTATATCCACTATGATAGTGTTTGTAGTAATTTGACTAAAGAAATGATAGAATGGGGAAAGAACCAAATCCACTATAGGATTTTTTTATAATATGATATTCTTTGTAGTGATCCTTGACTAAAGAAATTTTTTTCTTCTCTTACATGAATACAACAACTTTATGAATTGCAGTTATGATATGTTCTCATGGCTCATGATTGATTCTGGATGATTTTGAACTCTTATGACATATGTCTTTGATTATGACAAAAAATTATATAATGACTTGTGATTAATTTTATTTCATAGACTGGGTATTAATTCCATAAGTTGTGATCATGCTATTATACCCTTATTCTTATCTTATGATCACTTATTATTATTGATAGATATCTCACATATTTACCCTTACTAAGAATTTGATCTCACCGTTTATTATGTTTTATTTTACCTATGTTATAAACAATAATATTATGTATGATTTTTCTATAACATATTATGTGTGGATAATTTTGAAGGATATTTTGATGTATTCTTATAAAATAATAATATTTAGGTATAATGGTAAAAATGCCCATTTGAGGAGAAATACATGGCTCTTTTATGTAAAGGTTTTTTCCAAATTCACTAAAACTATAAACCTATAAGGTCTTTGGTATGACATTGAATCAATGTTGGATATTTATATTTTAATTGTTGATGGTTAAAATTTGGTCATTTATGTTGGTATCAAATCCAATATGTAAATAATATTTTTTCAGCACTAGATCCTAGTGTACGCATCTGAGATTGTCTCAGTTGGCATTATAGAATGGTTAAGATATATTTATATGTTAAGAAGTAATATGATGAGGATAATTTAGGAGTTAAGGAAACCATTATAGGTTGATAATTTTAATGATTCTCACATGATTAAATTAATAGATATCCATTATAGGTTTCATGTTATGGTATTTTAAAGTGACTAATGAAATGTTCATTGGGTTTTAATATATCATTGAAGTATATGTAACTCATAGTTTAAACATGTGATTTAGTGAGAAGTTATTAATGAATAATGTTATTGGGGAAATAAGTTGAAAAAAACACATAAGATTTAAGGTTAATACATTCTTAGATGTGAAAGTAATTATGGTTTATGGGAACGAAAGGATGATCATATTTTGGGAATATATGTTTAGAAAACCACCAGATTTAAAAGTAATTTTTTAATTAGGTGATTGATTTTATATTATATTTTGTTGAAGTTTACTATATTTGGAACATTATATGATTAAATTAAATAGAATATTATTTTCTAGGAAGGGAATTTATTTAATAAATAAATAATTGAGATAAATTTTAGAAGTATATATATTTTTATGTTTTTATGGTAATTTATTTTATTTTGGTAAATTACTAGTTTATTTTTTATAATAAATGATTAGGGTATATAGATTTTGGTATATAAATTTATGAGTGTTTAATGTTATATAATGATAAATGTTAAGTTGATCTTCATTGAATATGTGACAAATCTTTCTGATTTTTGGTTTTTAATTTGGTTAAGAATATTTTAGAACAATTATAAGGATAATTATTTATTAAATGATTTAATTTGAATATTGGGTGATATTATTGAGGTTTTTGAGATTGGTGAACAGAGGTTTATTCATATTTGATACTATATTAACTTGTGTTAACCATTTTGGTTTTGGGTAATGGGTAGAAATAGGAGGAATAATTTTTCCTCCTTTTGTGGACATTGGGATCAATTAAAAGATAATTTTAGCATTTTAGGAATTAAAAATATCATCATGGTTATTTATCTTATGACTTGAAGTTTGGGTGAAAAAATGATAGAAACACAACCAAAGGATGAAATTATTGGAAGAAATAAAGTAATTATATTCTCTCCTTCTATTTATATTTTTAATAAGATAATTCCTCAAATTTAAGTAATAGGAAGATAAATTTATCGGGTCCTATGTGGAAAATATTTCTCACCTATGAAGTTATACTTTATGAAACACAAGTATGAGTCTCACAGTGATAAATTCATGGTTTAAAAAATATTTAGGATATGATTAGTTTCATAGTTTTAAAATTTTCATTAAAGTAAATTTCAAAATTAAATTTAATTGATGTGGATTAAAAAGTAATTATTAATAGTTATGTATATTTAACTTCCACTTCTTGTAATTGATTCTGAAAAATGTTTTAATACCTTTTTATCGGGCATGAGATGAATTATGAGGATGAAATTTTATTAATGAGGAAGAATGTAACACCCTTATATTTTAAAATTCATTTTTTAAATAAATAACATATTTGAGAGTGTGTACCACATGAAACACTGATCTTAAATGAACCGTGATATACTATAGAAATATTATTATTTAAATATGATGATTATAACCAAGTCGTTATTCTGACGATCATGAATAAGAGAAACAATATTATGAAATATATGTTGAAAATTTTTCCTTATTTAAATTTATTGATTATTTAAAAGAAAATAAGTAATGAATTTTTTATGATAATTATTAAATCATATAATTTTAAGAACAACAAAAGTTTAAAAGGGTCATTTTTCTATAAAACCAGGTTTTCCTTATATCTTTTAATTTTATTTTAAAAATAAATTTATATGTTTATATATTTAAGTTGATAAAATTATTTAACTTTTTATTTCTACATATCAAAATTATCTTAGGGTTTATTTTTGATTTTTTTTAGAAATAGTCATTTTTAGGTGAATAGTGAAAATCACTCATTTTATAAATAATGTCCCTTTTATGACATTATCATGGTATAAAAATGAATTAAAAGTTTATGAAACTTTTTTTATGGAATGAATATACATTTAATAATTATTATAATTATTTTATTAATAGATTTTTTAGCTTATAATATTTTTTTATGTTTTTTAAATCTAAGTAACATTTCTATTCAAATAAAAACTATTTTCAATACTTCTCTTTTAATAATGTTTTCAAATGGTTACTTTCATATTTCATTTGGTTTAAAACAAAAATAAGTCTCATTTTATTAAAAATAAACCAATTTATTTCTTGTGGAACAACAATATACATGATTTTAATATAGAATCATTTTTATGCATAAAACATTCATGTTTGTAAAAATGGTTTTTCGTTATGTTTTGTGAACTAATATTAAAAGTAATTTTTAGAAATAATATATATTAAATCTTATAAAATTTATTTAATATTTATAATTATGACTTTAAAATTATTTAATAATTCTCCTTTTAGTTTTGGTCATAAAGAATAATTTCCATGGTAAAAAATTCTCACTATAGTTAAGACTAAAATTTGTTTAAAAAGGTTAAAATTATGGGATATGGCTAAAAAATATTTATTGATCCCATTTAATGTGGTTATTCCATATTTAATCATTATAAATATGAAAATATTTCAATTGGTTTCCATATTCTTCTTATTATGACTTGTATGTTATTTAAAGTAAAGAATAATTAAAAAATGCAAATTTCTTTCTTTTAATGTATATAATATGTTTACATGTGGACAAAAAGGTTATGAGTGATTAAAAATGGTAATATTGATGATTAAAAAATTATATTTATGATATCAATTAATTTTAAATTTATTATAATAGTGTAATTTCCTAAAATGCTTACACAATGTCGTAGTAACACATGTGAAAGCAGTTGAAAATTCCTGTAAATAATTTAGAAAACATTAAAAGTAATACTTTTTGGATGAATTATGATGTCAAAATAATTTAATGAGTAATTAAAATAGTTAATTTTTGGTTAATTATTTTATATTTTAGTTATATTTTTATCTTGTTGTCTTTAAAGTCAGAATTAATGAATAGTTTATAAAATAAATTTAAATAGTATTTAATGATTAAAAATAATTCTTAAATAACTATAAAATCATAAAAATAATATAATAATTCAATTATATTGTGAATTTTTAAGGATATCATTAATGTTAAATTTATGTTCCATTCTAAATTTTTAAAATTAGTTTCATAACAACTGGATATTGAAATATTTATTACTACAGTTATAGTTAAAAGGGTTAATGAGGGAGTTAAACTAAAATATAAATTTAGCTTGTTTAAATATTATTGATTTAATTTATTTCTACCTTATTCTCACTATATTATAATATATGGTAGTTTTTTATCCATTTTACATGAGTTAGAAAAATATTATATATTTATATTTCATGTATTTACAAGATTACCACCCACCTCACTTATAAATGGGAACCTGCGATACTCTCATATTTACACATTATTGAGTAACATGGTTATTCCAAAACCAAACCAAAACTCTTAAAAAATTACCTATATAAGTTCTAGATGTTTTTGTATTCTTAAAATACCATCCCAAAGGTCATTAAGAAGAAATAAAAAGTAGGTTTCTTGAAGAAGTAGTAATAGTCTTCACCAAATATTTTTATGTTTGTTTCTTCGTATACCTCCTTAAAATATAATTAAACCATATTAATATAATAATATTAGTAAAATTATCTAACTTAAAGTTTATTGTTTTTATATAATAACCATTATCTATTTATTATCCATCCTAATAGAAAATTAAAATGTCATTGTGTGTACGTATGGACTACCATCTCCAAGATCAACATATTTTATTTTTCATCACTGCCTCTCATGGTTGGTTTTATAGATGGATTTTAAGATTATATATGATTTTTATAACATTATTTTGAATCTATAAAGATGAAATATTTTAACATCCCCTGATATAGCACTCTCTCATGTAGCCAAATAAGGTTGGTTATGGGACCTCAAATATGTCTCTGAATATGCCAAAGGTTGTTGACTATCAGTGGGGGTGTTATGAGTATAATTGGGACACCATACCCCCTGGTATATGGTTAAAATAAATTTTAACTGAATAGGTACAAATAAATATCAGAGTAATGTAAAATAGCATAAATATTGTAATATACAACTAGGATGTAAAAGTGGGAACCAATAAACTAATAATAATGAATCATGTAATGACAGGTTGAAATATATCTAAATTTCAATATGACTATAGTACAAATAAAATAAATAAAATAAAATAACTCAAAAGAACCTAGTAATAAACCCCATGTTATTCTCATATCCTAACTCTCAACCATCCGGTAATTAACAATCAGAAACAAGGTCTCTTTCCCTTATCCAAACCAACATTCATGTAATTTGTTTGGGTACCAAACGATGACCCAAATAAGGTTTGAGTAAAACATAGTAGGTTGACACCACTATGTCTAAAAAACCAGTCTGGTAATAAGTGAATTCATTTAAGTGATAGTAGGTGTATTAATTAATCAATTCATACATCAAATAAATCAACTTACTTCAACACCATGTCAGGATGTCTCTGAGCATGTAGCAAAAACATTCCATTCATAACTATAAACCATGGATTGACCACATAACAAGGAAAGTACCTATATATAATAATTTCAGTGTCACTAGGTATAGCCCTAAACATAATCATTTCAACATCAAACAGGGAATATCCCGCTATATAAGTATTTCAACATCAACCGGTCCAAACCCTCTATATAAGCATTTAATCATCACCCATAATAGCCCTATATATAAGAATTTCATCATTAATATATACTAATCCAGCTGTATAATCATTTTATCATCTAGTAATATCCCTTTATGTAATCATTTCATCATCAAATCAACAATTCATAATATTGGGTATATCACAATATCATATCATAAGCCTCAATGGTTAATTATGAAAATTACCCTTTTTATTTCAATTACACTTTCATTTAAAAACAGTTTAATAAAATATCCAATTAATTATTATTCGAGGGTTCTCTCACCCAATGGGTAGCCATAATCTAGATTTCAAAACCATTGATTCCAAAGGGATACAAGTAATAATCCAAACCATAAATTATCATCATTAATTATTTAATTAATTTATGAACATGTTGCATTGGTGAAAATATAAATATTGTAAATACTTCACAATTAAATAGAACATAGGTTTAGGTTTAGACCCCATACCTTTTTTGGTGATTAAGGAATGCTTCCAATGGGAATAATCAGAAAGAAAAGAGATGAGTAAGATCCTAAGAAGGAACCTAGATCACACAAAAATGATATCAAACACCAAAACAATTATGGTCCTGATATTTAAACTAAAATAATAGAAAGTAATGGAAGAGAGGGGAAAAAATAAGAAACAAATCTCCCTAGAGATTTATTTTTTTTACCTAACATTCAGAATAGAGGAAGGTGCTCCAAAATTTCTTGGAAATTTCCCTAGGGTTGAATGAAAAGGGTTCTGCCGAAGGACTGAAAAAATTATATGTGCACGACAAAACTTAAAACCACATATCTCAAGAAGTACATTAACTATAATCCCCTTTTGTGTCCAGTATTTATTATCTAAGAGTTACTCTAAAAAATGTATCACCTCATGTGAATTAAACCCTTCGTAAATATTACAGAATATGTGATGTATAGTCATGATGTGTAATCTAGTTCACACCATGAGCCAGTTCACAAACTATTTTCATTTCATGGAATTTTCCTGGCAGTAGTTATACATCATGTAACTCATCTAAACAACTTGTAAATTCCCAATAGGTATTTTTCACATAAACTTATTCAAAATACCCTGAACTACCTCTAAAGCTTTCCAAACTCGTGGTAAATCCTCATAATCCCCTTTAACAAGTTTATACGTAGACTTAATTAACTCAAAAAAACATACATCCCAAAACATTAGGTCATTATGCTCAAAAAGGATCTTTTTCTCCGAATGAGTCTCGAATGACAAGGTTTAAAGACATGGGAAACCCAAACAAAATAGGTCTAGTGAAAAACTCAAATAGGGAAAAAGATATAAAAATATTGGATCTTACAACCTCCCAGCCATATAACAACTCATCCTCAAACTGATCTAAGCATCACTGTGGGTTTTCGAGGAAAAATTATGTCCATTGTTCTCACATATCAAACTCCCTCTCCTAGGTCTCTTCCTGAATAAATCCATACTACCACTACACTTGAACTAGAGGTATAGTTCTAACCCATATATACTTCTCACTATGGTCCAAAAAATTTATTGGATTCTCCTTAAAGGATTAATCTACACAAATATCAACGTCCTTGATGTCTTTCACATGAGAAGAGTCAGTATAATTTCTTTAAATCTATGACACATGAAACACATCATGCATGTAAATTTATCATTGTGGAAGGCTAATCGATATTCCACTGAACTGACCCCTTACATTATCTCAAATGGATAGACAAAATTGGGTGTTATCTTTCCATATTTCTTGATACGCCATTTCCCCAACCTAGGCGACACTCTAATGAAAACATGATGACCCACCTCAAACCCCAGATGTCGTCTTCGATAGCCAACATAAGATTTCATCTTTCTCTTCATAGTTGCCAATCGTGTCCTAATCAATTGAACCTGCTCAGATGTATCCTTTATGGGACTAGGCCCAATATGTACTAATTCACCTTCCTCTGACCAATAAATATGTGAATGGAATTTCATTAAATACAAATCCTAAAAATGTGTCATATGAATCGATTCTTGAAAGTTTTTATTATATAAAAACTCCCTTGGTTCTATATTCTGCTCCCATGAACCACCAAAATCCAAAACAAAGGCTCATAAAATATCCTATAGAATCTGAATAGTAAACTTAAATTGACCTTCATTAAGATGATGATAGGTTTTTCTCAAAATAAACTATGATCCTAGATCCTTTTGAATATGTAACACCCCTAAATTCTAAAGTGAGAACCTTATATTCGATAGCGGGTATGAAATGAGACATCAGGCGCGTAATTGGATATAATACCATGATATGTTAAAACATATTTACTATTTAAAATAATACATGATATATTTTATTTTAATCTTTATTCATGAAACACTGACTTATCATGCATTACACTCAATAGTGACCTTCTTCGATGGCTTGCGTTGCACGCATCACCGAGTTTTACTGAACAATAATATATTAATAAAATATTATTATTTAATATATTAAGATATAAACTAGTCATTATGAATATTATTAAATAAATTATTAAAATATATGGTTTATATAAATAGATAATTAATTCATGGGTTACCAATTAATGAGAAACAAAAATAAGAACAAATTGGATATTAAAAATAAATATTTTTATTTTTATGCTTCTAAAGGAGTTTTATCTTAATAAACATAATTAATTACAATTAATTAATTATTTTTATGAAATATTTATGTTATATATTCAATAAAATGTTTTTTATATTCATCTATTAGTTTTTATATTCATAAGATAAGAAAAAACTCTGTTTTACACATTAAAACCCTATATTTTTTTAAAGGGGATTTTATATTCATTTAATGAAAAACCCATTTTGAATATGAATTTTGACACTGTTATTGATTTAATATTTAAAAATAAAATTCACCTTTTAAATATAAATATAATAATTAGGTTAGTGTTAATTTTTTATGTTTTTACGAAACATTTCATTTTTAATGAATAGTTAAAAATACTGCATTTTAGTTCAAGACTTCTTTTTCATCTGATTTATTTATATGGTTGAATATTTTTTAATATTTATTTTAAAGCTTAATTAGATAATATTTTTATAAATTAATACAATTTAGGTTATTATAATAAATTTGAATTTGAATTTGACTGTAAAAACGTAGAAAACCTTTGGACGTTTTTACTTTAAAAACCAGTGTTGTCATCCCGCTTACGGGCTTAATTTTAAATTAATTTCTTCCACTTATGTGATTGGAATTTGGAAAAATTGATTAAATATTTATAATCATAATAATTTCTAATTTCTAATAAGTTCAACTTAGTTTTTGATCAAAAATATTAGTGAATGTAATTAAAATTAATTATAATTATTAAGGAAAAAATAAGCTTAATAATGAACAAAACCTTTAACTTAACGACCCAAATGGCCTAGACACTTGTACAAACCCTATTATGTATAACTATCTCATACTTAAATCTTCCATTATTGAGTTTTTTTTGTTTGACTTTTTTTTGGTAATAACATGTGTACACCAAACATCCTTTCAAAAATACCAAGTGAGTCATTTTCCTTCCCTATAAAAGGACACCACCTCTCCCACTTCTTCACACCTATAAAACATCTTAGGTTTGGCCAAGATCTACCCAAATAGATTTCAAAAATCTCTCCCCTGGAACTTTAATCCCCCATTTCTTAATAAATCCTTCCAATTAATCCTTTTGGTAAAAACCAAAAGCAGTTACACGATTAAGAGGTAACGTCTTCTCTCAATCTTTTTAGTTTAATTTTCATTTTCCACTCCCTGTACACTTATTATTATATTATTAAATAAAAAAAATATTATCCTCAGTATAAAAGTATTTTTTATGATAATACTTCAACCTACAATTACACATACCTCCATCTAATGGGTAACGAACATATTGTTTCTATGTACAGCAAACTACTGCCTCACGAAACGATGATTGTCCATTATTCCATTACCACATATCATAGTGGTCATTATAATAGAAAATATATTTATATATTATATATATGATATTTATAATGTCTTTATTCTTCTATAATATTTATATATAACATTCTTTTATGCTTTCCATCTGGTGTAAATATGATATTTTTTTTTGAGAAAGTGTGGACTACCACCCCCTCAAAGCAATGTGACTCATTCATGCCATACATGGAATATATAGAGGATGGTTTTAATAAACCTATGTAACATGTATAACATATATATGATAATTTAATAATAATATACATATGTATCATTTTTTTCATTCTTTTAATACAACAAAGAAATGAAAGTAGCATTCATGCGTACGTACAACCTACCATATCCATGAACGGTGCACTTCATTTCTAATCTCCAAATATTATGGACTATTATAAATAAATATGTAATGAATATAAAATATAATTAAGTCATGTTTTACATTTTTGATATGATTAGATCGTGATATAATAAATAGTAACAGTAAGTAACAAGTCAAAACATACTTGAGAAAACTAATCAATTAACACCCGAAATAGTTAAAATAATGAAAGATTTTTAACAAAAGGGTACTAAAATATTATAAGAAATTAATATATTATATTATAAACATCATTATGGATATTATATTAGTTAGTAACATATTTTAAACCACTATACATGAGGTTAAATACCACAAAACATAAAATAAGTATATGTTAAGGGAATTTCATCTGAAATTACATTCCATTGAGTCTTATTTGTTATTATGCGCCAATTCACTTTTATTTTGTGTATATACTACCTTTGTCATGTTATATCATGAATCCACTTATTCTCATGATATTATAAGTTTCATTTAATGGAAATCATTCTGAAGATTATTATTTAAATGTTTTAAAGTTGTATAGGACACTTTGGAATGTTTTGAAATTATTCTTCTCAAGAATTTTCTTAATGATAATATTTAAAATATCACTTAATTTTGTAATAATTGTTCATATTAAATTTTATTTAATGTCTATATTTTTATATGACGGATATTCATATTTCCTAAACCATATATGATTTCCCATATGGTGTTTACTTTGAAAATTATTTGATTAATTGGGGAATTATTGATAAATATGTATTTTTTATTCAATACAGATAATTGATAATCCATTTCATTAATTAATTAATTAAATCAATAAATATTAAGAATGATTTTTATATTCAATGGTGGTTGAAGCTCTAAATTTATATAGCTCCTCGATGCATCGTCATGTTCTCATGAGATGATTAAGTTGGCCAAATTAAATAGGTTTATACCTATAGTTTTAAACTGTCTTAAGGATGGATCTTGACAGTATAGGTCATCATGTGCCTAAGACATGAATTACAATAATTAATAATCTCCTTCATAGATATTTCAGTTGTTATTTATTCATGATATTTTTCTTTGACATATTTATGGATACATTTAATTTCAGTTCATTAATTAAATGGAATGTGTACCAGTTTCTTACCTTATCATATTGAATTTTTCTTATCTAGTTATTTGAATGGCATATTTTATCATTTATTTTCCTTTCCATGTTAATTTATTCTCATTGATTCACTATTTATTCTACTTTACATACCCTTACTGATCATTTTAGCTCACACTTATTATGTTTCATTTCTCCATGTTATGAAGAAGAAATCATTGAATAAGCTTTCAAGAATGTAGTTTATTTCATTTTTTATGTATCATGTTTGTAATTTATATTCCCAATGTATTATGGGTATAGTGTAAGTAATATGGATTTTCAAGACTATTAAACTGATCGGTCCTTCAGTATTACATTCCTTGTAATCATTCCAATGTAATAATGTAATGCACCAGCTCTGGGTTTCTGGGGTCGGGGTGTTACAATTGGTATCAAAGAAAGTTTAGCAGAATCCTTGGAAAATAGATTTAGAAAAACATAGATTATAGAGAACAACCCTAAGATAGTTCTTGAGAATAATTATACAATAACATCATAGAATTTTTGTAAGGTAGTGATTATGTGGGTATTCCTAGAAATGTATCCCTATCTAGATACTACAAGTGGGTGTGGTTTTGGAACATATGTACCTAGGATAATAACTCTAAAAAGGTGTTCCTGGACTAACTCAGAGTAACCTGGTACACGACAACGGGCCTTCCTACTCACCTAGTTTGACACTCCTGGGGGGTACACTTAGGGTAGCTCACATTTTATTTTCCTACTATTATGAAGGATTTGAAATTAAAGATTACCACAAAGTAACCATTTTTTAGATTCTAGGAAACATGATGCAAAAAATTTATGTTATGTTCTATACCATATTTAGAGTTATAAAAAGTTCACAATTTTATGAGATAATACAGTGTATTCTGTTGTTTAGTAATGGTTCCTGGAAGGAAGAATGGTATCATTACTCATGGAAAATGAAAAGATTTCTGTACAGAGTAATCAAATACATTTGGTATTGGATCTGAGAAAGTTATGTATATATTAGGGAAGCTTAGTCAGGTCATGAAAAATAACCTTTCACAAATGGAGAAACCTATTACATGGAGAGAATATTCTATACTGGATCACTTTATGTGGAAGAATACTCCATAGTTTAGTGGTTCTACCAATCCTATGTATCTAATAAATGCATTAAGACTTTGTAAAAGATATTTACGGCCTTGGAATGCATCTAAAAGGAAAAGGTTTCACTTGTGGTCTATTTTCTCTAAGGTGATGTTGACGAGTGGTGGCCTCTAATATAGAATACAAGGGAGGAAGAAGAAATTGAACTCATGGAATGGATAAATTTTAAGGATACATTATTTGATAAATAATTTCCTCGTGATCAAAAAATTGAGATAAAGAGAAATTTCCTTGGATTAAAGAAAAATGAAGAAAAGAGTTTTGCATATTATAAAGTTACCTTTTGAAGGTTATTGAGGTATTCTATAGATTATATACGCAATATAGAGTGATATATTGACCACTACATTGAAAGACTTAATCAAATTCTATAAAGGGAACTAGTTTTTTAAAAAAATTCATCATATGAAGAAATAGATTTATGTACCATAATAATGGATAAGGATTTCTCTAAGTCTTATGGATTTAATGGAAACCAAGAGAAGGATAGGTCTTTAGAACACCATGAAAAAGGGAATGAGTCAAATAATATGAAGGGAATGAAGTATCTTCCAATATTAGATTGTAAAGACCCGTAAAATTCAAGGAAAATTTTTTCTTAATTTTCTTTAGAATTTTACAAGAGCGCGGTTTCTGACGGCACCTGATTCCGAGGCCCGGAGTGCCCGGAATTAATTTCCGAAGTTTGGCTCGGGTACGTTCAGTGAACGAACGAGCGGGAATTCCTAACTTTTGATCCGGTGCTCGGAATTGAAATCCGAGGGCACCGATGAACTCGCAGCGCCGATTTTTGCTTAAGAGGACTTTTCCCGAAGGTGCGTTTGCTGAGGAGGAGTTGTTAAAAAAAAAGGGGAGTTAAATGTGAAGTAATAAAATTGTGTTACAATTTTATTTCATATTCTAAGTTGTTAACCTATGTGTGGAAGTTGGGTGGGACCTACTTGTTGTTAACTACCCTTGAGAGAATAAAGGTGGGGTGGGGCCCACACGAGCCCAACCCCTCACCTTCCCTAACTCCTCTAAACCCCCCACTTAAGATGTGTAACTCATCTTAACCTTTAAACTTCCCATTAATTGGGTGACTTTCCCTCTCCTCACTTTAATCATGCCAACACACTAATCCAATTAATGGAATTAAGTTTTTGATTTTTGAACTCATAGAATGTCTTAATAAAATAAGATTAGCTTATTTTATTTTTGGGGGTTAGATTGGTTGTGTTGAGGATTGGAGGAGAGAGCTCTAAGTCTCTTGAAGAACTTCATCTTCTCCGGCGAAGAACGTCATCATCCTCAATGAAGAACGACAACACTTCGTCAAGGATCATCGACTCGGCGACCCGGTATCTTCGGACCTCTTCTTCCTCCTCGGACCTTCTTCGTCGGCAAACGAAGATCCGCCAACGACGTGTCTCTTCGGGCATATCTCTTCGTCAACGGATTTGACGAACGACGACCGCGACGCCCGACCTCCGCGACGCCGTCTTCCGCGGAGCGTAGGCGAATCTTCAAATCTTAAACCCGAGGTAGGGGTTGTCGATTTCTTTTGGTTTCCTTATTTTATTCTTGATCGTGATTTTATCAAGACTAACGTGTGACTTGATTTTATTTTGAGTTGCGTTATTATTTTAACGTGAGGGGGGCCGGACCGCACGAACACGGCCGAACCCCCCCTCCATCGTTCTTGTTTAATTATTTTTGCGGAGGAAAGCAAGTGGCGTGGTGCCGTCGCACCACGCGGATGAACGTGCATTTATCTTACGCGATGTCGTCACGCGCACCTTGGAAGAAACAACAAGAACACGACGCCGTCGCGCCGCGTTGAATGATTATCAAAGTACGGCGAAGGGGCGCGGTGCCGTCGCACCACGCCGGATGACGAACGTCGCGGCCGGTTCCGGGCCGCGACGGGACGAGAAGACCGCGGCCGGTTCCGGGCCGCGGCGGAAGAGAAGACCGGCGGCCGGGCCGCCGGCGTCGGAAGTCGAAGGCGGGACCGGAATTTCCGGTCCCGTTGGTAAAAACCGGCCGGCCAGCTGGCCGGCCGGATGACTTAAAACCGGGGAATTTAATTCCCCGGCCAACCCTTGAAAACCCCCCTCTTAAAGAGGGGGGGCGGTTCTTGAGGGAAGGGGGCAGCCGCCCCCTTGGTTCGGCGCCAGCAGGCCCCCCCACGTGGGGGGGGGGGCGGTTTTAAAAAAAAGAAGGGGCGCGGCCCTTGTGCCGCGCCGCCCCTCCAGAAACCGCGGGGCTTAGCCCCCGCGTGCGCTGCCTCGCCGCGGCCCGCCGCCGCCGCGGCCCGCCGCCACCGCATGCGCCGCGGCCCGCCGCCGCCCCCGCGGCCCGCCGCCGCCGCCGCCGCGGCCCGCCGCCGCCCCGGGGGGGGGGGGGGGGGGGGATCGGGCCGGGTCGGCCCGGACCCGGACCCCCCCGTTTCGAACCAGATTTGGTTTTTGGCCCATAACTTGAGCCTCGGACCTCCGAATGACGAACCGTCTGCGGCAACGCGATCCTTGGATCGAGACGGTCGTTTCGGTATATCGTACTCAAGGTTTCGGAAGACTTTGGGTTCGGCCGGGTTGTTTCGTACACGAAACCAACCGGGCCCTCGGAGCGGAAACGCTCATAACTTGAGCTACGGACGTCCGATCGACGTACCGTCAGCTGTGGTAGTTTCCTCTAAGTGAGACGGAACTTTTGGCATGCTCCGCCCGAGGATCGGATACATGCGGAGTACGGTTGGGTTGGTTTTTCCCTAAAAACCAACCGGGCCCCTGGGACGAAAATGCCAATAACTCTCAGACCGGGCGTCCGATCGACGCGCCGTCTGTTGCGTTAAGTTCCTGTTGACGATACAGAACTTTTGGATACATCAACTCTGGTCTTTGTGACAGTTGATGTATCAGCCTCTCGGCTCGTGGAGCGGATCCTCCAAACGAGCTTACTGTGTGCGGGAACCCTAGTGCTGGCTGCGACTGTTACTGTGACGACTGCTACGACAGCTACTGTGACTGCAACGACGACAGTACAGAGATCCTGTGTGGATTCGACGACGACGACAACAGCACTCAGCGATCCTACGTGGAACAGTGCTACCGAACCTGTGTGAGCTGAATCTTCAGTTTACCTTGGGCGGTGGAGCGCTCGAGTGTAGCGGCGGACCCGTGGTACTTGACAGTGGTGGTGCGCTTGGATGCAGCAGCAGACCCTTGGCGGTGGAGCGCTTGGTTGTAGCGGCAGACCCGCGATACTCTACGGAGTGTATGCGCTTGGTTGTAGCGACAGACCCGCGACGGTGGAGGCGTGCGTGCAGAGTACGGAGACCGTGTAGCCGGCTGAGACCTGACGACTGCTTGACCGACTCGACTTGGAGTGAGTCGACTAGCCCAGTGGACGGAGCGCCCGGTATTTGTCGGCAGACCCACGGCGGACGGAGCGCCTAGTAGTTGGCAGCAAACCCGCGGTACTCATCAGGAGGAGTACCTCAGTAGGCTATCTGGGTGAGCGCCCGGTATTTGGAGACAGACCCTCAGCGGACGGAGCGCCCGGTAGTTGGCCGCAAACCCGCAGTACTCGACAGGAGAAGTACCTCAGCAGTCTTAGGTTAGTGAGCGGCGGCCTCGGAGTCGTGACAGGACCACTGTACACTCTAGAGACGGAGCTCTTCAGCAGTTACGGTTTCGATAATGAAAATCCTGGTTTGAGCTGAGTCAATGATCTTTTTGTTTCCTCATGATTGAGATGGGTCGCTTGATAACTTAGGTATATGTATGGGCATATACCTGGGTAATAGTTATCCGTTGATTTCATAAACTTGTTATAAACTGTGTGAACTTGTACTGTTATCCTGTGTGGATTTACTGATTACTCTTCTTGTGGATTGGGTTGTTCTTGGGCTCGGTGTCGGAGCCGAACGGAAATTGGTGACATAGGTATATGTATGGGCATATACCTAATCAATACTGGATGTTACTTTGTGATTGTATCTTCTTGTGGTTTATCCTTTGTGGATTTCAGGAGACCTTCGGGGGGTCTCGGGGTCCCTACTGAGTATCTTATACTCACCCCTGCACGGGCTATGCCCGCACTTCGTTGTGTTGGTTGCAGACGACGGACAGTGCTGACTGCGGTTGAGGCTTCGGAGTAGGTCGGTACCCGGAGGAGGACCACTGAGCGGGACGTGCTCGGAGCGGACAGTTGGACCGAGGAGTTGTGGAGCTATCTGTACCTACCCTTCAGGTAGGATCCGTGGTGGACGAACCAGGAGCTGAGCCATCTGTACCTACCCTTCAAGTAGGAATCGAGGAGGACGTTCCAGGAGCCGCTTGTACTTTCAGTTGCTGTTTTCCCTTTCGAGTTGTACTTTACTTTACAGTTGGGCTTGTATTTCCGGCCCCTTTTCTTCAGCACAGTTGTTCTAGTTTTGTGTACTGCTTTTCTTCCGCTTGTTTCTCTGAGGTGCTTGTTTACTTTTTTTAAGGCAATGCCTTCCCTTTTTACTGGGATTTTACGCCTTGGTGCTAGTCGCCAGCCCCTGGACTATGGAAGGCGGGCTTGGGGTAGTCACGGCACGGGCCCCGAGGGCGGGTCTTGACAGAGATAACTGTGGAATGAATTTCCTTAGTAAATGTTCTAAAGGATTATGATTTTTATATATGTGTGGAGAAAAGTGTCACCAGGAAAAATAATGAAAAGTAAATAAGTAAAATATTGTTATTCAATGTTAAAAATGTAAGGAGATAAGGAACTACGCAATCAAATTCCACAAGGGTCAAGACAATATACCTCAGAAGAAGCTAAGAGATCATGGTCAAGCATATGTTATTGACACTACTAAAGTGGAATGATTAATGTACTTTTATTTTTTATCTAAGAAATATGTTATAAAAATATTTCATTTCATAATATGATTTATGAAATATGTAAGGATTGTATTTTAGTACTTTTAAAATAAATATTTGAGACCATATGATGAATGGTGCCAAGAAACGTTATTCATTAGAAAGTTAAACTTTTCAAAAAAAATGTGATTTTGGGAATGAAAACCCTTAATATTTTCCTGATGTTGAGATAATGGTGGAGAGGATATTGATTTGGACCTGTTCTTACTACCTTGTAATTGATTAATGACTTGTCTACAAGTGGTATATTCCGTCCATGATGTATTTTACAACATGTTTGGATTTAAAAATTATATTCAATAACATGTGTCTTACTTAAAGAATAAGTATGAATTCATGTTTCTAATAATTTTATATGGTGATTCCAGTTATTAAAATATTTTAAGAGGATAAATGATGAAGTTATTCACATGTTTAGAATGTGAAAATTTAGAGCTACTTCATATTGATTAATGGTCAATGATAAGTTCATTTTGTAAATTTAGTGACTCTCTTTCAAAAGTAATTAGATCGTAATCTGTCAAAAAATTAGCCATTTATAAAAAAAATTAAGATAATAATTGGATGATATTTTAGAGGTTAGTGTATTACTTCACAATATGATGCATCATGTGTTAAGAGATGAAGTAGAAATAGTTAAAGGTGTAATAAAAGAAAAATATTATGTTTATAGAAATTCATATTTACTTATATTCTTATAAAGTGAAATAATTCCTTAACTATAGAAATAAAATGGTTTTGAAAGAAACATTTTATCCTATTATCATCATTTTTTATGATACTAATGACCTTTATTCACACCTATGGTTTATCGTTTTGTGGTGAACAACTTTCATCAAAACATGTTCTCTAACACTCTCCATCAGAACTTGATTTTCTGATTATTTTTCTTCTATATCCATGTTTCAATTTCCCACCTATGTTCTCCTAATAGGGAACCTAGTTACATAATAGTTGTACTTTCCTTTATCAATTATTAAGAATATGTGATATAAACCCTTTTTATGTTGTGGGTATTTCAATAATATTTTATTTTCAATCCCTATATCACTGAGATCAACTTGAAATTTCTAGTAATGACTAAGAGATGTTTTAATAATATTTCAAGGATATAGTTTATTTTATCTTATTAAGTATCGTGTTTGTAACTTCTATTTCCCAATGTGTTATGGGTATCATGTATATAATCTAGATTTACAAGACTGTTAAACTGATCAGTCCTTCTATATTTAATTTCTTTTAACCACGACTGTGTAATAATGTAATTCACCGGTTCTGGGCTTCTAGGGTTAGTTCATTATAGAATACCCTGTCAAAACCAAGATCTAAAATGAGGACCTCTATCAGAAACAATATTCATCAAAACACTATGCAACCAAACTATTTCATGTACATAGAGAATAACCAGGTAATCAATTGTGAAAGTCTCCCTAATAGGAAATAATTGGGATACCTTCATCAGTAAATCTACAATCAACTATACTAAATTGTTCTTATAGGGTTTCCTATTTAATATTTTGACAAAATCCATAGTGAAATCATCTCATTTCCACTACAGAATGGGATGGTTCTTCAATAGTCTAGTTGGCCTCTGATGCCCATCTTTAACCTACCAAAAACAGAAGCAACTCACTATATATCTCGATACCTCCTTCTTAGTTCTTAACCACTAGTACTATCTTTAGATATCAAGATATATCTTTTTCAAACTAGGATGTACGGTCAATCTAGAAGCATGAAACTCTCATATGAGCTCCTCATGAAAGCCCGTATAAAACCCTACTTGGCCATGAAAAAGAAGAGAATATCCTCTACATAGAGACCATACTAATGGTTTATCCCCACCATATAAAGTGTATCTCATAACTAGAACCTATAGATAATATAACTATTATTTCATGATTCAGTATACAAGCACGGGTATGATAAAAATCAAAGTTATAGCTACTTGTCCCTAGGAATCTTGAACAACTAGATGCATGTCTACAAAGAGTTTCATCATCTACCACTCATCACAAGACTCCTGCACTGCCTCTATCTACATCTTCCATCTCAAAGAATTAGTAATAAAGTTTCCTTTCCTATTTTTAAAGATAACTCAATGTCTAAAATACTATAGATACTCAACCCACCTCCTCTACCAAAGGTTCTGGTCGTACTGAGAAATGATGTACATGAGGCTCTTGTGGTTTTTTAATACCAAAAAAAACTGACCCAAAATATAGTGTCTCCAACATATCATTGAATGTACTACCATATCTAAATCCATATTGTGAATACATTAATTACTCTCATGTGGTCTCACGTATCTACAACCATAAGCAACCACATGATCCTCCTACGTAGGAACTTCTTCAATTCCAACTATAAATGTTTCATAGTACATGGTATATGATTTAACAAGAATAGTTAAAGTGGGTACATGTGATAAAGTTATCCTATGTTTCAGCTCCTAAAAATCCCTCTCACAAGCATCTAACCAAACAAACTTCACTACTTCCCTAGTCAACCCAACTATTGGTGCTTCTAGATGGGATAAGTCCAATATGAAACATCAGTAATAACCTATTAAACCTAGAAAACTATGAATGTTGAAGACATTCTTGGTTCACTCTCAATATATCAGGGATGAAACTTTCTCTCGGTACACTGAAACTCCGAATTCTGATATGGCATGGCTCAAGAAGAGAACTTTATCAATCTAGAAACTACATTTGGTTATCATGGAATAAAGATGATGATCTCTCAATGTACTCAAGATGATGTCTATATATCGGTCATGATCATCTACAAATTGAGATCACACTAATTTTTCATTGACAAATACCCTCCCCAAACTGATATATATAAGGATAAAAGATCCAATTCATCATATCCATAAATACTATCAGTTCATTCGTCAAACCAAATGACATCATTATGAACTCATACAAGACATACTGGTTTCTAAAACCATTCTGAGGTACGTCTGATGGTCTCACTCTCAATTGGAAGTATCATAACCTAAAATTTTACTTGGATAAGATTTTATCACCTATCAACTAATTGAATAGTTTTTGATATGTGCAAGCGGATATCAATTCTTGACCTTTATCTACTTTAACATCTAATAATCTACACAAAAGTGAAAATTCCAATCAGCCTTCTTGGAAAATGGAATTAGAGAACTCCATATAGATTTACTATGTTATGTGATACCTTTTTATTCTAGATATTCCATCCAAACTTTCAACTCATGGGCATCTGTTTCTTCTATTCTATAAAATAGGGTAGAAAATAACTCGACTCCCTGCACAAACTAGATCATGAACATGGTCTCTTATTTGGGTGGTAATCCATCAAAATCATCAAGAAATACATCTTTAAAGCATTATACCATTGGAGGGAAATAATCATGCTACATTACAACATCATCTAGAATAAGGGTTTATATCTAATCCATGAGATAATAAATCTTCACTAAATTTTTCATTTGTTACTAACTGAAATATCCTACTTACCTTGGTTAGAATAGTTGCCTCCTTTTGGAAATAGGAAGGTAACTCTCCTCTACTAATAGTCAATTTGATCTTGCTATAGAACTATAAAATCAATACCAAGAATCAAATCAAGACCTATCATTTACAACAAAAACGGTTCCCATAAGAAATAGTAACAATTGATTTCTCGATAACACGCCTGGTAATGTTTGATATTCGCTAACCTCACTCCCAATAGTGTATCGATTGTCAGAAAACTATTCAATTGTTTCATAACCAAGCACAAACCATTTTTAAATAGAGAAAATAAAAAAGGAATGTGATTCTCTTATATCTATTAAAACTTGAGAAAGGGTAGACGATACAAGAATCATACCACTAATAGTAGATGGTTCAGAATCCACAATAACTGTAATAATCTACATAATGTTCATATGACTAACTCTTATTCCCTAGGATGCAATATAACTCCCCTGATATGTTCCCTCTTCATGGTACTTCTGTTCCTATGCAAGGGTACCATGTCCCCTTCCTTAACTTGAATGTCCTGTGGAACCCAAGATACCTACCTGGTGAGGGGTAACTGAGTACTTCCCAAAATTGGTTACCTGTCCTAATCACCTTCCACTATTATGTTGTTACATGCCCCCATAAAACCTATATAAGTTACCCATCCTACCATATTCATGACACTCCAACATAGGGTATGGACATTGATACTACTTTTGGCCCAACTTTTGACATTGATAGCACTACAACAGAACTCTATCCTGATATGGTTTCCCACTTCTCTAACTTCTCTTCACACTATTTACTTGTAGATTTCTATCATATAATCACTTATTTCCACAAAAAGAATAACTCCCAATTTTCCCTACAAAAGTAGTCTAGTTGCTAATTCATGCCTCTCTCAGAATGCCTAATTTTTCAAATATTAAAAGCTAACACCTAAAACCTAATCTCCTAGAAAATACAATCATGAAAATGTCTCACCCTGTAGATCTCATAAACTAAAAATGATAGCACGAATCATTGTTGGTCGTTGAAGTGTCCTGCAATGTCCATTACTAATATTACATCCTTTTTCAGATGTATGAACTTTAAAGGATTATCATCCCTCAATGTATTAGTATAGAAGTTTCTTAATACATTCACCTTGAAGTCCATCCAATATAACTCGTATTTCCACCCAAATGAATCTAGAATATCCCAACAACACCTGAAATGTCCCTAAATCATATTTATATATATATATATATATAAACATTCACCCTCTTATCTATGTGTTTCTCAAGATTCTTTAAGATCATCTGGACTGACTCGATCTACAAGTTGACTACCTAGGGGCCTCTCTCCCCATTTAATATAGGTGGATCATGTAGCTAAAACTCCCTCTTCATCTCAGATATTAAAAACATGTTGTGAACAATCTCCCATTCCATTGATCACATGACCCTCAGGAATTTTTTTCAAAGATAAACATATATCTGATCCTCATGATATATATGAAACTCTGAATCATATGCCTTAAGAGCGTGCATATTTCTACTCTCCTGATGCTCAACTCAAAGATGTCAAGGAGGAATTTTCTCTACAATACAAACACACCCCTTAGATTACTAGCTAAAAACATGGTCAACCTCAATTGGTGACAACAAAAGAGAACCAATGGCTCATGGTCTCTTGAAAAATTACATAAAAGTTTTTTTGTATGAAATAAGAGTTCTTTCTTTACATATAAAAAATATAATAGGTGTCTCATATCATATTTCACATATGCATGTATATCACATGAAATAAATACATCCATATATTGAATAGTGCATGTCAAGATATATCTCTACGTGCCTTTCATGATGTATGCATACTCATTTTACACCATACAGGGCCAATAGTACAAATCTCAATAATAAATAACATCACACATCATGTGAATCACTCTAGGATAAATAACATCAACTTTAACAAGCGAACATCATGAACAACAATCCCATCCCTGGGCACTCATATTTTCCCCCATACATGGGTAATCTAATCCCTTGCACAAGATCATTAACAAGTCCCAACACATCCTAGTATAATTTTTACCATTCCTAAATAGTAAATAAATAAAAATAAAAAACCTACTCCTTTGATACCACTTCGTAACATCCCCCGATCTGGTACTCTCTCACATGGATAAATCTGGTTGTTACGGGACCTCAAGAACGTTTCCCCATATGCCAAATTCTTTCAAATAGAAACGAGGTGTGATTAGTATAGTGGGGAGACTATAACCATGGTATATGTTTTGAATAAATCAAAAGTAAATAGGTATAAATAAATATTGGAGTAAGGTAAAATAGAAGAAACAGTACAACATACAACAAGGAAGTAAAAGGAGGAAACAATAAACAAATAATAAGGAATCATGTAATGAGAGGCTAAATATATCTAAATGTAAAACTAAGTGTTGTAAAAATAAAATAAATAGTTGGGGCAAGTAAATTTTGAATCCCATTTTCGTCTCATCTTCTAACTCCATCCCATCCAGTAATCAACAATTAGCAACATGGTCCCTTTCCCTTATCCAAACATGTATACATGTAATCTTCTCATATATGGAGACCCAAAAAGGGGGTGAGTAAAACTCATTAAGTCAACACCACCATGTATAAAAACCAATCTGATAATATGTGCATGCAATAAAGTGATAACATGTGTATTAATTTATCAATTAATACATCACATAAATTAACCTGCTTCAGCACCATGCCAGAATGTCTTTGAGCGTATAGCAAAACCATTCTAACCATGACCATAAACCATGAAATAACAGCATAACCGAGAAAATGCCTCTATATAAAAATTTCAAAATCACCAGTCATATCATTATATATAATCATTTCATCATAAAACTAGTCCAGGCCCACTATATAACAATTTCCGCATCAAATGGGACAAGCCCACTATATAATAATTTCAACATCATCGGATATAACCCTATATATAAGAATTGCAACATCAATCTGGGATAATCCATCTATATAAAAATTTTAGTATCTGGTCATATCCCTCTTTATAATCATTTCAGTATCAACCCAAAAATTTATAATGGTAATTATATCACAATATCACATCATAAGCCTCAATGGTTAATTATTAAAATATAACATTTTTCTTTCAATTACACTTTCATTTATATATCAAATTATCAAAATTCATCTCAAAATATTATAATATATTTCCAATGATCTTTTATATCAAGAAATCTCCTGCAATCTGATGTCACGATAAACACACTTTAATCCATTATCCAATTCATTATTATTCAAGGGTTCACTCACCCCACCAGTAGCCACAAGCAAAGTTGAAAAATCATTGATTCCAAAGGGATCCAAGGAATAATCCAAATAATAAAATATCACCATTCATTATTTTATTAATTTTTTTCGATGTTGAATCGGTGAGAATCAGAATATTTTACATAGTACATGATTAAACAGACCATAGGGTTAGTTTTAGACCCCCTACCTTTATCTAACGATTAAGAAATGATTCCAAATAAAATCATCAATAAGAATAGAGGGGATGAAGATCAATATAAGAAACCTAGATCATGAAAAAATGAGTTCAAACCCCAAAATAATACCAATCAAGATATTTATACCACAAAGACGTGGAGAAATGGAAGAGAGGGGGAAACCTAAGAAAAAAACTCACTCAAGAACGATTTCTTGAATTGGATATTCAGAATGGAGGAAGGTACTCTAAAATCACCTAGAAATATCCTTTGGGTTGAGAGAGAATGGTCTCACTGAAGGAATAAAGAAATTATAAGTGAACGGAATAATATAAAACCACAGATCACAAGAACTACATGGTGTGTAACCCTCTTTCATGCCATCTATTTCTTATTTGAGAGTTGGCTAGAAAACATGTCACCTTGGGTGAATTAACCCCTACCCAAACATTACACATCAAGTAATGTAGATTAATGGTGTTTAATCTAGTTCACACCATGAACCAGTTCACAAACATTATTCATTTCAAGGTATATTCCCAGTAGAATTTACACATTGTGTAACCCATTTACATGACGAGTAAATTCCCTACAGATAGCTTTCATCTCATCTTTAAAAAATCACCTGAACTACCTATGAATCATTACAAACTCATTAGAAGCCCTCGTAAGAGCCTTTAACACATTTATTCTCGTACTCCATTAATTCAAAAAAACACAAATCCTTGAAATTTAGGTCATTTCCCCCAAAAAGGCTCTCCATATACGAATGGTACTTGATCAATAATGTTTAAAGATATAGGAAACCCAAAAAAAGAGGTCCAATGAAAAAATCAAAGAGGGAAGTTCCAAGAAAAATATGCGATCTTACAAATATTATATGCCTTCTAACCCTCTCATACACTATAAAATGATAACTTTTCTCGTTCGTATGCATGAACTAATACCCTTATTAAGTGATGTGATTTTTTCCAATTTCCACTTTATATATATGGTTGTAGGGATAGATTTAACTAGTATATATGTTATAATTATTATTCTATAATGGTGAACTACTACTTACCATTCTTTCATTACATCCATAAAGAAGTGAAAACATAACATGTTCATATGTGAAGACTACTACCTATGTGATATTATGTTATTTAAAAGTGTATATAATGTATAAAAATGAAACATATAAAATGAATAAGATTCAATGGATGATGAAACCATGAAGAAGGTGCATGGATCAGAATTGTTGACCTAAAATATATATGAAGCATGGAACAGTGAGCAGCCATAGTGATGATTTTAAAGAGAATTTATTAATAAAAGATCAATAAAAAATTATAAGTGAATCCTATCAGGTATGATAAGTATTAATATTATAATGACCTTACTAATTATAGGCTATAAATTTCTGAGGGGTTTTTTCTGTGGGTTTTTTTGGGAATTGGGATTCATAACCAAGTTTCAAGAGTTTTAATTTCCATAAATAATATTTTTTTATGAGGTTTGAGTCATTTATGGGTGAAAAAGATTCTCAAACAAGAAACAAAAGAGGTCAGTGGATGGAAAAAGGTTTGTTACAATTCTGTAGCACCTACCATATACCCAGTGGGCTAAAAAGAACCCAAGGGTTCTATCTGGGTGCACCAGATAGCTGTTGGGGCTATAGGGGGGTGTTTTGAGTTTGGAATTTGGTCTTTATTTTGTATTAGGGGCCTTCAAATTTTTGGATTTTTGAGGAATCGAGATATTTCATTTATGGACTGAACTCTCTCCCCTCTTCCTCCCTTTAAATCCCTAAAGTAGTGGGTGGATTTTGGTGCATTATTAGGAAGATTTAAGTTTAATTTGTCTTTATTTCTTCTTACTTACCTATTCACTTAACTTTCCCCTTAATCTATTCAATTGAGGTTAATATTTTGGTGATGATTTTACTATAGAAAGTTGCAATCATCATCAGTTGATAAGGATTTTGTGTGGATTGTGTAGAGTATGTTCTAAGATTCTATCTTTTAGTATGATATTATCTTTTTGGAGGATGTAAGACACTTTATTAATTTTATTTAGGTTTCTTAATTAATTCTTCTAAAATCAATGTTTTCTTGGCTGTAAAATGATAGGGATTTCATATGGGATAGAATCGGGGGTGTGATGTGAACCCTCCGAGTGTGCTTGTACATGGTTATGATGATACAATGGTGATAGATGAGATTTATAATGATTATGATATGTAAAATTAAATTAAATAATTAATTATATATTTTTATAAATAATTTTTTATGTTTTATCGTATGAGGTAGGCATCCAAAAGTGTAAGTGAGGCTTGGTCAACTTGAACGAGGCTTTGTAGAGGCATGTGTAGGCTTAGTTGGGGCAGTATAGATCTTGGTGTGGGTGGAAACTCCTTGAAAGATATAGGTGGCCCCTTTCAATATAGTCTAATATGATTTTTATGATTGATATTCCTAATACATACATGTTTCATGGGTTTGGGAAACTTTATACAACCGGGAGTTCCCTCTGAAAGATGGCAGGATAGCATTCAACCTTATATACTCAAGATGAGAGCTCTTTATCACTTGGAATGACTAAGATTTCTCATTAAATGTGTAACCAAGTGAGAGAGACTAATTTTAAGATGTAATGGGTCATTTATAAGGTATTTAGGTTCCTGATTTCATGTAGGAATCCTAGGATGGGTTTCCTAGGGCTAGTTGGCCAGGTTGAGAGGGTTCAGGCCCTATATTAATGAATGGGATGATGACATGTATCGTGAGATATGAGAAGCACCCCTTAATGGTGGAGGGGGCTTTTGAAGATAATTGTGAGTTTTAAAAGTCCTCATGGACAATAAATGATATGATGGGATGGTTTTATTTAGGTGTTATATAGGGAATCTCCTTGAGATATGTGATACCTAACCTGGAAATGGGTCATTGATTTTTTCTCAAGGACATGGAATGAGGTTTCTAAAGGGGATTATAGTGGGTTTACCTTGGGACAATCCCTGGTTAATCGAATCAAGACCAATGGGATTTTTCAAAAATTATGGATCAATCCTTGGGGTATGGGTCAGAGGAACATGTGGATTGCAACATCACCATAGGTTTATGAGTATTGGATGGTATCAATGAAGTGAGACTGATATGAGTCTGGGGGGCCCGGGGGATGACCTGAGGGGAATAGTGTGAATTCTTATAGATGAGGGGATAGGTCCTAAGTGACTAGATTATTATGATATTCTTGTGATATTGTGTGAAAATTTACATCCCTATTTGGTGGTGTGTGTATCGGTTGACTTTACAAAAGATACTTGGGTTGGGGTGACTAATGAACCTTTCCTTAAGGAGGCTTGGGTAAGTGTTCTTTAGGAAAACCACATAGAGTTTGTGGGGATTGTTGGATGTGATTTTTTTCACTATTAATTCAGGTATTGGGTCAAGGAACTTTACATTCATGTCTTGGGATAGTGGATTACTATTCCATGTTCCTTTAGGTATCAAGGTAAGTACCAAGAAATTCATGTCTTGGGTTGGTGGATGATCATGAACTAACACTTGGGAATTAGGTCATGAACCATTCCAGATGTGTATTGGGTCAGTGTACAAATGTTATAACATATAATGAGTTGCTTGGATTGAGGAATAACCTAAGGGATGGGTCATTGGATAACATGAGAAAATACCAATGGACATCCCTTCAGTGAGAAGGGATGGGTTATAACTTTTGAACATATGATTGTTCCCAGTGTTCACGGGTAGTGGGTTGAGGGTTTGGATGCCGACCTACCCTGATTTTCTAGGTATATTCTAAGACTTGGTATGATGGTATGGTTAATGATGATAGGGTTATATAATGGTGTCATATAAGATTTAACTAGGTTTCATGGTGGCCTAGTTAACACATGGTGACCTGATGTGCATGAATTCACGATGGCCTCATTATCACACGATGTCCAAGGAGATTGTGTGACATTTTTTTTTATTCCACATGCATGCACGTATATGATGAAGTATACTAGGGGTACATTGTGACAACCTACTATAATGTATTTATAACACCTTGAAAGGGATCTTCAGAGTGTATTTAGACCTTATATCTTCTTTTAGGTTAGGTATAGGATGTGTAGTGGATTAGGCTAGTGCAGCTCTATGGGTTTGGAGATAGGGGGTGGGATCCTGAGGATAGAATTATGGACAGGGTATGTTCATTTTAATTTTGGTTTAATTATGTTTTGGGACCAAACCAGTGGGTGGTCAGTGTATGTATTCTTTTACAACAACATTTCATTTTTGATATAGAATTGTGTTTATTTGTTAATGCATACTGTGATTATAAATGTGTATGTTTTTGTTATTTTCCCACTAATTTTATGAGTCAAATTAAAGGTAATATTATCCCCATTTTATGGATTTTTCCCTCATGACTAGTCATCATTATTTGGCATATAGGGAGACATTCTTAAGGCCATGTGATAATCCCAACTCTGTTAACTATTGAGTAGACATGTGTTAGGTAATTTCAAAGTGGTAGCAGATCATTTTTTTTGTTGTGTTATTATTTAGGTATATGGTAAAATTATGGTCTAGTAAGGCATTAGATCTTGTGATGGACATTATACTGGTGAGTCATGAAAACCATTTGTATTGGAAATCCTGGTTACTAGGGGTACAAGATTGTTGTTCTTTGTTTGTACTATTATAGATGAGGTGTTTATAGAATATTGGTTTACTGAAGACAAGATTTATGGTTTTGGATATTTTCCTGATGGAGAGATTCATGTGTACATGTATCGTGATAGTAATTTAAGACTCATAAGGAATGTGTCTTTTTTGTGTTATTGTGTTTTTCTAAAGAAGGTTCAATTGATTAAAGTATCAATAATAACTTGTATGGTGTTTTCTCATATATCTTGGAAAGAAATTTTAATCAATTAGACCTCAAGATTTTTCTCTAATGTATGGTCTACTGAATCCTGGTATAGGATTTTATCTAGTGGTGATGTTGCAGTCCCTTCATTAAGGGGTGCATAAAGACCCTTTCTAGTTCAAAATAAGTGTTATATGCCTCAGTGAATGAACCCTAATGGGTTTGGTATGGTAATATGATCTTGAGGAAAAGTTTGATATGGGAATGTGATCCAAGGATGGTCATAGGTTATATGAAGGATGTGGAAACTCTTAGGGATTGTGAAGCAAGGTATAAGTGATATGACTTGGCTCAATATGTGAAGAAATTGGAGAATTTTTTGTTTTGAATCAGGTTTAGTGAAAAGGATTTGATGTATGCTTGTCCGGATTAGTTCTTGGGATTTAATTTCAATAGTGTAGTGGGAGCATGGGTAGATGTTTATGGTTATCCAGATTAAGATTGTGTGGTAGGTGTTCATTTTGTTAGCCTTAATATTAGATATTCCTTGGGTTTTGGGGAGAGTCTGACATGAATATAAAGCATGGTCAGTGGATTAGGCATGTGATCTTAGGTTAGGTGGGTGGAGACCTGTGGGAGCATGAGTTGGGTGGTATGATCGGGTTGTGTGGGAGAGTAAAATTGTTGGGTTTGAATGAGATCGACTAGGATCATGGTTGAGGACCTATGTGAATGTTTTTCATGGGACACTCTACCTTTTGAGGATAGTGGATGGTGAGGGGACTTTTGGGGAAATGTCTTAGTGTGTGAGGGAAGGTTTTTGGAAGATATATGTGATGCATGGTTGGGTTTTTGATCTTTAGAAGACCCATGTGGGGGTCTGTTGAGAATGGTTTTGGTAGTGTACATGCCTGAGTGGTGCTAATATTGTAATTTGCTGGTGGTTTTGGATTAGGTTCACTCTCGGGAGAGTTGATCGGGGAGTTCAGTGAGGAACTTGCGATCATGGTCGTATAAAGATAGTGCAAAGGATATATCACTTAGTAGAGGCAGGTGACATCAAAAAATATATTATGGTATCTTTTGAATGTCAATCTGGGGTTTTGACGCGTGATGGGGATTGGAAGGATACAGAAGTATCAGGAAGAGTGACATGTGTGCAATTATATAGTTTATGAGATCATCACTCATTGAGTGGTTTGAGGGAAGACCTATGGTGGGGAGTGCATCATTAGCTGTCAAGGAACATTGATAATGATTTCCTTGCGAGTGTGAGTATGGGTAGTGGTTGGTGTTTTGGGTTGGAACTTGGGTATGAGTGAGTTGGATGCATAAAATCATCACATGAAATGATAGATAGAATGTGGTTTATGGGTAATGGTGGGTAGTTTAATGGGTGATGATAACAGTATCCTTGTAGTGGGTAGAACCATATAAGTTAAGGATGGGTGACCTTCATGTTATAAGGATCGTGGATGTGAAACCAATATTGGATGGTTGGAATGGAATCGGGGTGCTGGTGAATGGATAAATCTGAGTAATATTGGTTACTTGGTAAATACTAAACTCATAGATCATATACTATGTTGGTTATATTTGGTTCATTATCATCAGGCTCCAGGTGGTTTTGGAATTATTTGAGGTTGATTCGAATTAGAGATGCTTCAACACTCAGGTCAGAGAATGATAGCTGGAGCTGGTGGTTAGTGTTAAAACATGGAATCACACCAGGAGTTAGGTATATACTTTGTTGTTGGTTCAAATAAAGTGTTACGATGCCTCTAGGTGTTAAGGAATCATGGACGATCATTGAGGTGGCACGTTGGTGGGTGCATTTGAGAGTTCAAGGAAACATCGACTAGATGTTGGACTAAGGATTTTGAAAGTATTGGGATGAAGTGATATTGGAATCATGTTAGGAACATTGTACTGAGTATAACAGGTTCATTTTGGGGATCAGAATATAGATTTTTTGAGTGAATCTAGTGTATCCAGGCTTAGGGTTGTAGTTTCACAGTGGAAGAAAGTTGGGAATTTTGAGATGGAAAATAGTGATTTCATGGTGAATTAATGACTAAAATCGGTTGATAGATGTGGTTGAAGTTTTGAAATGGATTCTAGAGGATGATAAGAATTATATTGGAGGGTTTTAAATAAACTACATCATTCTTGGTTGGAAATTTCCAAGGTATTTTTTCAATTAAATAGATGGTATTTTTTAGAAATAGGATTCAGAGCTGAGTTTTGAGAGTTTTAAAATACTTAAATGATATTTTTTGGAAAAGTTTCAAGGCTTGTAAAGGTGATATAGATTCTCAAGAAAGCAATTGAGGAGTTTAGAATATGGTTGGAGGGATACTGTAATTCTAGAGCATCCACTATTTAGCCAATGGGGTTTTTTGAGGGGCGTTTTAACAGGGGAATTTTTTCCTTTTTCCGCATTGGGGGACTCCAAGTTTTATATTGTATAGGGCATCAGGAGAGGACTTTTTTCAGAACCCCCTCTTTTTCTCCTCCCTTTAAATCCCCATGACATGAGATGTATTTTTTTGTGTTATTCAGTATATTTAAGGTGATTTATTCCTTATTTATTTCAAATTGGTTTTTCTTATCAATTCCTTCTTAACTTTCTCAATTTTAGGATAGGTTTTGGTGGAAATTTTAATGGATCATGGTGAAATTTTTATCAATTGATGGATATTTTTTATGGATTGTGTAGAGGAAGTCCCTAGTTTCTATATGTCGGCCATAAATTGTCATTTCAGTGGAGTTAATCCAATACCAAAATTTTATTTAGTATTATTGATGAATTTTTATGAAATCATGATAGGTATTTCATACGATATAGTGTTGGGGGTGTGTTTTATACCCTCTAGGTGTGATTTTTCAAGGTTATGGTGTCGTGGTAATGCTCAGTGATATTTCCTGTGATTATTATGCATTGAGTTAAATTAAATAATTATTTATAAATGTTTGAAATTAATTATTTTGTATCATACGGTATGAGGAAGGAATCCGGGAGTGAAGGAGAGTCTTGGTTGGATTGGATGAGTCTTGTTAGAGGCATGACTTATATATATATGAGAATCTATTACATGTATGTTTCATGGGTTTAGGAAGATTTCTAGGGGTTGGGAGTGCCTTGGTCATGGGAGATAAGAAAATATTCAGCCTCTTATGCTCGGGATGAGTTCTATTTAGAACTTGGAATGACTCATATCACCTTAAGACTATGTCTCCAAGGGGTAGAGACAAACATTAAGATAGGGTGAAACCTTGAAGAGGAATTGGGGTTTATGATGTGATATGGGTATCCAAGGATGAGTTTCCTATGGATTGTTGGATAGGTTGAGAGAGCTTAGGCCCTATAGTGGTGAAAGATATATTGAAGCATCTCATGTGAGATGGGAAACACTCATTAAGGGTGGAGTGGTCTTTTTATAAGTATTGTGAGTAGGATGAGTCCCTATGAACTAAACGAGGTATGATGAGATTATTACCACTGGGTGCTATCTAGGATATCTCCTTTTAGAGATGTGAGATGATATCAAGGAATAGGTCATTGGTTTTTCTTAATGACTTGGAATAAGGTTCCCAAAGGGACTTAGAGTGGTTTTGTCTTAGGATGATTCCTAGGTAATGGGACCATGAGAAATGGGGGTTTTTGATGAGGATGGACCAAACCTTGTTGACTGGTTTTAAGGAACCTTTAGGTTATGATGATCCCCAGGTAATAGGACTAGGAGAAATGGGGATTTTATATGAGGATGGATCAGACATTGTGGATTGGTTTGAAGGAAACTTTAGGTTATGATGTAACCATTAGGTTATGGGAATGAGATAGTATCAGTGAGGAGAGATTGAGATAGTTATATAGGACCCAATAGATTCTATGAGGGGTTAGTATGACTTGTTCAAGATATGGGGATAGATCCTAAGTGACAATCACCCTAGAATTAGCTGGTGAGCTAGTGTGATGGGTTGTGGTCATAGGAGGTGTCCTGAGTAATGATTTGTCATGACCCTTCCCCAGGGGCCCATGTCGTGACTACCCTAATCCTACCTTTAATAGGCTAGGGGCTGGGGACTAGCACTGAGTAGGCATATCCCACAAATGGGAGGCATTTTCCTAAGAACTTGTACACAGGCACACGTCTCCAAGAAAAAGTTCTTAACAGAAAACACTAAGTAAAAAAACATGAATACCTATAAGATGTCAACAATAGAGTATGATAGTACAAAATTGAATACTAAACGGGTCTAGAATACAATCCAAACCAGAAAGAAATGTACAATCTTCTGAAATTCGTCAGTAGAAACCCCTAAATAAAGGGTAGGTATACAAATAGTTTTCTGAAGTCACTGAAGAACACCACGTTTATCAGACCTCTCTTTAAGCACCACCTAGATCTGGTCTTGTTCAGGTCTGACCTAACCCATTCTGGCCAACCCAACCTGACCTGTTTTGGCAAACCTAACCTGACCCAGTCAGTCTGGACCTAGTCTGGCCTGGCCTGTTGGACCGTTGGGCCTGGCCTGTTTAGTTCAGCTTACTGGGAAGTTGGGTCGTGGTCCGCTAAACTGCTAGACCCAACCAGCTACATGTAGGCCATCTACTTTAGCACACTGCCCGGTCGTGCGCTCCCAGTCAATGTGGCCATCACGTTCAATGCATACAGAACCACGTCTTGGCCCCCTTCCCCATGGATTCTACCGCTGTTGGTTCCATGCAGACCACAGTAGTGTTTCAGTACCCATATCATTGCATCCTAGTTTCCTCTCATGGAATCTGATGTCGCGAGCTCTCATGCGGTCCCACTGGACCACATCTGGTCTCCGCCACCGGTTTCCCTACCAGCGGTCATCCTTCCGTACTCTGCCTGGCCTAGCCTCCCTTTCCGGGCCAGTACTACCTCTGTCGCCAACCACCCCACCATCGTCCTAGCCCCACCACACTCACCTGAAATGGCTGAAGCCACTGCCTTGCACTTCTGTGGTTTCAAATCCCCATCCCAGATCATTGCACCATGGATTGAAGGAGCAGCGATCCTATGATTGTAAATCATGAGGAACAACGAACATTGGGGGAAATATACAAAGGACATGAATTCCCAAATGGAATGATCTTGGACTTGCTCATTTCAGCCTTGATCCATTCTTATTATAAGGTTTAGTGAAAAACAATCAAATGATATTCACAAAGATTTATCATCCCTTTAATCCCTGTAAGAAATTTATCCATCCCACAAGAATCAATAAAGCACAGATAAACCTATTTGTGGGTTGGTACATGTTTGTCATTTGAATCTAATAGGGTAAAGAAAATCAAAAATATATTGACACCCTACCTCAATGATTGTATTATTCATTGACTAGGAATAGAGGTATGTGTCATCATCGATCCTTGATCCGCCAGCATTCATCATTGGGAGAGAGCTTCCTTTTCTTTGCCTCAGGGTAATTCCAGGGTTCTGGTGATAACCCTAAATTCCTCTGACATGGATTATTAAAAAAGGAAACTTCCACTACTACAACATGTAAAGTCCAAATAAAAAAATTTATGAAATATTTTAATGAAGTTCATGTCCAAAAACTAACTTTTTTAGCTGAACCGCTCTAGTCGATGTTAGGTCTTGCCTAAGGAAAAAATCCTTAATAACTCAATGGTGGTATTGGATTTACAATATGAGTTATGGTGTATGAGTTATTAGGATTTCAAAATAAAATATTTTTTTATTTTTTTATTTTATTTACAGTTACGCCCCTGGTGCCTTTCTCTACAGATGACCCACACCGACCAATGTTAGGTCGCACCTAGGGTAAATCCACTACTCTGACCTCAATGATTCCCTCAGACTTTTTTATTCGGGAACTCATTTAAGAGTTATTTCAATTTTTCATAAAATTTTCATGTGAGTGATATTAAAAACTTAAAAAAAATTTAAACATAAGTTCAGGGCACCCTGGGCCTCAGAATCGCATGTTGTCTCAGCACCTGGTCTCAGAATTTTCTTAAATAATTTCTAAAAATAAAATTGAGAAAATATAAGTCATTACATGATGGATCTTTCCTAAGAGTCTTGGGTTGTTGGGGTAGATTATAGACATTTTCTTGGGGATACATTGTTTGGGGTTCGTGATGTGATGTCCCCAATTTCTATGGGGATGGGTTGATGTGACGATTTTTTCATGTTATTTTTTGTATCAAGTCAAGGAAATTTCAATGCACGGATTGGGTTGGTGGATAATTGTTCAATGTTCCTTCAAGTATCGAGTTGAAGACCATTCTATGTGTGGCTTGGGTTGGTTGATTACAATTCACTAAAACTTCATTCGAGGGCCTTTCCAGATGTTTCTTGGGTTAGTGTGAAAGCATTAAACCTTGTCAAGAGGGTATTGGGTCAAGGACCACCCTAGGGACTAGCTCAGGGGATGAAATAAGATAAGACTGATGGACCTCCCTTGAGTGATAAGGAATGGGTCATGGATTTTGGATGTATAATTGTAATTATTATTTGTGTTTTGTAGGTAAATGGTTTTGAAACCATCCTACCCTAAGTATTTGGGTATAAGATAAGCATCATAATGATGGTATAAGATATGATGATGGGTTTCCATCATGTCACAGAAGTTGGTTTGATCAAGTGTTGTGGTCTCCTGGTTAACACATGGTGGACTAGTGTGTAGGGAGTTATGGTGGCCTAGTTAGCACAGGATGTCTAAGGATCTTGTGTGACATGTTTATTTTTTCCTCATGTATACACATTTATGATGGTGTATACTAGGGGAACTTATTGAGAACCTACTAATATTTATTTCTCACACCCTACATTGGAACCATAGTGCATGTGTACACGTTATGTATTCTTTAATGGTTATAAAAAATATGTGTAGTGCATCTGGCTATGAAGCTTAATGGGTTTGTAGATAAGCGGTGTGAACCTAGTGATGGAAGTAGGGATAGAATGTGTGTGTTCTACTTTTGGTTTACTTTTTTTTGGACTAGCCAAGTGGGAGGTCATTGTATGTATTATTGTAATACAACATTTCAATTTGATATCGCATTGTGTTTATTTATTAATTTGTAGACTAATTATGACTATGTATGTTTTTTTTACTTTTGTTATGATTTTTTTACTTGGATTTGAGGTTATATTCTATCTCTTGTATGGATTTGTCCCTCACCGCTAGTGGACAACCTCTGACATATGGGGAAGCACGCTTGAGGCCACATAATGACTAAAAATCTAGTCATTGTTGAGTGGAACTCGGTAGTGGAATTAAAAATATGGATCTATTATAAATTTATAATAAATTTAAATATATTATACATGAGGTTAAGAGTGCATATGAATAAATTTCGGTTCTAAGATAAGTGTTTCTCGTCTCACATTAATTTCTGTGAGACATTTTCCATATTCACTAATTATTTCTTTTGTGTGTTTATATACTACCCATGAATGTATTTTTTGATTACTTCGATAAATATTATGATGATTTATAAATCTATCTATGTTAATCTCTTTCATGGGGTTTTTATTCAAAAATTACTAGATCTATAAGGGTTCTTCATCTCAATATTGTTTTATTGAGTCATGTTTCATGTTATGCACTTATTTGTGTTTATATAGTGAATATATTTCCCCTCTGATATATTATATCATTAATCTCTTCATATTCATGGTATTTAAAGTTATATTTTAGGTTATTTATTTCAAGGGGTTTATCATCCAAAAGTTAACTAAGTGGTAACTGTTTATGTTACTATCACATTTCATTTTAGGATTATCTATGTTAAATTTCCATTGAGAGAAATTATATGATAATTATCCTTTATACCCCATATATTTTATTAACCTAGGGTTATTTATGTAAATTTTAAATATTAGTTTCTTTTTTATCTCTTTGGTACTTAAAATGATCAAGAAAATTTTTTTAATAAAATTCAACCATATTTATTCTATTCAGTTCCAGAATATTTCTCTTTCACATACATGTTATTAAAAATATTTTATATATGTTTTTATTTATACTTAAATGTTTGATATAAGATATTTTTACTAAATTTTATTTTCTTTACAAATGATTAAAATTAATCATTTCAGATGTTCTTCCTATTACTTTGTTTTACATTTTACAAAAGTGTGAAAAGAATGTTCTTTTTTAATATATATGACATGAGTGGATTTTTCTGTCACCATGTCCATTTATATTAATCAATATTATTTTAAAAGTTTAAATTTTTATTTTCAATGAAATTATTTTACTCAATATTCTAAAAATGTTATGTTTTTAATGATTCCAAAGGAAAAGTATATTTCCCAATATTTTCAAAGAAATGATTAGATACTCTTTGAAATGTATTTTTCATCTATTTCAACATCCATCAAGGTTTTTATTCTTCATTGGGGATATTATATTATGATATGATCCATTTTTTATTCTCAAAATGGTTTATGATGATGATTTTTTAAGGGTGATTTTAAGAAACTCTTTTCTTCCCTTGGGTTAATTAAGTTATGATGAAATCATTATGAAACCTATTTCATTTCCTTGGGTTGTGCTATGATGAAACGAGAGATGTTTTATGATATTATGTAACAATTATATATGATTTTCATTATGTTATGGGTGAGAATTAAATTATATATACCTCCAATTCATTGGGTAAATAATTATATCTCATGAGATAATATGAACTTAAATGGGGAGTGAACACATTTTAGTAAGGGACTTTATCCAACGTGATAGTCTTGGTAGTGATCCTTGACTAAGTAAATGATAGAATATGAAGTGAACCCAATCCCCTATGGTACTTTTTCCACTATTATATTCTTAGTGGTAATGCTTTATTAAAGAAATAATTTTATATTCTTACATCTCTACCACAAACTTATGTCCTATTCTTATGATAAATTCTTATGGCTCGTGATTGATTACTGATGATTTCCCACTATTATGAATTATATCATTGGTTATGAAAAATTATTATGTCATGGATCGTAATTAATGATATTTGACTGATTGGGTATAAAATTCATAGGTTATGATCATTCTATCAAACACTTATGTATATAGTATTCTCACTTATGATTATTGATTAATATCTCCCATGTTTACCCGCACAACGCATCTTATTGTACACATTCTTATGTTTCATTTTCCCTATGTTATAAATAATTATATTATGTAATATTTTTCTAGAAGGTTATCATGTGTGGATAAGTTTTTGGGAGATATTGAATTATTATTACGGAATAAGAAAATATGGGTATAATGGGAAAACCCCCCATTTTAGAGGAAAGACATAGGTTTTGTTATATAATGAGTTTTTTATAAATATCTAAAACATTAAACTTTAAAGTTATTGGGTATTTATGTGACTCCATTTTGGCTATTTATATATCAATTATGGATGGTTTAAATTTGTAATTTTTAGTTGTTATCAAATCTAGTATGTAAGGAATATGTTTTTATCACTAGATCCAAGTGGGTATTAGGTTATCTCACATATAGTTAGAAACATGGTTTTTAGTTAATTTGATGTCATTAAAAATAAAAAATATTATTTTATATTATATTTTAAACAAAAATTTATAAACTATTTTATGAAATAATTTTCATAAAATCCTTGGTGAGGTCCTACCAGGCCTGTTAGGCCACACCCTGTATACAGACCCTCATTTGTATATAGATTTTATTTTGTATACAGGTTCCAAAAATCATTCATGGATTTTTTATCACCATCCTAGGTTATAAATGGGTGATTTGGGATATAGTTAGTTACCAATAGTTGTATGGAGTCACTCTTGGAGTGTCATTTGGGTTTTTTTATTTTGTGATCATTGAGGTATCAGTCAAGTCAACCGTATATTTATTTATATCTAGTTAATTTTATTAGACCATGTTGTATAATTATATTTAATGATGATGTGGTTTTATATAAATTAATTGGATCATCATTATTAGTTATGGCCCAATTGGTTATTTTATTTATTTAGTTCCACATATCTTTTTTTATAGATGTTTAATATATGGATGTTGCATACAAGATTCTCATAAAAAATACCACTACCTTGTTTACTCTTATTTGTGAGAAAAATCATTCCCATATAGTCTCATTTTTATTCTCTATAACTTATATATAGCCTGTGTGTATTTATAATGCCTATCTTTCCCTATAGTTGATCGGATCGGGTAGTGGTTCAGTGGTTAATTAGGGTGGTTCATTAAAAAATGGTATTTATCTTTTAATCTTGGGTGCATCTTGATAGTATAAAGATAAGAATGTTGGAAATTGATATGTAGGTATGAGGAGAGCCTATATATATATTTCATATTCATGTATTTTATTTTCCATTGGTATTCAATATTTGATTCATGAATTTGGATTTGTTTTGATTATTTTGATGGTTTTATGTTTCCCCTTAAGTTTCATAAAGTGTGTTATATATTTTAAGAGTTTTAGGGTAAAAATATAGGAGTAACTAGGGATTTATGTCTAGAACATATGGTTTGGTAAGCCATTCTTATCCCATTTGAATGGTTTTGATCACTTCAAAGAGTTTTTCACATGGTTGGTGCATGGTATACCAAATCGGTCATCCAAACCACACACATCTTGTCATTCCTGTCAAATTTTTGTTTCGACCACTTTTGTTTCTAGATTTATATTAATGTTAGTCTCACTTGTTAAATATTAATTAAAAAAGGTTTTCATAAACTTTTATATTGTTTAAATGAATTTTTATCATTGTTTTGAATATTTTTTCGGTTAAAGAAGTGGGATTTCATAAAAAATTGATTTAAAAACCAGTTTCGGTGGGTTTTTGAAAAATAATTTATTTTTGTATTACATGGGGGTTTTATAAATTATTTGAATTTATTATGAGATTTTAAAAAAAAATTAAATGTAAGTGGTATTTTATATAAATTTTTTGAAATTTACTTATAAAATATTTAAAACATTAACTAGTAATAAATTTGTAAAATTATTTCATTTAGTTTACCAATAGGGTGGAGTAATTTACCATGTAAAACTTGTTTTAAAATGGGAGTTATTTTTTTTAACATTTATGACTTTTAAAAATTGGTTTTATATCATTTATTTTAAGTTATTGAATTAAAAGAAAACAATTTTTTTTCATTTTCAAATTATTTGACTTGTTTTGGTGAATTAATATTTTTAGATTTATACCTTGGTTGATAATGGGAGAATTTTGTTTAAATTTTGTGGTAATAATTAATTGGGTTCGTGTTGTAAGAACCCGGATCTTCTTTTTCAGGTATGTTTTCCTTTTCTGATCATTTTTGAGAAAAAGATGAATTTCTGGAAATTTTTGAAGTACAATCCATGTACTTTATGAGTTGGACCAGTTTCTTTTTATGTGTTTAAAGTTAATGTAATGAGTTGGGAACAGTTTGGGAGAGTTTGGAATGGTTTTGAATAAGTTTGGAGGATTTTATTAGCAAGCATGGTTTGAGCACAGTTAGGGGAAACCATGCAGGTTCTGTAGGAAAACCATGCAGGAAGAGACAGTAGGCTTCAGACAGCCTGCACACAGTTTTCCAAACCGTGTGAGACAACCGTGAGTACCCCTCCTCTCGAGGAAGTGGTGTGCTCATGGTTAGCGCACGGGTTTCCAAACTGTGCATACTAACCGTGTGGAAACTTAAAAATAGGGTTATAAATTTGGGCTTCCTTGAGGGTGACTCATTTCACTCTAAACTCTCTCCCACTCGAGCCTCACTAGGTATTTTGGGTTCTCAAAGGTTGAAGGTGCTCTCCCACTTGTTTTGGAAGCAAATCTAAGGGGTTTTTTGTTGGATTGAAGTCGTTTCTTCTCGAGTAACTTTCTCCTCATGGTTTCTCTTTGTTTTTCTCTGGGTCTTCTCTTCCCTGTCTCTCTGTTTTCTATATCTACATTTGTTACATATAGATGTAGTGTTGGGGTCACCTTGGGTGTTGATTTTAAGGCTTGTGAATAATAGGGAAGAAGATATAGAGCAGTTTTCTTGAAGCATTTTCCCAGATTGGGGTGCGGTTGTTTGTGGGTCAATTTCATCGGAACCCTAAAGGTAGGTGGTTTGTGCCTTTCCGTTGAAATTATTTGAGTATTATGTGCAATTATTTCCAATACCCTTGAGTGGGGTATTGTTCGTTTACCATTTAACCCCTGTTAATTTTCTTCCATGCTTGTATACTTGAGTAGAGGTTATTTGGATATGAATAGGGTTGATTGCTATGTTTTGGATGTGGTTTCCCATTCATGTTGTGTTTACGACCTTTTGGTCCTGATTAGCCTTTTTGGCTGCCTTGCCTATTTTCCCATGCCTAGTCTAATAGGGTGGAGTGTTGTTTTCTCAAATGTTTGATATGTTGTAGACCGATTATCCAAGTAGTTCTTGAGGTTTAATTGGGTCATATTGCATTGCTATACTTGTTGACTTACACAGGGTTGTGAGAACCTGGTATATAAGACTATAAGGGGAATTGACTGAGTGAGCTTCCTTAGATAGTCTTTGAACCATTTTAGACTATAAGGGGAATTGACCGAGTGAGCTTCCCCATAGATTCTTTGACCACTTGGGGATATAAGGGGAATTGACTGTGTGAGCTTCCTCAGAGAGTCCTTGACTACCTCAGAATATAAGGGGAATTGACCTTGTGAGCTTCCTCAGAGAGTCTTTAAACACTTGGGACTATAAGGGGGATTGACTAAGAGAGATTCCTCATAGAGTCTTTGTAGTATCCTTGTTTTGATTGAACTAGAGGGATGAGGCTGATAGTACTACCCAGAGGGTTCCCTACTTATTTTTTGTTGTTTATGTATAGAACTAATTGCATTGAAACTATAGGACTTGTTACTGCTGAGTACTTCCTTGTTTATTGTTTTATTTTGTTTATTACCTGCCATATATTCACTGATTGTTAGGCAGAGATCTTATGGTGATTTCCTACTAAGATTTATTCTCACACCCTGTTTGGGATATGCATTGGGACCCAAAAAGATTATATTGTTTCAGGTATAGATAAAGAAAAGCACCCTTCAACTTCAGGTACTTGATTTGCTGTGGAGATGGAGAGCATGGGACCAAGCTGAGGCTTGTGATTCTAAGAGGATTTTTATTTGTTTTCTTTTTTACTTTGGTTTAGTACTATTTGTATTCCAGCATTGTGAATTTTTTGGCTTCTTTCCTAGACATATGTATCATGCATCATTATATATATGTGTGTGTGTTTGTGTTTGTGTGTTCCAGTTGTTTATTTCTTCTAGTTCTGCTATTCACTTTTGTATGGATTATTATTGTTTTTGTTGTTGCTATTATTTCCTTCCACTGTGTTACTCTTCCAATGAGGACATAGTTTCCCCACTATCACACCCAAATCCCTCGCTGCTAATCGGCAGCCTCTGGTGTTTGGGTAAATGCGCTTGAGTCCATGTGACCAACCGGTTACCGGGTGCCTTGGGGTGGCTTCCAGAACCAGGATGTTACAAAGTGGTATCATATGAATTCTTTTCTTCTTGAATTAATATTTGGATCTTATAGCCAAGGATAGGATAGAATTGCTACTTGTTAAAAATTTGTGTCTGGGAGTAGCTAACCCATGTACAGGGAAAAGCCAATCTACCTCGTTTAATTGAAATTTTTCTATTTTTTCAATTATTACAGTTGATTTTATTTCCCCTTAAGTGATTCACATGATTTGTGATGTTATTGTTGATGTTATTGACGTTCTAGTTCTGTTGCAACCCAATTAGATGAGGGTATCCATCTCATGCATCATATAGGCACTTGATAGGGATCACATGTCATGCATTCTTGCCATGCCATATAGGGTGCATTAGCAATTGCATGTTGTTTTCATAGTTGTCGTGCTAGATATGCATGTTGTTGTGATAGTTTCTATGATAGAAATACCTTCTGTTTGATAGGGTATTGTTTGTGTAAGGTTTTGTTTTAATGAACTCCAAACTTTGGGTTTCGAGGTGTTATGGGCCCTCATGGACTGGAATTTGGTGGATCATTGCCTTGTTTTGCATATTATAACATGTATAAGATTCCAAAATTTGATACGCGGGGAGTATGGGCCCTCACGGATTGAAATTTGGTACTTTGATGTTCGTTTCAGTGCTTTCTAGGCTCCGGAGTAGCATCTGAGGCTTACTGTCTGGAAAAAACCAGAATAAATGTCGTGTAGTTTTGAATACATGCCATGTATTCTTCTGTTCAGGAAGAAACTATTTTTATTAAGTACACATTGTGTACTTTATGTACATGCCGTGTAGTCTCTAAACATGTCATAGTCCGTGTGGGTAGAGACACTAGATAGGGAAATTCTTTTGGGAACACTCCATGTACCGATTGTACACACCGTGTAGGGTTGACCATATGTCCGCCCGTGTGACTAACAACACGGATGAAAAAATCTTAGGTGATACATGTCGTGTCAGTTATAAACATGTCGTGTAGTGTAATCTTGGAATCTGTCCATGTAACGAACAACATGGGTCGGTGAAGCTTGTCTAGTACATGCCCTATCTAGAACAAACATGCCATGTAACCTTGTTCTAAGGGGATCCATGTGGCTTAGCCATGTAGAAGGACTCGGGCAGGGGAAGAAAATTCAAGTACACGCCGTGTGTAAGAACAACACGTTGTGTGTTTGGGGTGTTACATGACCAGTTCTGGCAGAAGTGCATGCCCATGTGAAAGACTTAAGGGAACACACCGTGTAGTTATTATACACGCCGTGTAGTCTTGTTTTGTAAAACTTAAATGTTTTCTTTATCATGTTCCCTTCTTATGTTTCCAGTTCTTAGTTCTTGATGATCTGAATCTAAGGTGTGTTCTTGACCTTGCAGAGTCATGCCACCAAGACGTCCTCCAGTTGTACGCCTGTTGCAAGGTGATGATCAAACACCAGATATGTCTGATCAGGGATAGCTAGTAGATCCTCCAATTGTGCCAGTCTTGGCTCTAGCAGATATACCTGACACAGGTGCCGATGCAAAATTCAGGGAGGGCTTTATGAGGATGATGAAGACCTTCCAGGGAGTGTCACCTCCTACCCTTTCGATGGCAGAATTGATGAGGATCTTTCACTAGGAACATCCTCCCAGCTTCTCAGGGGATAAATGACCCCAGGCTGTAGAGTCATGGATGGATTCTAGAGCTGTGATCCAGGGTGGTTCGACATCTAGAGTTAGTTCTCCGCCAGCTGATAGCAGGAAGCGTCGTAGGGAGATTGCATAAGGAGATCAGAGTAGGTGAGATGCATCTTCTGGTATCCAGGTGGTATGCTAACAGTGTAGTAGGAGCGAGCATATGAGGTCACATTGACCGAGAGACCCAGTTGAGTGCCGATCTTGCAGCAAGATGGGTCAAGTTTAGAACTTCTATCAGATATTTCCATCAGCATCTGGTGATAAGGGTTCTTCTATGGATTCTCGTTCATGAGTAGTACCACCCATTTCTCACTAGTATGAGAACTGGAGTTCTTCTGTCCATTCAGGCTAAGGTGGAGGTCAGGCCGGGGTAGCCAGTCGCCTGGTTTTCAGTGATAATAGGGTCGATCAGCTCAGAGTGGTCAGGCAGGGTCATAAGGTCGTGGTACAGGCCAGACATTTGCAGTGGAGAAAACCCGGCAGGAGCAGGATCCCGGACCTTCTACAGTTCAAGGTATGATCTTAGTTGCCTTTTCATTAGCTTATTCTCTTTTCGATATAGGGGCTTCCCATAGCTTTATATCTGTTATGGTTGTAGAGAGCCTTGGGCTCTGCATCTTTTCTTCTGCTCATATCTTGACACTAGACACTCCATTGGGGACTAGAACGGAGAGCGTACGTCAGTGCATGGAGTTCCCTCTAGAGGTTGGTGGGTGTCACTTTTTATGGGACCTATGTGTCTTAGAGATGACGGGCTATGATGTCATTCTCGGAATGGATTGGTTAATTCCCTTCGAGGCAGTCATCGATTGCTATCGTTGTAGGGTGAGTTTCACATCACCAGAGGGTGGATCTTTTCTTTATAAGGGTTAGTGGGATGTCCAGGCGAGTAGAATGGGACCTAAGCATCATGGGTTAGGAAGAGTTACAGCCCAGATTTCTAGTCTATATCTGGATGACCAGGGGACTTCACAATTAGACTTTCCTCTAGTGGTGGATCATTTCAGAGATGTCTTCCCCCAAGACTTTTCAGGTTTTACTCAGGAGCATGAGGTAGTCTTTTCTATTGATCTTATACCAGGAGTGGCACCTATGTTAATTACTCTTTACAATATGGCTACACCAGAGTTACAGGAGCTCAAAAACAGCTGGAGGAGTTACAAGCAAAGGGTTTCATCTTACCCAGTACTTCTCCTTGGGGTTCGCCTGTCCTGTTTGTGAATGAGGCAGACGGTACCCTCAGGCTTTGTGTGGATTATCGTAAGCTGAACCAATTGTTGTCCAAGAACTGATATCCTTTACCTAGGATTTATGATCTCTTTAATAAGCTTCAAGTATCATGGGTGTTCTTAAAGATTTACTTGAGATCTGGTTATCATCAGTTGTGTATTAGACCATCAGATATACCTCTCACAGCCTTCCGGAGCAGTTATGGTCTATTCGAGTATATGGTAATGTCATTCAGTATCACGAACGCACCTGTAGTTTTTATGGAACTGATGAACTGAGTGTTCCATCCCTACTTGGATTCTTTTGTGGTTGTCTTTGTGGAAGATATCTTGGTTTACTATCACACTCTACGTGACCATGCCACACATCTTGATATTGTATTGGGTAAACTGAGAGAGCATCATTTATTTTCTAAGCTCTCAAAATGCCAATTTTGGATGGACCATAGGTGACGATGAGATCCTGCATTTCCAGGGGAACATATGGGTGCCAGCAGACATATACGAGGAGCTGATTCAGAACTTTCATTCCTCAGTTTGGGCAGTTCATCCAGGTGTCACCAAGATGTATCATGATCTACACCATCAGTATTAGTGTCCAGGTATGAAGAGAGATGTTTTTGGTTTTGTCATGAAGTGTTCCACCTATCTGCAGGTCAAGGTGGAGCCTTAGCGACCAACATGACTTTTTCAATAGTTGCCAATTCCCGAGTGGAAGTGGAATGATGCCACGATGGATTTTTCACAGGTTTACTGAGGTCTCCTCGATCGAATGATGTATTTTGGGTTTTCATTGAAAAACTAATGAATTTTTCTCACTTCTTACCGATCATGGAGACCTTTAGTGATGATGAGCTCGGATGGTTGTACATCCTTGACATTGTGCGCTTACATGGAGTTCCACACTCCATTTTTTCAGACAGAGATGCGTGTTTTACTTCTCGAGTCTAGAAGGGGCTTCAGAAGGCTTTGGGTACACAGTTACTTTTGAGTACAACTTACCATCCCCAGATAGAAGGCCAATCCAAGCATACGATTCAGGTGCTTGAGGAAATTCTTCATGCATGCATCCTGGATTTTTTAGGTTCTTGGGAGAAGCACATACCTCTTGTGGAGTTTTCCTACAACAATAGTTTTCAATAAACTATTCAGATGGCACCTTATGAAGATTTGTACAGTAGTCCATGACGATCAGCCTTATGTTGGCTGGAGGCAGGAGAGGCAGCTATACTGAGACCTCATCTTGTTCTGGAGACCACAGAGCTGATAGAGTTGATTCGGAAGAGGATGGCTACTACACAGTCTCGACAGAAGTCTTATGCTAATCAGCAAAGACGACCTCTAGATTTCGAGGATGGGGATCAGGTTTTTTTGCGTGTCACACCGATGTTGGTGCACAAGAGTATTAGGAGATAGGTTAATCTTTTTCTGAGGTACATCGGACCGTTTGAGTTTTTGGAGAGAGTTGTGGTGGTTGCCTATCGGTTGCAATTGCCTCAGAGGTACTAGGTTATGCGCAACATCTTCCACGTTTCTCAGCTTCGACGATACTTCTCATACTCATCTCATGTCTTCCAACCCAAGGATGTTGAGATGGAAGTGGATGCATCGTTCGAGGATCATCCTATCCAGATTGTCGATCGAAGTACGAAGGTTCTCAGTGGTTGGTATGTTCCTCTTCTACGAGTGCTATGGCAGCACGGGCGAGTACAGGATGAGACTTGGGAGAGGGAGGTGGATGTATGATCATAGTGTTCGAAGATTTTCAGGGTTTCTTCTTCTATGTTTCCTTACAAGGGAAATTTGTAGAAGAATTTCTTTAAGGGGGGAAGTTTGTAAGAACCCATATCTTCTTTTTTAGATAAGTTTTACTTTTCTGGTCATTTTTGATAAAAATGTGATTTTTTGGAAATTTTCAAATTACACGTCGTGTACTTTATGATTTGATATGATTTCATTTTATGTGTTTAAAGTGAATCGAATGAGTTTGGAGAATATTGGGATAGTTTGGAATGGTTCTGAATAAGTTTGGAGAATTTTATTAGGGAGCACGGTTTGACAACGGTTAGGGGAAAACATGTTGTTTCTCCAGGAAACCTATGTAAGAGGAGACAGAAGGCTTTGCCTGGCCTGTGCACGGTTTTCCAAACCGTGCGAGGAAACTGTGCAGATCCCTCCTCTCAAGGTAGTGTCATGTGCATGGTTAGTGCATGGGTTTCCAAATCGTGCGTACTAATCATGCAACCACTTAAAAATAGGGTTTTAAATCTGGGATCCCTCGAGGGTGCCTCATTTCACTCCAAACTCTCTCCCACTCGAGCCTCACTCGGGATTTTGGGTTCTCAAAGGTTGAAGGTGCTCTCCCACTTGTTTTGGAAGCAAGTCAAAGGGGTTTCTTATTGGATTGAAGTGGTTCCTCTCAGGTAAGTTTTTCCTCTTTATTTCTCTTTGGTTTTCTCTAGGTCTTCTCTTCCCCCTCTCTCTATTTTCTATATCTACATCTGTTGCATGTAGATCTAGTGTTAGGGTTGCCTTATGTGTTGATTTTAAGGCTTGTGTATGATAGTGAAGGAGATATAGAGTGGTTTTCCTGAAGCGTTTTCCCGGATTGGGGTGCGGTTGTTTGTGGGTCGATTTTTCTAGAACTCTAAAGGTAGGTGGTTTGTGCCTTCTCGTTGAAAGTCTTTGAGTATTATGTGCAATTTTTCCCAATACCCTTGAATGGGGTGTTGTGATTTTACCATTTTACCCCTATTAATTGTCTTCCATTCTTGTATGCTTGAGTAGAGGTTATTTGGATATGAATAGGGTTGATTGCTATGTTTTGGATGTGGTTTCCCATGCATGTTTTGTTTACAACCGTTTAGTCATGTTTAGCCTTTTTTCCGCCTTGCCTATTTTCCCATGCCTAGTGTTGTAGGGTGGAGTGTAGTTTTCTGACATGCTTGATATGTTGTAGATTGATTAGCCAAGTAGTTCTTGAGGTTTACTTGGGCCGTATTGAATTTCTATACTTATTGACTTACACAGGGCCGTGAGAACCTGGTGTAGAAGACTATAAGAGGAATTGACCGAGTGAGCTTCCCCAGAGAGTCTTTCAACCATTTTAGACTATAAAGGGAATTGACTGAGTGAGCTTTCATAGAGAGTCTTTGAACTATTTTAGACTATAAGTAGAATTGACCAAGTGATCTTCCGCAGAGAGTCTTTGACCACTTGGGGCTATAAGGGGAATTGACCGTGTGAGCTTCCTCAGAGATTCCTTAACTATCTTAGACTATAAGTGGAATTGATGGTGTGATCTTCTTCATAGATTCTTTAAATTCTTGTGACTATGAGGGGAATTTACTGAGAGATCATCCTCAGAGAGTCTCTATAGTATCCTTGTTTTGATTGAACTAGAGGGGTTAGGCTGAGATTACTACCCAGAGGGTTCCCTGCTTATTTTTTTTCATTGATGTATAAAACTGATTGCATTGAAACTATAGGACTAGTTACTTCTGAGTACTTCCTTTTTTACAGCTTTATTTTGTTTGTTACCTGCGATATATTTACTGACTATTAGGCACAGATCTTGTGGTGATTGCCTACTGGGATTTAGTCTCACACCCTGTTTGGGATATGCATTTGGGCCCAAATAGATTATATTGTTGTAGATATAGATAAGGGAAAGTGCCCTTGTACTTCAGGTACTTGATTTTCTGGGGAGCTGGAGATCATGGGACCAAGCTCAGGCTTGCGATACTGGGGAGATTTTTATTTGTTTTCTTTTGTAATTTGGTTTAGTAGTGTTTTTATTTCAGCATTATGACTTGTTTGGATTCTTTCCTAGACATATGTATAATGCATTATTATATATATATATATTTCAGCTGTTTATTTCTTCTAGTTCCACTATTCACTTTTGTATGAATTATTATTGTTTCCACTATTGTTATTATTTCCTTCCGCTGTGTTACTCTGCTAAGGAGGGAATAGTTTCCCCACTATCACACCCAAGGCCCTCGCTGCTATTTGGCATCCTCTAGTGTTTGGGGAAATTCTCTTGATGTCATGTGACCAACCAGGTATAGGGTGCCTCTAGGTGGCTTCTAGAACCAAGATGTTACACATGTCTTATGTTATTTATAGTATTTATCCTATAAATGTTTATAAATAAAATATATATCCCATCTCTAATGACACCCCTTAAGGTGAATCATCACATTTATTGGAGAAGATTACTTCAGTTATGGACTCTTCCAAGACTCTGAGTAGAGTGGTGTAATTAGAAATTTCATTTCTATTGGAACTTGTCTCTACCCTCTTGAATTAGTTTCCTATTTAATTTTATGGATACCGAAGTTCTAATAAAGTATTGGAGTGGTCACAATTGATTTATGTAAACCTAAATTCACTTAGGACACCTCAGGCTTTTAGGGTGAGTGAAATTGTGATCATATCGGTTGGATTGAGCCAAGTATGGTGGGAGAATGTGTTTCCTTATTAGCTTCACAAGACATGTATTGGGAATTATTTCGTATGCAATTCATTTATTGGTTCTATCTCAAGTATGTTAATGTGGATAAATTCCTTGAGTTTTTGGGCCTTCATTGAGGTAAAATAATGTTGAAGGAATCTATTGATCATTTTTAGAGTTGGTATTCTATTCTGCCAAGTTAATCATAAATGACTCTATGAAAGCTCATTTATTTGGAGGTCTCATCTTCCCAGGTCTTGGATTCGTTATTATTTTACCTCACATAATATATATTAAATAGGTGGTTAAAGGGGGAATGTGGATAAAAGTTGATCAGTCTAGGAAACCTATGATGGGTGATACCTTAGTTTTACCCAGTAACAGAAGGTAACCTATCTGGTGTGTAGAAAAACTAGAAGGATCCAGATATGGGAGTTAAATTTGATGAGTGTTATCCTTATTAGGACCTCTATGATTCTTAAATAAAAAAGAAACCTCTAGTGTGCTTCCATTGTGCGGATCCAAGACACTATAAGCCCTCATGATTGAAATCTTCAAGGACTTACCTTCATTGTGGATATTTAGGTTATCTGAAAAAGTTTTATAAGATTTATTATTATAATAAGTCTCATGTGTGGTCTAGTTTGGGGTGATTATCCATTGTTTGGGTTACTTTTATAATATTTGGATCAAATTAATGATTTTGTGATGATTTTGGTGTGTTTTTCTATTTTTGTGTGTTTTTATTAGTTTTTGTGAGATGTTATACATTTTATTGATATATACATGATTTTTTAGTGGAATATTATTTCATGAGGTGTGTGTATGTATTTTCATGGTTTTGAGGAATTTTTATTGATGGACTGGAATGGGAAGAACTGTGGGTGCATTCTTGGGAAACTAGAACATTTGGCCAACCAATTTATATTTTGCACTAACTGGTGTTTGGTTTAGATTTTTCTGGATTCTTAATGAGTAATTATTCTTGTTGTGAGGTATTATGGTTCCTCAATTTACTATTTTCTTACCTATTGAGGCTACTTGTAGTTTTTTTTCATTTTTCATTTTCAATTGTAATTGTTTTGGTGGGTTTATTGATGGTTTAGATGGGATCATTTTTATAGATGTTTGGATTTTTCTTTTGATTTGTTTCTCATTTGGGATTTAATCGATTAATTTTGAATGATCACTTGTGGTTTGTGGAAGATTTATTTTATATTGATATCTTATTGAAAATATGTGAACTTTTTCTAATGGTCTTCTCATCTGAGTGTTTCCCATTTGTTTCACCATTTCTAGATGAATTATAAATGTTGAGAAGTGATATATAGGTCTCTATCCTCTTATCAATTTGGGTTTCATGATTTTGTTTTGGTGGCGCTTAAATTGGATTAGTGATTTTAGAAAATCATTTTGGTTCATTTTGATAATATATTATGAATGGTTTTAATGTTGGATAATTTTGATAGGTTTTCCTATGATGGGGATCTCTTAAGTCTTTACCCCAACCCACCCACCACATACATTGGTATGTAGAGGTTTTAGTGGACCATTACCTTATATTATTCACTTAATACTTTCTAGGGGTATAAAATGGAATGATGGGGAGAATTTTAACACCCTCATTTCATTGTTATTTCAATATTATTTAATTGTGGGAAATTTTTTAAATTTTTGGAGTTTTGGACTTCAATTTTGAAATTTTAAAGGGTTTTATTTTTATTTCACTATTACCACATGGTTATGGGAAAGTCTGTGGGTTCTAGGAAGAATGTTTTGGAGGCTTTAGTTTTTAATAGTGAGTTATGTACATTTCATATGTGTTCTGGTAAACCATGTGAAAAAACTATACGAGTTGTGTAGGTGCCTTCCATTATCACCCACATTATTGTAAAACCAATTATAAAACCATGTTACATGCCTATATTCACATAAAATATAAGATACCCCCCCACACACTCTTTAAGTACTCAATTTTTAGGGTCTTGGATCCTCTTTCCCATCCCATTCAAGTGGTTTCCCTCTTAGGAACTCAAGGGAGATCTAATCTTTCTTTCATTTTATTCTTAGATCCCTCTTTATGTTTCTAACTGGTTCCTCAAAGGTAATCCATCATCTTCTCTTCCTTTATCATCACCTGTTTTCCCATTCCAATTATCCTAGATTTTTACATTCTCCCAAGAACCATAGTCATGTTACAAGAAGGGATTAGGGTTTGGGTTAGTTCTAACCTAGGTCCTTGGTTGTTTAAGGGTTGTATATGATACTTCTTTTATTATCATATCCTTATCCATTAAAGGGGATTGATTTCCACTTTTAATTTAGTTCCTTTATTTTTTAATTAATAGAACACTTGGTATTTATAAAATAATTTTTATTTAATATATGAATACGTATGATATATATGATGGGATTTCAAAAAAAATCTATTAAATTATGGCCTTTCATAAAGGGTTTTCAAATGAATTTCAAATATTTCTTTGAAATGTGTGTTTACACATGAAATGAACATTTTGAAAATGATTGTAGGGTTATTTAAAGTGTATTTAATGTAATATGTAGGTATTTATACCTAATTAACTTTTAGAGGAAGAAGACCATGTTGTTAAAGGATGATTTTGGGGAGAAATGGGTGTTTTTTAAATGGATTCTAAGGGATATTTTGAAAATGGGATTCATAGGGAATGAAAATTAATTTTCATCTTCAGATGGTTTTTTTTTGAATTCCTGTTTTGTATATTATAAAAAGAATGTTTAAAGCTTTTGAGACCCCCATTTATGCCTCAAATTCGTGTTTCTTCCCTTTAGAGGTTTTGAATTATTATGTATTGTTTGTGTGATGTATAAAGGGGGTATTTTATGTTAGGGTGTTAGAGGTGAGGTGGGATGTATTGTTTATACTAATGATGCATGTGATAATCTTATATTTATTATTTAATCACCCCCACTTTGGTTTTTCCATGGGAACTTAGGTAACTAAGTGGGATATATTGATTTATGAAACACTAGAATATATTATATGATATCTAGTTACTCCTATTTTTATGATTTTCATTGACTCGAGGTGTGCCCCCGAGTAGGTTGTGAGGGAGAATTGGGTGGATTTTGGTTTTTTTTTGAATGGAACCTAGTCCAATAGTTGGTTCTATGTAGTTAAGTACTATTATGGGAATGTCACATTTTAATCTAGAGAGTTTATCAAGAAAATTATTTCCTTGGTTGAGGATTCTATATAGGGCGTTCTCATTTAAGTTTTTTTGTATCATCTTGTGTTCATAATTCAAGTGTAACCAGGTACATTATGATTTCCCACTTATATTATATTTTTTTGATATAATAGAGAGAGGTTAAATTATTATTTTATTAATTATGGTAGAGTTTGTTTCTGAAATGGTTTTCAACATTAGTTTATAAATAGTTTTTCAAAGTCGATGGAGAAACTGTTTGTTTAATGTATAGGATTTAAGGAAAGTTTTAAAATTTTAAAAAAGGGTTCATTTTGTTTATATAAAATCAAAAGACACTATTTTTTGGAGTTTTAAAAGTGTTTTCATTAATTTAGAACAGTTTTTACATGGTTATATATAAAAAAGAAATCATTTATTCCTTATCACTATAATCATAATTTTTAGTTTCTTTTATCTCAATAAAAATGAATAATAATATTTTAAAGTGTATTTTAAACTAGAATTTATGAAATTATTATGAATGGAATTAGATAGACTCCTTGGTGATATTCTACTGGGCTTGTTAGTTCACACCCTATAGGCACACCCTTCTGTGTGTGTGTAACTTTTATATTGTATACATGTTCAAATTTTCATTTATGAAATGGTTATCACTCAATTGGGTTGCTGATGAGTGATATGGGATAAAGTGAGTAGTCCTGGGTCATATGGAGGTACTTTTATAGTATGGTTTTGGTTTGGATTTATTTTTATAAGATTAAGGTATCGACCAAGTTATCTATTTCCTTATTTGTATCTAGTTGATTTTATGAGACCTTGTTATGAAATTATTTTGGAAGATATTTCATGTCAATATAAATGATTTCAATTATTGTTTTTTTTTTGTTATGACACATTTGGTTATTTTATTTATTTGGTTTTGATTATCATGTTTTATAGGGACATATAGTATATGAATTGTCTATGAAAAATTCTCATAAAAAGATCCAATGATTTATTTACTTTATTTTGAGAGAGAAATCATTCCCATATAGAATTATTTTGATCACTTGGAACTAGTTTTATACTGATGGTTATTATAATTCCCATTGATACTTATAGTGGATGGGATGAGGTACTGGTTCGATGGTATCCTGAATTGGTTCATTAAAAAATTATATCAAAGCACCCCCTTATTATTTAATGTGCATCTTGGTAGTATGAAGATAGGATTACTGAAATTTGAGAGGTAGGTGTGGGGAGATTATACATAACTCTTTCTCATTTGAATACTTGATATTTCATGGGTTGTTAGGATTTAAGTCTTGAATTTGTATTTTTTTTATTATTTTGATGGTATTTTTTCCATTGATTTTTATGCAGAGTTATAGATATTTCATAGTTTTGGGGGTGAAAAGGATTAATAACTAGGGATACATGGTCATTCAACATGTTTTTTTCCATCATGTGGAGCCCATGTGTATTTTTAAAGGACATCAAAAAGTATGTCACATTGTTTATGGATGATCCACCAAACCATGTGGTCAAACCAAGCAGAACTTTTCATCCCTCCTAATTTTTTACCTCTTTTGATTTTGGATTTCTCTTAAAGTGGTCTCCACTTTTTATATATGAAATAAATAGGGTTTTGATAAACTTTTATTTTAATAAAATTAATTTTTCATAATTTTCTTCAAGGTTTTTTCTATGTGTAAAAAATATAATTTTAAAAAATATTTGATATAAACACTAGTTTTAGTTGGTGTTTTAAAATGAATATCTTTGTTTATAATGGGGTGTTTGTGAGCTAGTTTACTTTATCATGAGATTTGGTAAAAAAAATGTAAATGTATATGGGATTTTAAGTGATTTTTTTTAACTTTTTCGCAGGGAAAATTTAAAATTTAACTTGTAACAAAGTTTTAAAATGATTTCATTTATTTTTATAATGGACTGGAGTGTTTTAATAAGATAAAGTTGTTTTAAAAATGGGGTTATTTTTTTCAAGTGTATTCCTTGGTAAAATGGATTTTAAATTCATTATTGGAATTTAGGAATTTTAATGAAAATAATTTTTTATGATTTTATAATGATGTATCTTGTTTTGGAAGATTTTTTGTTTTTGATTTTTCACATGGTTGATAATGGGACTATTTTATTTAAATTCTGAGGTACGAAGTGATTGGGTTCATGTATTTCATTATTTAGAGTATTCCTCCCTAAAATTTCAAGAAATAAAGTAGTTGTCATGTCTCTAAGGATAATCCTTATGGTGAATCATCCCATTTCTTAGAGAAGATTCCTTCAGTTCCAAACTCTAACTGATCTTCGAGTATAGTGGTTAACTCAGAACCTTCTCTTTAATTTGAACCTTTATTGGACTTCTTGAATTATGATATGCCTATGTATCATAGAGACTATGGTTTAGATTAAGTGGTTGAGTGGTTATAAATGATTGAAGGAATCCTCAATTCTATTGGGACTCCTGAGGATTGAAGGGTGAGATTCATTATGAGCTTGTTGTTTGGACCGATATAACTATGGCGGGAATCTCTATTTCCTTATCATTTATTCAAGGAAATTTCTTATGAATTATTTAATATAACATGTTTTTAGTGGTTCTATCCCAAGGATTTTAAGGTGTAGAAATATCTTGAGTTCATGAGCCTTCATCAAGGTGAACATATGGGGAAAGAGTATTCTAATAAGTTTTTTGAGTTGGTGAGATTTTTGTAAGTTGTTCATCATAAAATCTGTGAAAGATCATTTCTTTAGAGGTGGTTTTTTATGTACAATAGATAATTTTTTCTTTGATTTGACCTTAAATATTTTATACAGGTTGTTCAAGGATCCATATAGGTGGAAGTTGATTAGTATAGGAAACATGTGATCGGTGAAAAATTAGTTCTACCTAGTATAAAAAAAAGCAATCCATTTGGTGAAGTGTAAATGGTGAACGTGACAATGTTTAAAGTGCATGTTGATGAGGTTTAGTCTTTCTTAGACCCTAGTGTTTCAAAAAGTAAAAGAGACCCCTTGTTTTCTTCTAATGTGGCGATTCAAGCAACTCTACGCCCTATTTCTTATAATCTCTAAGGAACTAACATAGTTATGGCAGTTTATGTCATATTTTAAGGTTTTTAAAGTTTAATTATCATAATAATTAACAGGTATGTTTTGGTTTGGAGAAATTTTCTACTTTGTGGTTTCCTTTTAGAATATTTGGATTATATTAAAGATTTTGTGGGGATTTTGGTTTGGATGTTCTCTTTGGGTGTCTTTTGATCAATTTTTATGGGATGTTATCAATTTTTTGGTTATGTTCATTATTTATTAGTGGAATACTTTTTCTTAAATCTTATGTAAGTACTAGGATTGTTTTGAGGCTTTATTATTGATGTGAAAACATAGATATAATCTAGGTTTCTTTCTTGGGTAACTAAGATGTGTGACCCACTAGATTATATTACACACCATTTGTTGATTGGTTGGGATTTTATTAGGTTTGTATTAAGTTGGTATTTCAGGTTTGCAGTCCTAAGATACCCCTCCTTTCTATCTTTTTCCCTAATTTCACGAATCAAACTGGTCCAACCCCAAACAATCCATTTGAGTCGATCTATGACATTTCATGAATTGCATTCTCAATCCCCACAGGTTGGAAATTAGTGTGGGGCATCAATAGAGTAAAAAAAGGGAATTATTTTTCCCAATAAATAAACAATACCAAATTTAACATCTTTGACATAAGGTAGAAAGGTAAAACAACAATAAAATAAAACAAACCAAACAAGGAACCAAACTGGTCCAACCCCAAACAATCCAGTTGAGTCGATCTATGACATGTCAGAACTAGGTTCATTTCAATTAGTAATACATTAACATTTTCAAGGGGAAAGTGATGATTACATTTCAAAGTAGCACAAGTGAGTATAAAACACTTTTGACTTTAAAAAATTAATAAACCTTTAAAAGAAACTTATCAATTTCCAAGAAAATCACCAAACACGTGAGCAGAAATATAATCACATAATTAGGGCAATGGAAATAAATGCACAAGAGTGACCAAGTATCTTAATCATCACTGCAAGAAACTAAGTTTCAATAGACAGGGGAAAACCTAAGAGCTCAGGAATAATCCAGAACATACTAATACATGAGACCCAAACTCGGATGCATTCCTCATTGATGAAATAAAAAACTCCCTAACATTCCCAGCCACCCTAACTCAGGACAGACCGATGGGAAATCCTATAGTAATAAAACCAACATATCCACCTATTATGGGCCACTAGCTAGTGTATAATCATGTCAGCACAACAATTGTTCTTAGAAAATTATCTCAATATTCTAGGTTCTCATGTCTCATGTATAAAGGGTGAGAGCCAACCGATGTCAATCGAGCATCCAATCACAAGAATATATAATAATAATTCAACAATAGGCCTCATCATGTGCCACCCCAAGGATCGCTACCATGCCATAAAACTCAAGGAGTTTGTACTGTGGAACTCCAATTATAGTAATAGATCAAAAGGATTATACACCAAGTACATACCATCCATTAAACATAAACAAGGTATGAGAATCACCTAATTGAGGTTTTCATAATAAACACTTTCACTATTTTCAAAAAAAATCCAAACAAGTCATTAATCTTTTTTTTTACAAAACCAACCTTTAGTAAAGATTCAATCAACCTTTCAAAAAGCGTGTTACCACACCACATTCCAGTTCAAAATAATTCAAAAAATATTATAAAACATTCACATCACATTTTCAAGCCAAATCCATTTTTATAAATATTCCAAATGGGTTATTACCTGAAAACACCTTCCATACAACATTTGAGAACCATAGCACATTCTTTTTAAATTCAAAACCCTTTAGGAACCAATTCAAGGGACCCTAAATAATATTTTATAATACCATAAACTCATTTACATTTATAAATCATGATTTAAACATCAAAAACACCTGAAAAATCTAACATAACATTTTATCAAACACTTGGTGTGCACATTTATAAAAAACTACCACCATTTATCACAAAAAAAGGCAAAAACCACAACTTTCCACACCAAACAATTTATCCAAAAAACATACAAAAATATTTATCATATAAGGATGGTTTTAAAATCCTGAAACAAAGGAATATTAAATTATAAAAAAAATTAAGAGGGAAAACTACCTCAAATCCATGGTGCATCTACAACACATGCCCGAAATCACCCAACAGGGGTCCCAAAATCCAAGATCTAAGAAGAGGAACCCTAAACACACAAAACCCCCAATATAAATTGAGTTAAAAGCAAAACCTAGGTTAACATGACCATAGGGGAAGAAAACATTAAGAAAATATTAAAGAAAGAGTAATTGGGAGAAGAGAGTATAAGGAATACCGTGAAGAATCCCTAGATATACACGAAGAGAAGAGGGATGAGGCTGACAAGAAGAGGTAGGATCCTCTATATGGTCGTACGCACTAGGAAAATAAGTAATGGTGTGTTTGGGTTAAAATTATGAAAGGAGAAAACTTGGAATTTCAAAAAAAAATAGATCTGGGAAACTCGCACAGTTTGGTTGCCCAATTTACCAAACCCGGTGATAACCATGCAGTACCCACTACCCAATAGAAGATCAACCACATTTCCAACCCTCATGATTTTACCTACCATGCACAAACCATGTGGTAGGTTCAACCCAAAACCACCACTTGCTGCACAGTTACCTAGGTTCGACCGCATTGTTTACCAAACTATGTAGTTTTCATTCAGTAGGTTCTATCTAAAACTTACACCTACCGCATGGTTACCTGGGTTCGGTCACACGGTTTACCGAACCATGCACCAACCATGTTCAAGATACTACCTATCCAAAAACCAAAAATTTTCTCCAAAAAACATTCGAAATAATTGAGGATCAACCATGAAATAAAAACTATAAAAATAACCACTTCAAAATTAAACCCCCCATCATACTCAAAACTCAAGAGAAAGACCAATATTCCCAATGAACCGAAACATAAGAAAGGAAATGAAAAATTGGGTGTGATAATTGTCCCCACCATTAACACTTTCTATCCTAGAAAATACAAAACATTCTTTTTTTGATTGATTAATGACCAAGGATTACTTAACTACATGATCCAACCTCTTAAACTATGAACATTTCATCTACTACCAATGGAAATTATGCCTATTTCCTGAAATAGAACAACAAACCAATATGATTTATCAAAAAATGACGGGAAAGAAAAAGCTGAAACACCCACAACCATGTTGATATCAAGATCTTTGGGGTTTCTCCAATGAATCCTGAATCTTACCAAAACTGAAGAGAAAAAAAAAACTAATGACTTCAATGGAGACCAGAATGTACTCCCCACCATTAGAAAACAACTATCACCCAATGGATTGTTAAGAGAAAACTCAATGAGACCCACGGTGAGTCTCCCCACTATTAATAACTAACTAGCACCGACCAAATGTAAATTCAATACAATCCAACATCGGTAATTTTTCACATAAGACAACCAAAAATCTCAATATCATCCTACCAACCAAGGATAATAAGAACACAACAATTGAATTTAGACTTCTCATTCCCAAACAGATGGGACAAGAATTGATCCAAAGCTGCTCACACCCCCAACGGTTTCCTGACCATACGCCAGCTTCACTCTGAGGCCTATGTCTAGAGATATGATGTTGAAGAATCTACTGCATCATAGTCAAGATTTAATAATCCCATCCTGGAACACGCATTGACCCATTAAATTAAAAGAAAAAACTATAATTTCCAAAATAAAAACCACACTTCTATTTAAAAAATGAGTTCATTAAAATACTTACAACATTCCCTTACATTTTAAACACTATAACACCACCGGCTCAACCATTTTAACAAAATAACCCTTATAATTGGAAGTATTCTCATATCAAGAGACTTTAAATTAGTCCCCAATAGTACATCACTTCTAACAATTGGATTCATGTCGCCTCATAGAAAAACCCCCAATAAAACCGCTGCAAGTGACCCAAGAATCCACAAGCATGGCAGGGTTTTGGAGTACTTGGACACAAAGTTTTATTGTGACCTGGATTTCCAAACTGATAACACACTAGGATATCATTACCATAAGAGGTTGATGAAAAATCTAGAGGCCTTTTGACTCCAAGACAATATCCAATGGCTTCCCTCCTCCTTCCTACATCCTTACCGAAATATCCCACAGAGCTTCCTTGGATTGGAGGGAGGAATACCTGAAGCACTCCCACCATAATGGCTTCAACATGAATATCCTTCCTTGCCACAAAAGAAAAAAAGGTTAAATTGAACTTTGACACCTTTGATTATAGATCAGGATGAAGCCCAAACTAGAAACATCAAGCCTTGATGGGATTATCTGCAACAAACTCTGAAAGGTAAGGAACTAGGTCCACAAAATGACAGAAATACTCCAACACTGATCCATCACCCTACTGCAAAAAAACACATTTCTATCCCCTTACGAACCCTTTCTTTCTTAAAAAATATTGATGAATGAACGAATCCTTAAAGAATTCCCAAGTAAGATTTTCATAAGGCTTGTTCCAAGACACAGACTTTCAGTGCTTCCACGGTGAACCTCTGGGTATGAAATTTTCAAACGTAACCTTCAACAACTCAAGAAATTCGATGAGTCTAAAGTTAATTTCAATCTTTCTCATCCACTCTTCCACTTAGAGAGTATATTTTTACTATAAAAGAGATGTGGGTTTAGCTTTCGAAACTCAAGAACAAAATCCTTTGGTTGATCATTGGGGAATCCATCCAATGGGGAATCACCTGTAGTCGTGTCACGATCACTCATTAAAGATCCATGTAGGAAACTACTAGAAAAAATAAATCCAACAACTAAAAAAAGGATAAATAAACAACAATTATTCTCAAGAACAAGAACTGCGTAGGTGAAAAGCTTTGAGAATTGGAAAATAGGCTACTATTAAAATCAAAACATTCCTTTTGAGAACATTTTTTATTTAAAAAAAACTCGGTGGGTTGAACACTTTCTATTGGTATTCCTTAGTGTCTCACTCACATGCACATTTTCATGCCATCTCGAGAACCCATCCACATTTCCATATACCACCATGCATGTGATCACCCACGAGAACACCAAGGCTAAAACAAAACATCTTTATTTTTCAAAACAAAACATTCAACACAATTCAAAATTTCCCAAAACCTTACAATGTCTCACTAACCACCATGTAAAAAACCATTTTCAGATTCCAAACATCAAACCACATCATCATTCTTGAAAATTAAATCCCATAAATTTCCATCCAATATTCTTTTCATTTCATTCAAAACATTTTTCACCATCCCATAAAATCTTATCCAATCAAAACCATTTTATTAAAAACCCACTCTTTTTAATTTAAAACCAATTCCAAAACAAAAATATGCCTTCAAACAACCATTTTTTATAAACCCCATGTTTTTTATTATAAAATTCCAATATCATTAAATCATTTCCAATTTACCCCAAGGGGTAATTTTATAAAAATTCATTTTTCTAAAGTTTTCTTCAAGGTTGATTCTGAAAATCCTTTTTCCCACTTTCCAAAAATCCAACCATTACCACTAAAACCTTGTTTTTACAATCCCATCACAAGGGTTTTCAAAACAATTTTATGAACCAAGGAAGGCTAAAGAAAATCACAAGGGGGAAACTTGTGTCGATGGGTGACTTGGCCATATGGTTGGAAGCCTTATGCCAAACACACCACCATCATAGAGATCATTTTAAGACCATGCCTCTGGATCCACATGGCTTTCCAGGCCTAGTGATACCATAGATACCTCTATCTCAACTCCCTTTTTTATCCCCAACACCAAAAAAACCACAAGAACCAAAGGAAACCAACAAAATCTAAGTTCTCATGGAAACTTGAGGATCAGAATGAGAAAGGGTTCATGAAGTCATTCCCATTCATACCTGTCAAGTCCCAAAAATACTACTCCATATACCTTGACATCCCCAAATAACAAAGGGGGCTCTGAAAAAAAAGGTCCTCTATGAGATGACCTGCTCTAATACCATTTTTTCTTGAACTAACCCGTTCCAAACCCGAACCAGTCACCCAAGATGATCTGTTGCATGACCCAAATGGCATTCTCGATTCACATGGGCTAGAAACTAGTGTCGGACATCTATAGAGTACAATAAAGAAATTATCCCCAAAATAAAAAAATAATACAAAACTGAACATATTTTACATAAGGCTAAAAGGTATAAAAACTATACAACAAAACCAACTGAACAAGATGACTACAAGATCTCCATGTGACCCTACGGGTCACTATCCAACACAAAGATCAACAATCACCCAAGGTGACTGAACTCAGGATAAAACCTACCCCAAAGTCTAAAAACAAAAATAAACTATAGGCATGAGTATTAAAACTCAGTAGGTAAGCCATAATAAATCTATTCACAATGCACTTCCTTTAAAATAAAAGGAACAATAACATAAAGTTTTAAATACAACATATAAAAGTAATATGTTTCACACTTTTTACTTGAAAACAAGCTAGGGTTCATTTCCCAACTTCATTTAAAAACTATGTTCATTTCTATTAGTGATACATTAAAAATTTCAAGGGGAAAGTGATGCTTTTATTTCAAAATAGCACAAGAGATTATAAAATACTTTTTACTTTAAAAACATTTTTCATAAACCTTTGGAAGTAGATCATCACTTTACAAGAAAATCACCACTCATGTGAGCACTATAATAATCACATAATGAGGTAAATGGAAATAAACACACAAGAGTGACCAAGTATCTTAATCATCACTATAAGAAGCTAAGTTCCAATAGACATGGGTGAACCTAAGAGCTCGTGAATAATCCAAAACATTATAATACATGAGACCCATACCCATAAGCTTTCCTCACATGATGAATTCAAAAATTCCTTAACACTCCCAGCCACCCTAACTCAGGACTGGGCAAGGGGTAAATCTCATAGCAATAAACCCAATAATCTACCAGCTATGGGCCACTAGCTAGTGCATAATCATTCTATCATAGCAATCCTTCTTAGAAAATTATCTGACTATGTATGGTTCTCATGTATCGTGTAAAAAAGGGTTGATCCAATTGATCACTACAAAGAATCCAATCACATAAATATATAATAATAATTCAACAACAGGCCTCACCCTAAGCCACCCAAGGATCTCCCTCATGTCATTGAATAAATAGAACTAAGGGGTATCTACCACAGAACTCCAATTATCATAATGAATCATAGGGATTCTATAGTAAGAAAATATCATCCATTAAACATAAACAAGTCATGAGAATCACCTAATTAATGTTTTCATAATAAATACATTCACCATTTCCAAAAAAATCCAAATAGACCTTTAAGAATTTTTCATAAAACCAACCTTTAGAAAAGATTCAACCCACCTTGCAAAAAGGGTGTAACCACACCACTTTCCATTTTAAAATAATTTAAAAAAATATTCTAAAACGTTCACATCACACTTTCAATCCAAATTCTTTTTTATACATATTACAAATTTTTCATTAACCGAAAACACATGCCAAACCACATTTGAGAACCAAAGAATGTTATTTTTAAATCAAAAACCCTTTGGGAACCGATTTAAGGGACCCAAAATCATCATTTCCAATACCATAAATTCTTTTACATTTCTAAACCATGCTTCAAACATCACAAACCACATGAAAAATCTAATATAACATTTTATCAAACACTTGGTGTGTACATTTATAACAAACTAACACCATTTATCACAAAACAAGGCACAAAACACAATTTTCACACCAAAAAAATTATCCAAAGATCATAAAAAAATATTTATCATATATGTAAGGTGAAAAAATTATGAAACCAATGAATCATAAATTATAAAATAAATTTCAAAGGAAATCCTACTTCAAATCCATGGTGCATCAACAACTCAAGCCCGAAATCACCCCATGAGGGTCCCAAAAGCTATGATCTAAGAAGATGAACCATAAACACACAAAACCCCCAATATAAATTGAGGTAAAACCAAACCATAAGTTTATATGACCATAGGGGAAGAAAACCTCTTGATAAAATGAAATAAATATAAAGAAGAAAACGATAAGAGAAGGGATACCTTGAAGATCTAAGTCAGAACCTTGAAGAAACCCAAGATCTACACCAAGGGAAGAGGTTTGAGGCTTGTAAAAGGAAGGAACAGACTCCATAGGGTCTTACACACCAGAGAAAGAAGGAATGGAGAATTTTGTGTTAAAATCCTAAAAGGGGAAAATTAGAATTTCAATAATTTTTTATATCTGGGAAACTCGCATTGTTTGGTTTTATGGTTTACCAAACTGTGTGCTAACTGTCCAGTAGCCACTACCCGAGAGAAGATTGAATACATAGACAACCCACACATTTTCACCTACCATGCACAGGCCATGCGGTAGTTCAAGCCCAAAACCACCACCTGTTGCATGGTTACCTAGGTTTGGCGGCACAATTTACCAAACTATGTGTCAACCAGGTGGTAGGTTCTACTCAAAAACTACACATATTGCACAATTAAAAGGGTTCAGCCACATAGTTTACCAAACCATGTTCCAACCATGTGTAGGAGATGACCAATCCAAAACCCCAAATTTTTTCCAAAAACTCCCGAACGAATCTAGTATCAACCACAGAATAAAAACTAAAAAAAAATCACTTCAAAATTCAACCCCCTGTCATGCCCAAAACATGATATAAAGACTAATATTCCCAAATAACCAGAACATAAGATAAGAAATGAAAAATTGGGTTTGAAATATAAGGTTAGAACCATGATTCTTCTAGTTGATATAGATTGTGGTTGTTTAAAAAATTAATTTTTTGTTTAGAAACGTTTTGGTGGGTTCATCAATTGTTTTAATGGTATTTTTTATTTATTTTTTTATTTTTGTATAGATTTTATCTCTATTTGTATTTAAAAAGTTTATTTTGAATGGTTTCATTTCTTTAGTAAAAGATTTTTATTACTTATTTGTTTTATAGAGGATATGAATGTATTTGATAGTGATCTCCTCATATGAGTGTTTTAACTTTGTTTTGCAATTTTAAATTAATTTTAAATAGTGGGTAGACCTATATAAGTTTCTATACAATTAGTAACTCAAGTTTCATGATTTTTTTGGGTTGTACTTGGATATTTATAGAGATTTTGGGAGATTGGTTTGGTTAATTTTGATGATCTTGAATGAATGGTTTTAATGATGGATCATGTTGAAATTTTTTCCTATAATGGTATTGTCTTGAGTCTTCCCCAAGACTCATCCACTTCTTATATTGGGGTTTGGTGGTTTTATTGTCTCTTTAACTTCTATTTTTAACTAGATAATATTTTGGGAATGAAAGTGGCGTGGTGGGAAGAATTATAATACCCTTGTATCACTGTTGTTTTTAATATTATTAAATTATGATATATTTATAAATTTGGGAGTCTTAGACTTTTATTTTGAATTTTAAATGGTTTTCTTTTATTGTAATGTTATCAAACAGTTGGGAGAAACTACACAAGTTTTAACAATAACCATTAAGATGTTTTCATTTTTAACAATGTGTTATGGATGGTCAGTGCATGGTTTGGGAAACTATGTATCCCACCCTTTTGAGTCATGTGGGTACCACCTAATGGCTCTTTTATAGTTGGCACATATTTTGGAAAACATGGGTATAATCCATTATGCTTAACCATGTTCCTATAAAATGATAATTTCCCAATTTTTATTTCATTGTTTTTTGGGGTCTTGGATCCTCCCCCTCCCATTCACATGAATAACCTTTTAGAATATTGAGGGTGATGTTATTATTTCTACCCTTCAATTATTCTCTCCCTCATCAAGTTTCCAATCTATTCATCCAAGGTAATCCATTATCTACTCCTTCTGTATCTTCTCCTCTCTCCCCTCTTCAATTTTCCTATATTGTTTCATTCTTCCAATAACCCTAGTCAATATGTAGGTTATAATTAGGGTTTAGTTTGGTTTTAACCTAGATTCATGGCTATTTAAGGGTTGTATAGGGAGATTATTTTCTTGATCTAGCCTTCTCCATCGTTATTGATTTCTTTTCTCTTGGAATGATGTATACTTTTCTATTTAGTTCCTTTATTTTTCAATTCATGGAATTATTTTTATTTATAAAATAACTTTTAATTAATATATGGATATATATGATATTTATGATGGGTTTTCAAAAAAAGCTATCAAATTATGTCTTTGAATGAATGTTTTTTAGATGAATTTCAAATATATCTTTGAATTTGGTATTCAATCATGTTGTTCCCCTAGTGAAAATGTATATGCGGTTTATTAAAGTGGTCTTGATGGAAAATATAGGCCCCTTTCCTTGTTTTAATTTTTAAATAAATATAATCATGCATTTAAAGGATGATTTTTGGGGTGAAAAGGGGTGTTGTTTTCCAAGTGGTATTTAAAGGATGTTTGGAAAATGGAATTTATAGGGAATGAAAATGACATGGAATCCTAGGTTGGAGTTCATTTGAAGTCCAATTTTACAACTTAAAAAATTGAATATTGTGAGACCCTCATCGATAAACTATGTGCTTATTTTTCCTCTTAGGGGTTCTGCATTATTATGTGATGTTTGTGTGATGTATAAAGGGGTTATTTTATGTGAGGGTGTTAGATGTGAGGTGATATGTGTTAATTATTATTATGATCCATGTGATGATCTTTTCTTGATTTTGGTATCACGCACACTTTGGTTTTATCATGGTAACTTTCGTAACTAAGTGGGAGATATTGATTTACATTACACTAGAATAAGGAACATGATAGCTATTGTAACTTCATTTTATGATTCTAACTGTATAGGGGTTCCACTTAAGAGGTTAGTGTGAGAAAATTGGATGGCCTATTGTTATTTTTGGATTAAATATAGGCTGATATTTGGTCCCATAATGTTAATTATTTTTAGGTTCATCTCACTTTAGGACAGAGGGGGTTTTCTATAACATATATTTCATTGGTTGATGATTCTATGTAGTGTATTACCATTTCATAGTTGTTTTTATTCCCATGTACTCATCATGTTACTAGAACCACTATATTATCATTGTCTACATTTTTTATATTTCTTTGATAGAGTATTTTTATTAATTAAGGGCTGGGATTGTTTGAAAAATAGCTTTCTAATGTTTTTTAGAAGTATTTTTTCAAAGTTTAAAGAAAAATGGTTTGTTTTATATATGGTATTTAAGGAAGATTTTTAAATGAGGAACAATATTTTATTTTGTTTTCATAAAATAAATAGTTCTCATTTCAAGAGTTTGAAAAGTTTTTTCATTAGTTAAGTGAATATTTCAAATATTTTTACATAAAAAATAAGTTATTTATTCCTTATCATTGGAAGAACAATTTTTAGTTTCTTTTATTTCATTAAAATTGATAATAAAATTTTATAGCGTATTTTAAACTAGAATTTCAAAATTATTTTATGAAAGGAATTTTAGAGAATATTTGATAAGATCCCGCATGGACTATTAATTCACACCTTGTATACACACCCTTGTGTGTGTGTGTAACTCTTATATTGTTTACTGCATCTAGTTTCATTATTTGATTGGTTATATCTCTCTTGGGTCATCGATGGGTGAGTTGGGATATAGTGAGTGGCCATGGATCATATAAAGGTACTCTTACGATATAGTTCAGGTTTTTTATTATTTTTTGATGATTGAGGTGTCATCCAAGTCAACCATATATTAATTTATATCTATGTCCTTTTATTGGACCTTGTTGTGTAATTATTTTTTATGATTTTTCATGTTTATATAAAAGAATTGAATTTTTTTTATTAGTTGTGAAATATTTTGTTATTTTGTTTATTTGGTTTTTCTCATCCTATTTTTTAGGGATATCCAATATATATATGAACCATTCTAGATTATTTAAAAAATATATTCTACCTTATTTAATTGTATTTGAGGGATAAATCATTCTCGTATAGCCTTTATTGATACCCTAGAACTAGTTTCCACCCCATAGGGATCAAGAACACCCTTTGAGTCATGGGGTGGATTAGCTCGAGTACCAATTTAGTGGTAGCCAAAGCTAGTTCATTACACAAGTCATTTATAATTCACTATATTTGAATAATAACTTCTCTTTATATCATGAAACATAGTCTAAAACACTAACAAGTTTTATCTTTCCTAACCCTTTTGAATCATAACTTAAAATATAAAAGTAACAATCTAGATATGTAAGAGTCTTCATGTAGGTTTAACACTCCCATAATTTTAAAATCTCAATACATAAGAGTAAATTAAAAAATTCATGCAATACTTTAGTGTACAAAACTTAACAAATAAAGGGAATCCATTATCATAAAAATCCATATATGAAAGTATAGCTTCAATCATATTCTTAGAAAATTTTCTCCAACAAAATTTTTTAGAAATTATTGAATAATAAATACTAGAAAAATTGAACATAATAAATAAAATAATATTAACAATGAATATTTAATAAAAAATAACAACATGAATAATAATAAATAAATAAATAAATAATAAATAATAATATTGAATAATAAGTAATAAATCATAAAAAAGTGGGAGGGATGAAGTAATTATCAAAATATAAATTAAGTTGAAAGGATCCACTCAATATAGGAAACATCAATCCCAGTACATAGTATTTCATATATGATAGATCCAATCATTGATTCATAAGGTATTCTACTCATTCTTTCTCTCTATTTTTATGTTTAAAGACACATTTTATTGTAGATATATATACCTTGTGATATAGGTAACAATCATATTATGGATTATTCCGTATTGTATTTTTTTTCAATACCTTTTCAATCTATTTCTCTTAACTTTTTCCTAGAATCCATGTAGATCTATCTTAATGGATCATGATCCCTAGGATTTAAGATTACTCGCTTAATTCTTTCATGGAAATCATTCAATAAACCATGTTTTAACTAGCCGTATGATATCTATCTCATTTTTCATCAATAATAGATCATCGATATATGACACTAGAAAAAAATTACACTTCTCCTAAACCACTTATTATCATAGGTAACACATTTATTCTTAATAAATCCAGACACTTATAGATTTATCAAATTTAATATTCTATGATCTTGATACTTTCTTTATCCTAAAAAGAATATTTTCAAATTTTATACCTTATTGGAATCCTTTTTTGTCGTAATCCCTCCTAGTTGTGTCATATATACATCTTTAAAAAGATTTCTATTAAGGAAATTATTCTTGGCACCCATTTACTAAATTTTATGATCATGTAAGGCTATTATAGTGAGGAGAATTATAATATATTTTGTCATATTGATTGGTGAAAAGGTTCAATCATAGACTATCCAATGATGTTTCTTGAAAGCTTTAGTAACTAATCATGCCTTATTGGTTCTAACTTTCCCATCAATATATATTTTCTTCTAAAATTCTTTTTTCACCCGATGGGGTTAACATAAACTACAGGATCTATGACAACCCAATATTGGTTTTGATACATGAAATCTGTTTTAGAATTCATATTTTCATTAAACTTTGGAACTTATGAGTTGTTTACTGCTTCCTTGTAGGATAGTGGTTCATTATTTTTAACTAATAATGTTTCACCTTACTCAATGATAGAAAAATCATATCACTCTAGTTCTATAACCTCTCTAGTTCTCCAATTCATTACTTGTGTTTCTATAACATTTTCATTCATTTGGAATTTTAGAATTTGTTCTCATTCCAAATCCAAGATATCTTGATCCTTAAATTCATCAATGTTTATCTTTGTCTTACTATCTATTTTAGAGATTCATTCCCTTTCTAGAAGCATATATTTCCCCACCATGATTAATTTTTTATTTAAGGTATTATATAGATAATATTTTCTTTTATATTTATGATATCCTATAAATATAAATTTTGTTCCTTGATATACAGGTTTGTTTCTATAATTAACTTTAACAAACACTTTTTATCTCCAGACATGTATATGGATAGAATGGACTTCTTCCCATACCATAACTCATATGGGATTCCATTTTTTTACTTAGTTGGAATTTATTTTAGTGTGTGATCTATTTATTATAATGAATATCTTCAAATGGTTAATAAAAATTTTTCATGAATTATCGTCGATCTCACCATGTATTTTAATGTTTGGTTACTCCTTTCACTAAAAACATTCCACTATAGTGTATAAGGAGTATTGAGTTGGAATAATATCCCAGACTCTTTTATATTATAGCATCCTATCTTTTTTGGACCAGATGAAAATCCAAAGGAATTTGAATTTATTTATTTGGTGGATAGGTCGTTTTATAAAATGGGATTCAGAATGAATTTTCAATGTTCAAACACTCCAACATGTTGTTTTCAGACTTAGTTGAAGGCCTTAGGGGTGCCTCAAGTGCTCTAGTGAATTTTATTACTTTCAGACCCTGGAAACTCAAAACCAGATAAGAGTGATAGGGGAACATAGTTTGTCTAAAACTATGAGACCCTCCAATAGTAGTCATTCAACTTGTGCAGGTGAGGAGGTGTGTTGTTCACAAGCTATGAATGATTTATAAACTGGGTGCCAAGCCTTTACACTTTGTTCTATATAGGTAGTATGTGTGTACTATTCATCACACAGTCAGTGCACGATTTGGCCAAATCGTGTGGCCAAACCATGCAAGCCCCCTACTTGGGCAGCAGTATAAGCACGGTTAGTGCACGGTTTGGTCAACCATGAAGCCAAATAATGCACCTCATTAATAGGGTGAAGTTTTTATTTTAACCCATTTGGGTTATTTCTTTTTCTCCCTTCCTTCTTTATTCTTCTCCAGCGTGACAAACTCCCTCTCTTCTGGGTTTCTCCTCACAAGCCTAACCTAGGATTTGATCGATCTCACCCATCCAAAGTCAGATTCAAGCACTGTTAGTCTCTTTGGATTCCTCTCAATAAGTTATATTTTTCTCTTAGACCTTTCTATATTTATATTCCTCTTGACTAAGTTATCATGGTGTGATCTCATTTTCCCTACTTTTAGGGCAGATCTCGGTTTCTTTTATTTCTTCTAAATCAGACCAAATAAAGCCTCAATTTTGATCCTATAGTGAATCCTAATCATGAGGTAGTTGGAATATATATTTTCCCTTAAGTTTTTTAGTTTTTATAAAATCTTTTCATGTGTTTTGTGTCGGACATACCCAGCGTCAATTCTAAGTTATATTTTAGCTTAAGGTAATTTTCTTATACTACATTATGATACCTTTAGACTCCTTCTTATATGGTTTGATTTTATGACCTCAACCCGAACCACCCCTTTGGGTGGGTTTTTCTAGTCTCCCTATTTTAATAGTTGCATTCCCCTTTCTAGATACACCCTCTTGGGTTTTTTTATTCATATGTTAAATTGTGATGCTCATTTTATAGAAACTTACTTTGTAGTTGGTTTCCTTATGCCTTGTGTTTAAATGGATTGGTTTAAACTAAATTTAATGAATTGTTTGATAACAATTCTATTTTTTATAATAAAACCCATCTATTGAGGTGCATTGTATTCTAAACCAAAAACAGTATTCTTATTAGTTTGTTGATTTGGATTGGTGACATGTCTAGTATATGTACCTTATTGTTTGTAATTGAAATGGTTAATGGGATTGGCCTAATCATTTAGTTTGCATGAATTGTGTTGTTTTGTTTATGTGTGTTTCTTCCTTCATTACACGTTTTTTATGCTAAATGTTGATTATATACCTGGATTCTTAGTAATTAAATTTTAATGGAAGTGAATATATGGTTATGCCTCAAGTGATACTCAGATTCCTTTTTATGTAATTGTCAAGGATGAGATCATGAGTCGATGAGGATTCATATGTCAGGGGAGACACCTCATATATCTTGGATGGAATCATTGTGCATGTTTTGTACCTTCATATGAGTGATCCCAATTCCCAAGGGAGAACCCATGGACAAGATCAGTAGAAAAATGGTTACACCATGCCATGAGTCATAATCAAACCCCCTTTGTGAGATACCACGGATGGACTCAAAGGGGACTTGTTTTACTTACATCAGGAGTGAAACATGGTATTCCATTTGTGGATCACCTTATATAGACTCATTTGGACTTAAAAAATTTCTACACTTCTAGTGTGATACTTAGGATCCTTTATGAGGTTCAACATATACGGGCACAATATTTCATATAAATAACTACTATAGATTCCTCTTTAAATTAAATAAAATATGCTAAATAAATAAATAAAAGGGCACAACCTTCACACTAAATCACTTGTATGGCTTCAGTAATTTATAGATGCTTAATTTATAATGACCTTTTTTTACTTTATATTCCATTTTTGGAGGATACCTTGGTTCATACAATTACGGCTTGGGTTGAAGCAGGTATGGTCAGGTCAGGTGTACTGGAGGGTCCTGAGCCTGAATTGTTTATTTATTTATTTCTCTTTTCTTATTTAATTTTGTTATACACACATGCTACTTATTTTATATTCACAGACTATATTATGCTTTATACGCCATTGGTGGTGGACTGCTGAGTAAATTTCACACCTCTGGCCGAGATTCCATTTCACTGTGGTACTCGAGAGGATCCTTATGTTCAAAGGTCCTTGATACCTTGATTGTGATGTGCATTGTACTTGGGAGTTAGGATAATTAGTATAATATAGTACTTAAACAAATGGTTTTAAAGAAAATTTAATGATTCTTTCATATTATTTCAAGTAAATAGGTTTTTTAATCATTTTTAATTTTTTTTATAAGTTCGTAAATTATTTTAAAAGAAAATGGGTTTTAAAATGTTTTGATATTTATTTTATAAGTTTTGAAGGGAAAAGGTTTTCATAAGCCTTTTTATTCATTTTCTTTGTTCTTGAATTATGTTATTCCTCCTACTGTATATTTTCTACTTTATTAGGTAGAATCACACAGACATGAATGTGAGGTTAGTTGTATGTTGGAGTCATCTATCTTATTCAGTTATTAAATTTATCTTATGATTTTTTTCATTTATTTGTTACTTTTTCCATTTTTGTTTGTTATTTTTTATCTGATATGCCACTATGATACTCTGATTATGAGGGTATAGTCTCCCCAATATCACTTTATTAGACCCTGGCTGTTATTCAGTAGCATCTAGCGTATGAAGAGGCATGCTTGAGTCCATGTGGAAACTGGTACTGATACCAGTTTAGTAGTCAATCGGGTTGGGATGTTACATATATAATCAATGAAATGTTATTTAAGATACACCCCACCTATATCTAAGTATAGTTTATTTTTATTTTTACCAATATGATTTACTAATCTATCTTTAAACTCCTTAAATTTATCAAAGGAATTAGACTTATACCTTTTCAATTAGACATATCTACATTTATTGAAAACATTAGTAAAATTGATGAAGTATGAGTATCCAACTCTATATTCTACTAGAAAAAGTCCACATGGATTAGTGTGAAAAAATTCAAGAAGCTTCATAGAACTATCACCCTTTTCACTGAAATTTCCTTTGGTTATTTTCTCATACAATCAAGCGTGACATATATTTAAGAGTTTCATCTCAAAATAATCTAAAAACACTTCTTTATAAAAAAAAATTCAAATGATTCTAGTTTATATTACAATGTCAATGATTCCACAATTTGGTGTAGTGAGAGACATGTGAAAAATATTCATTATCAATTACCAAGACTTTGTTTTCACATTTTTGTATTTAAAGATCGTTACTCAAATGCATCATGTCATAACATATGCTATATTTAAAAATGTAGCATCCATTGTTTTTTAACATGAAAATAAAAACATTCATGTCTAAACTAGACATAGAATTTGATGTTCTTGGTTACATTAGAAATATAATAATATTTCTTCCAAACTAAATCCAATCTAGTTTGTAACATGATATAGTAGTCTCTTATAGAAAGAACAACTAAAATATCTCTATTTTCAGCTTGAATATCCATCTCACCTTTAGTAATATTCTGGAATATAATTCATTCCTAAATTTGGATAGAAATTTAGAACTATAAGTTTTATTTAATACACAATTTATATAAATATAAATATTTCATCCAATAATTCATATACCAAAATATTCCCCTTCCTTCTTTAACATGGTGTAGTTCGTCTTCTAATGTCCCTTTTTCCACGTGAAAAACATAAAACATCCTTCTCTTTAATCTCCTAATAGATCATTAAATTCTTATAAGAGCATTAAAAAGGGTATTTTCTCTTTGAACATTCCTTATACCTCTTCTCCTTTCCTTTCCTTTTGTTAACTATAATGTCAAAAGGCTTATCATGTTTCATATTGAAGTTCCCAAAGGTTTTTATTGGATTAATTTGTTGTAAATAAGAGTTAATATGTATATATAAGAATATTAGATGAGGGAGGAAAAAAATAACCCAATGAATGAAGGTGTTTCCCATAATTTTAATGGGTTAAGTAGAATGAAATTACTTCTTGGTGAGCCACCCAAACATTATAATATTGCTAAATTGTTCTTCATGGAAATCAATGTGAAGTGCTATCAGATAATTTAGTACTATCTATAACATTTTATAATTGACGTTAGAGAATATGGATAATGGAAATATCTTGAATAGTTGTTATTAAAATTATTTAAAAGTTTCTAGACATTTGGATAAACTATCTTAGATTTATTTATCATGAAGGTTCTGATTATAGTGAATCATATCACTATGATAAATATTTTTAAAAGAATATTTTAGGTTGTAATTTATATGGCCACATGAATTTATTTAAAAACTAAAAATTTGTTATAAATTTTACAAGACCTTGAAGATTTTTCTGTAGTTTTTTAAGATATTTTGATAAATTACCAAAACTATGTTGAAGTTTTCTGAGATATTTGGTAAATCCTTGAGGTGATTTGAAGAATTTTTTAGTTTATTATATATATTCTAAATATTAAATTTTGATTTTTCCTAATTATAAATTAATATATATGATATTGTTCATACATGATATATTATCCAAATATGATCTGAAAATTTTAAAGGGAAAAAATGTGTATGATTTTCAATCATGTGTAAAAGAATTGGTTAAAGACCTCAGTGGAAATTCATAAAGGCATTGAACATGTATGGTTTTTTTAGAAAAAATAATATATTTAATATATTCTATAATCAAATTATGTTACATGTGATAATTTTCTGAGGAAGTAGAATACATAAAATATTTTGTTGAGTAAGGTTCATACATAATATATTTGTCTATATTAGGATGAAACATATGATATTCAACTGAGGAACACTAGAAAATTTTAAAAGGGAATGATGTATAAGATAATATTCAATATGCTTAAGATTTTTTATTTGGGAGCACTAGAAAATTGATGAAGGAATTCATGTATAACATAATTTAGTTATTCATAACATATTAATCTAGCTTCATGGGAATACGTAATCTTTTTTTAGGTACATGTAATATATTTTCTGAGTTTATAAAGATATCGTTTAATGCATAGTATATTTTAAAGAATGTATTACATGTTTTTACAAAGAAATAAAAACATGAAAAAGGTATGTATAATTCATATGATATTTTTTCTCACATGATTAATATATAAGATATTAGATATATTATATTATATTTAAAACTTATATAATGTGAGATTTCTGAAATATGAGAATTTCATAATTGAAATTTTGAAGAAGGAAATTATATCAGTTGACGATAAAATTTTTCTTTTAAAATTAAAACATCATGATGAAACTATAGAATGGAATATCCTATAAATTAAATATGGTGACGCTAGATATGTTATTAATTATTTTAAATTTCAAAAATGAATTATGATTAAATATATGAATGTGAAAAAGATTATATGATTTTTAAGAATTAAAAGGCATGCTAAATTCTATTATGATTCATCAAATGCAACCAATCTTTGAGGTGGTTATCCACAACACAACACATGTAATGTTGTATAATTGTCATAAAGAACAGATGAAATTATTATATATGGATATTTTTAGTATTAATTTTTTTATAAGGGTCTCATTATTGCAATAATAGTTAAAATAATACTTATTCAGTTGAGATAATTTGAGAATAAAAAATATAATGGTATTACTAGAAATCGATTGGAGAGATGTAGTTGAAGAAAAAATAAATTTTTTAATCATAGGGAGAAACCAATTTGGTATCCTTGAGGAAAATAAAATGTTCTATTATCCTTAAAATCAATAAGTGATTATATCTATTAATATATATATATATAATATTATCTATGATCAAAAAAATATTATCCAATAAGAATAAAAATAATGGGGTATTTTTTGTTAAACCACTTGAGTAGAAATATTGAAATAATAATGGAAGAACCTATCCAAGATAAGAAGAACTTTATATTGATTTTAGAAGAAGGAAATTTTTTGTATTTAAGAATAAGAAGAAGAAAATGGTGTATAGACTAATTCATAGGATAATTTGTATTTTATAACTCTAAGAAATAAGAAGAAGAAGAATAAGAAGAATAATAATAATAAAAATAAAAATAATAAGAGAAGAAGGGCAACACATAGGTGATTTCACAAATTATATTATGACAATCAATGACTCTAAAAAAGGGAGTTTAAATGAAAACAAAGACCAAGTTTCAAGAATTTTTTCTTAAATATACAGAGGTAGTTGAAGTCTCTGTGTAAAATATAAAGTGACTATATCATAGTGATGTAGTAAAATATTTAGTTTAGTGGATATCTACTTCAAAGGAGAAAGAAATTTGTAAGAACTGATAGGAGATTAAAGTCCCTTGAGGTTATAGAGAAGAAAAGTACGGTGGGATGTTGTTTTATATTAACCTATATAATATAGGGAACATGGTTTAAATATGATACCTAGTATAAACACTATTATTAATGATTTGATTATTAGTAGAAAATATTTGAATCAGATGATACCAATCACAAAAAATAGTAACTTTCCCAGGAGGGGTTGAACCTTGTAAAAATACCATGTGCTACCCTTTATTCATATGTTTAATTGTATATTGTGTGTGTGATTAAATAAACTAAACATATTATATATTATCTTAATAGATATTAGTGGTTAAAATACTAAATAGGGAAATAATATAAAAAATAAATTCAAATTTATTAAAATATTCCTATCACTTGATCCCCCACTCTCTGGTTTTTACACGGATCCTAATGAAACTTTAATTGGTATTAAAGAACACGGATCCCTCTAAAAGGATCTAAAAAATTATTTAGTTATTTTATAAGACATATAAAAAGTGTAAATTTGAATATATAATTGAATATACTCATATGGAAAATTATATCTCCATCCATATTAGTGCATAAATGGGAGTTTCATCCAAGACATTGAAAACTAGAAGAAAAAAAGAGGCAAATAACAAAAAGAAAAAATCAAAATTAGAGGATCAACCAATATATGAAGGTAATTAGAGTGTTAAATGTAATAAAATATCTATTGAATATAATTCCTCTAATGATGAATAAATTACAATATATAATGAAAAAATATTCAATGAATCACTTAGTGATTTTATTATAGAGTCAAGGATTAGGTGAGTAATGTTTTTATTGAAATTATCAGTCATATTTTTACATATATCAAGGGAATAAATAAAAAAATTCATAGCTAGTGTTAGAAGATGATGAAATTAATTATATATTTTCTAAAAACTTGTTCATATGTAAAACGCTCATAAAATTTTTGAAATATAAGAAATAATTGATCTCACTTTACAGTGAAAGAATTTATATGATTGATGAACTTAAAAATATTTTTTTTTGAAGAGGGTGTGGGTGAGTTTTTTTTTGAAGTGATCCATCCATTAGAAATATTATACAAAGTTTTAATGAATATCAAGTATACCCACCAAGAAGGTAAATAAAATAAGATAAATGGGTTTGAAATTTATTTATAAGAGAAAATAAATATACATAAAAATTAGATTGAAATGATGGATACTGGATGTGAAGGGTCAAATTACTTAAATATCATAAGTATATTATTGATATTAAATTTCTTGAGTTGGATGTGAAGATGAAAAAATCTAGAAATCACCTATTCCAGGTATTTAAAATCATTTGAGAAAAGAAGTGTAGTAAAACAAGTATCTGAAAGGAGTTTAACTTCAAAGAAGAGTTGAATTGGTGGTAGGAGGAGCTTGAAATATTTTTGAGATCCATAAACTACAAACTCATTGAGAAGGGTGTCCCAATTTCCTGATAAATCAATTTTCACTTAATCAGTCTTGATAGCTAGTATAGTACTAATGTTAAAATATTGAAAATTTGGTGGGAGAAAAATGTTAAGAAACCCACCAATGTGTCAAGGGTAGTGGTGGAAATATCTATTAAAATAATCTCCCCAAACGATTCCCAAAAGAGTAGGGTTTCAAACTAATAATAGAAGGGTCAAAAATATAGAGATTTTGTATCTAGAAGTAAAACAAGTAGGTTTGTTCGATATTATTGGTTCTATTAAATATTTGGTCACAATTCCATTTAATATTAACACAATATTTCAATAACTATAAGCTATATAAGGCCATAATTTAGCGGTATCATAGAAAAAAATAAAAGAACACCTGATGGAAAAGTTAAATTATCATAGAAGAAGTGGAATCTTTACACTAGAATACATTTGAAACACTTGAACAAATTTTTAATTATTGAAATATAAGTGTTCACATCTATCAATAATGTAGGTATATACTAATCCAAAAAAATTATATGTAACTAAAATAATAAGATCCGAATAGAAATTGATGAAACAAAATAAAGTATAATATTATACCTTGAGAAGTAAATAAATAAATAAATATTAATCATCCACTCCCAATATGTCAATGAAAAAATCTAGAGTAGATATCACACTAAATAAAAGGATATTCTTCGATTTTGGTAAGAGAATCTACATCATAGAACTATACAAAATAGAAATTAATATAAAAACAAAATGTTACAATCTAGAATCTGTAAGGAAATAATAAGTACAATAAAGATATATAAGTATTGGTATGGTTATTGATATCCTTAATGAAAAGTTTGAAATGTTTTCCAATAATAAAAAATTAAATATCATTGATTATTTGTGTGTAAGGTGCAAACAGGCTAGACACATTTCTATTAGGTATTTTTTTGCCTAGACAAGTGAATAAAAAAGGATAATCACTAATTAATTAAAGTTATATGAATAATGTAATAAATACGGATCTTATAAATAAGAAGAAGGCCAGACATACTCTAAAAGAGTGTTTGAAAATATTTCGTACCCAGTTTGAAATCTCTAAGAAGATGGAGAAGGTTGAAAATAATTAAAGTGATCTAATTTATAAAATAATGAATATTATTTCATCAATGAAAAAATCACAATAGAAAAAAGACTCATGCCTCCCAAAGATAAAGAAATTTGGGAAATCAAGGGTGAAGCATGTAATACCTGAGATCATATTATAGCAGGTAAACACTACATCCCTAAACTATTACATAATGTGAAGTCTAAAGATCTTTTATTCGTGAATTTATTTAGAAGAAAAATTTTAATTTTAATTTAACGAAATTAACTTCATTTTTGGGTTTATAGTTTCAATATTTTCTTAATATGGATTTTTTGTATTTTTTTTTAAAAGTTTCTTTTTTGGTGAATGGTAAAAAAATATCGATATTGCTAAAAGCATCACTTTTATGTCATTATAATAATAGATTAATGACTTAAATTTTGTTGAAATTTTTTTACATAAAATATATATTTGTATATATAAGTAAAATAAATCATTTAAAATTACTTTTTTATATTTATAAAACCCATGTTTATTATTTTGGATATATATAAGTAATATTTTATGCTAAAAACTGATTTATTTGATAATATTAAAAAAAATAACTTTTATTACACGTAGAAGTTAAATCCAAAAAAAAGATTTGATATTTTAGATCAATATTATCATATTATACAATAAGTTCAATTTCATTTTTGAGCATAAAATTATGATTACAAAATTTAATTTAATATCCATGATAATGGTAAAACTATTATTTCCAAAGAAGAATTTTATTAATAGTGTGTAACTTTTATCTATTTAAATAAATTAATACATAATTAAAATTGAGTTTAATATAATTTTTATAACTATATTTAAATAAATTATCAATCATTAAATTAGTAATAAACACTAAATAATTTTATGACCACTATATAGTTAAAACTACATTTTTATACAAAACATTTGTTTATAGAAAAAAAAATTATTTAAAACACAATTTTTTCAAAATTTCAAATTTAATTATATTAAATTGAGATTAAATTTAGGTTAATAATACTCAAATTTGATAATATTTATTATTTTAAATTTTTATTTATTCCTAAGTTACTTAGGAAAAAACTAGTTACCCTAGAAAAAAAAGAAAGGTAAAACTAAAAATATACGAACAAATGACTTACAACATGTTTAAATAATGGGTGGAAATATTTGGTTTTGGATTTATAGACCCAATATTACCCCAAAATTAATTATTTCAAACTTTTGTAACCATTTACCCTTTAAATGTTTCATTCCATTATGAAAAAATAATATGTGTTCACAAAAGTGCCCTATTATTCACTTATAAAAGTATATCAATTACACCCTTTCAATGCACCACTTTCCCTTAGAAATGTCCTTGAACAACTATAAAATTTTACTCTCTCAGATGTCCATTGCATTTTATAAATTCCCTAATCACTAAAATCTATTCCAAGTCTATCAATTCTAAGGAGTTCATTAGGAGGAAGTTCAAGGTCTCAATGTAAGTATTACTTACTCCTCACCTTTTTTTATTAACCTTTATTTTCCAGTCCTACTATAACCATAGTAATAAAATTAACTAAATATCATTATTATAATAAATTTTTGTTATATTAATGTAATAATTCTTATTTATTCATTTCAATCAACTTATAAAAATAGAATAATATCGATCATGCGTTGTGCGGACTACCACCTCAAGGAAGTGAAAACTTCATGTTTTTATTACTGCCCATCTTCACTAGTTTTATGTATGTAATTGAATAATTAATTTGAAATATATAATATAATTATTAATATGAAGATCCAAATTATAATCCACCTTTATTTCCTATCATTAATTGGGAAATAAAAACATTAACCATGTATTGTGTGGACTACCACCTCCATGAAGTAATGTTTTTTAATTTTCATCTTGATTTTCATTCAATATAAAAAAACATAAAATATTATTAAAAGCCTTAAAAATTTATAAATAATATCATTATTCTTGTATTATAATTATGTTATTTCAAAATAAACAATTTTGTAACTGTATTCACCCATTGAATTATGGTATGTTCATGTTTGGGTTAGTCTAACAGCCTACTTGAACAATTCAATGGGTGAATATAGTTAAAAAATTGTTACCTAAATCCTTTATAATGCCCAAAAATTCCAAATTTTGGAAAGTTAAATGTATGTGTGGTTTTACTAGTAATCTCATCCCTTTCTATATATTTTAAAGTGGTTGTGACTATATAATATATGAACCTAGGGGTAATAAACCAGAAAAGGTATAGTTTAGTATCAAATCAGTCTTCACTTGATGCATGATGAGTGGGCTTAAGACTGCACAGCTCGATAAACACTCCCAAGTATATGCTTTGGATTATTCAAGCACTTTTTAAAAAACTTAATGAGGATTTTCCTACCATTAATTTGTTCTCATACCATTTAAAACTACTAAAATCAATTAGCATATTCTATTAATTAGGTAAATTATTTACTTAACCATATAAAATTACTCCACATGGTGTTATTTTTATGGTTACTTACATATAAATTTATTCTATTTATTGATTTATGAAATATTGACAATTTTTATACTTGTTAATTCAATACATAATTTTATTGATTACTAAGTCATTTTGGTTATGTATTATATAGTTTATTAATTATTTTTTTTAATTCAATATACTTAATTAGTGATGGATGGTACCCAATATATATAGACCCTCAATGCATTAATAAGTATTGTGACACAAACTATCTTGAGTATTGGCATTTTCCATACCCATTTATGTATGATATCATAACATAAGGCCTTGATGACATGTTTATGATATCTAATATTATCAATTACATTAGTACGAGATCAGTAATTATAATACATGTTATTATTTATTTTCAAGGATATATTATACCTTTAGTTTCATTTGATTATTTCATTATTCTGATCATTTATTCTTTTTTCCATACTATTTATTCCATGCTTTTGTTTTGATATCTCTATTTTACGCTAATCCTTATTGAGCAAATGAGATCACCAATATTTTTTTTCCTTTCCCCAAGATTCCTATAACATATCTATTTGTAATTTTCAAGGATCTACTAGAATATAAAATAATTTTCTCATTGATTTTTAATGTTTTATTTTATGTTCTCAATTATAATGTAAAAAATATGTTTGTATCTAGTCATCCATGACTACTAAGATATTGGATCCTTAGATAAATCTTGTATTATATACTAATATTGTAATATAACTAATGGATATGGATTTATGGATACTAGGTTTTTATATTTGGTATCAAAGGAAATTTATTAGAAACCTTGGGGATTATATTTAGATGAACCTAGTAAGATATCACAAATTTTATAGAAAACATTAATGTTTTAAAAAATTATACCCTATAAAACCAATTAGGAATCATATTTTACAATTCCATATCATGTACCAATTAAGTGTATGTCTTTATTAAGAGTTGGTGGCTAATAGAAGTAATTTTAACCGAATCAACACTCATAGTCAGTGAAAGGATGTTCCTCCTCATAAAGTAAATGATTATGGAGTTGGAGTTGATTAGATCATAACCATATTAGGTACTTTGGCCCAATTTATGAAAATTAACCTCACCCACATAGATAAACCTTTAACAAAAACAAGGTGTAACTATGTCGGACCATTAAATTCAACAACAACCTCAACAATTTAGTGGAACTATTAATCCATTAGTAGCTAAGAAATGGGTCAAGTACCTAGAAAATGTATTTATTTCTTTAGGAAGTAGTGAATTATAAAAAAACAGTGTGGTATATCATCAAAATGGATATATGGATCAATGGTGGTCACTAATTCAAAACACTAAATTGGAAGTAGAGATAGAGCACATGGAATAGAGAAATTTTAAGGAGATGTTATTTAAAATAAAGTTTCCTTTTAACACTTAGACTCCATAATCCCAGAGCAAATGTTTAATTTATTACGTTGGTACAATAAATAAGTGATCACACTACCCCATATCAATCCGATTAGTAGTCTTGTAAAAATATATACATACATGATTCACATATTACATTGTAAATATAAAAATACAAAAAATAAGAAACATTATTGCATCTTTTAAATCATTCATAATTTCCTTCTTTATATCATGGGGAAAGGAAAAAAATAATGGGTAAACTCAAATGATAATTACGGGTTATATACAATGGAATATATCATGAGTAAATAAGGCATTTTCAATATGGTGTATGAGGTAATAAAAAAACATTCCATTCAATCAAAAAGTTTAGTTTAATTAACATCCATGGATAATATTGACATATAAATCACATGGATAATGGAAATTGGACTATCAATTAAGGAAATGCATAAATCTAGACATTCATGAACTTTTCATCAAGGCCTCATCTAAGTTATCACGAATATTACATCAAGTAATATTTACTAATACATCATTATAAATAAATGGGTAGGTGTAAACCAATTACACATCGAATATAGATTTCATGTTGTTTTATCTCATGATACCTTCTGATGCATCAGAGGTCTCTCTATAACTATGCCCCACACATCACTTTCAAATCCTATATATTTCTTGTATTTTGAATTATCAATTCAATTCATTCTCAAAATTCCTTATAAATCAATAATTATATTTATTGAATCAAGAATAATAAACATCAATATTTCCCTAATATGTAAAATAATATACTTAATAATATCTATTCAACTAATACCATACATAGAAATGGTATATGTTTTAAACATCATCAATTTAATATAAATTATTTATAATTATTCAATGATATTAAAAATATATACATGAAGAAGAAAAAAAATTCTTATGAATAATATAAAGTGATATAGAAAATGGTCACTAGAAATTCAATAGTCTCAACATAAGAAATAATTTATTATTAGTAAAGGATGATAGAAAACCATCGATTCATCATAAAATAAGGTTGTGTAGTAACACCAATCCTTTAGAAAGGAAAATATAATCAATACTTTAAAAATAAATTCCTTATAACTTCATCTAAGAATTGAGTTATAAATAAGTTTCCAAAAATATTTTCATTACATTAAGTAAATAATACCCTTTTATTTTTATATCATTTTAAATAAAAAATCCAAAAAATTGAATCTCAGGTGTTATATTACTCTATCCAAAAATTTCGCCCTTGAAATTCCATGAATTTCACATCATGAACAAATGTGGGTAGTTACTCGTCATAAATTCTTTAAGTTCCCATGTTTCCTCTTCTATTTTATGATTTATCCAAAGTACTTTAACCAATCTTATCATCTAATTTTGAAACACAAGTTCTCTAATGTTAATAATATGATACGATCTTCATTATAAGATAAATAAGTTTCCAATTCTATTTTGTCATAGGTGAGAAATGTGTTGGGTCTATAATATACTTCATCAATAAATAGATATGGAATATATCATGGTATTTAGACAGTCTGTATGGAATTTTCAAATGTTAAACCATTGGTCTAATTATTTATAGAATTTCAAAAGTTCTAGTATACCTAGTACTTAGTTTCCATTCCTTTTCAAACCTTATAATACACTTACATGGTGATACATTCAAGAAAACATGATCACTCACTTGAAATTTTTAATCCTTCTTTTGGTTATCCACATAGATATTTTTCTTATTTTGAGAAGCCTTGATATGACTCTGAATAGTTCTGACTTTCATTATTTTTTCCTCAATAAGTTTTGTTGCTAAAATAATCCTTTAACTGACTCCATCCCAAAAGATTATTGTATGAAATATTTTAACATACAATTCTTCATAAAATGTCATTTGAATACTCAAATGAAATATATTATTATAATAAAATCACACCAAAGTTAAATATCTATCCCACATACCTTGAAAGTTAAGTGAGAAATAACCTAAAAGGTCTTCTAATATTTGAATAGTTCATTCAATATATCCATATTTTTAAGGATGATAAGTAGTTCTCAAATATATCTCAGTGTCGAGATCCTTTTGAATACTTTTCTAGAATAGTGATTTAAACATTGGATCATAATTAGACACAGTCGAAAGAGGTGATGTCACAACCTATCCCCCAAGACCCATTTCATGACTACCCTAGGACCACCTCCAATAATTTAGGGGCTAGAGACTATAATTGAGTAGGAATATCCCAAACAAATGGGAGTAATTTTTCTAAGTACTTTTACACACACACACAACTCCAATCCATAGATGTTGGAATGTGAAAATACTAAGTAAAAAAACAAGGTATGATCATATAAAACTGAAGTTAAATGGAACCAGAATACAAGCCCACCAAAAAGGAAAAGTAAAATTACAAGTCTCTAGAATTTATCTATAGAAAACCCTGCCTGAATGGTAGGAAAAAAATATCTATCTGAAGCTGAAGAAGAAAACCTCTTATATCGGGTCACTCTAAAACCACCTGGCCTCGGTCCACTAAGGACTTCGTCAAAGTGTTGATATTATACACAAGACATGACATGTGAGGGAAAATCCTTTGCAGGGGTGATTAAAATAATATTCAATAAGGACCCCAAACCACAAACCAATACACAAATCAGACTACCAAAGAGGTACACAAAGTGTATCCTATAAGAAGTATAGTCAAGAGAGTCACTAGATTCATTAGAGTAATATGATTCATTAGATTCAATAGATTCATTAGAGTAATTAAATTAATCTCACACTAGGTACATGTCTATATCATGAATATACTTAAGAAAATCTCTTAATATTCAAATCCTATAAGACATACAGTCTCTATAGGAGACTCCCTCCGCATCTTCATAGGAGACCTACTCTGTGTCTTCATAGGAGACCTACTCCACATCTTCACAGGATACCTACATCATGTCTTCATAGGAGACCTACTATGTGTCTTCGCAGGAGACCTAATCCACCTCTTCACATGAGACCAACTTCGTATCTTCATAGGAGACCTACTCCATTTCTTCGCCGAAGACTTACTCTGCCTAGGTCTCAGCCCCAGGATTCTGCTCTTGGTGTTTTCGTTCTAAGAGAACCTACTCCTTGATCCAATAGGTCATAATCTAACCTCCATTAATACTCACATATAGTATCTCAAAAGTACCACCTCATCTCAAGGGTCATCCCGCTGCAAACGGCTCGTCAAACGGAAGCACGGATTGAGTGTTATGGGAATTTTAGTAAAAATGGGTCGATTGGGTCCGGGTCCGACCCAACCGAGTTAACGTATTCCTGGGTTGGTCCACGTTCTTCATTGGAATCATGAATGGGTAAAAAATACCATTAAGAAATAAACCCCCTATCTCGAGGTTTGGATCTGTCGTTGGTGAAGAAAGTAGTTATGTCATCGTCGTTTGTCGATCCTCGATCTATGATCTGTAATATGTCGGCATTCATCATTGTTTGTCATTCTCCAATGGGAGGGAACTTCCAATTCCTTTCTCTAAGGTTTCCTCATAATTTTTGGATTATGTGTTAACCCATAATTCCTATTTAATTATGGAGAAAAGAAAACGTGTCATCCCGTTTCAGAGTCGCCACTCTTTTTCATTTAAGAAATGAAATAGTATGAATCGTCACTACGTTGTTGCGTCAATGTGTTTCTTCGAAACATTTAAAAATAAATTAAATAATATTCTTTAATTTTATTTTTTTATTCTTTAAAACTTCTAAAAATTAACTTTTGTAGTTGACCAGCATCGGTCGATGTTAGGCCCCGCCAAAGGAAAACGCAACATTACGAACTCAACGGTGGTCTCATATTTCCAATCCAAGTAATTGTTCATCAGTTATTAAGATTTTAAAATGAAATAATTTTATTTAATTATTTTATTTATGGTTATGTATTTTTTGGTTTTCTCACTGAAGACCTGCACCGACTAAAGTTAAGTCGCACCTAGGGTAAACCCACCATCATGAATGTAACAGTACCCTCAGATTTCTAATCCAGCCACCTGTTTTAAAAGTTATTCCACTTTTTCAAGAAAACCACTCACTCGTGTTATTAAAAACATATCATTTTTTGTCAAACCATTCTGGGTACATCGGGCCTCAGAATCTCACGTCATCTTAGCACCTAGTCTCAAACTTTTCCCAGAAAATTTCTAATAATAAAACTAGCAAAATACGAGTCATTATATTCTCCCCACCTTAAGTATTTACGTCCTTGAAAGCCAAACCAAAGGATGCCCAAACATATGAAGTTGTGAGCACAATCCTAAGCCCCCCGATCCCATGTTTTCTTATAGAGATTCTCATTCTACCACTTAGAACGCACTAAAGGAATATAATGCCTATAGAGTGTCCTCTCTTACCAATCCTCAATCTCTACGACCAATATGAAAAGTGAGCATCCTGATCATTAACTATCATCTATGGGATTCCATGGATTTGAGTTATCTCCTATACATAGAGGCATCTCAATCTCTCTACTGAACTCTGCTCCCGAAAATCAAAGAAGTGGTCGACTTGGTGAGTTTTTCAACGATCACCCAGATGGTATTGTGTCTCCTAGACATACATAGTAAAATAGTCACAAATTCTATTGATATCCTTTCTCACTCCCTTCCTGGAACCCTGAGGAATAAAAGAGAAATATCTTCCAAGCATAGGGGCTCGACACGGTGAGTTGGAAAACCATGAAACTAATTCAAAAAAGTGATCACCTTTTATATCAATAGGCAATCCCAACATCAACCTGTTCCGCCATCCCCAGTGTCTTCCCTAACACCCACACGCATATCCCGATGCATCTATCCACTCTAGCTGACTGCTTTTTCAAAAGAACCAGGCACACCATGGATAAAAATTGGAATTTATGGAACTCCCTCAAAACTCCACCTGTAACACCACTGGTACTATTATTCATCCTTTTAAAAGAACAATGTGCTCCCTACCTTTTGAATATCAATCAGGGTCATTACCTGTGGACAAATGATCACATAAAGTATCACTATCGTTATCACCAATCCATGCCACCATGACTCACTATAAGAGTGGTGGGGTAACAACCACTAACTGGAGGTAATCTGTATCATTTCTATCCATGAAGGATAATTGTAATGAGGCCAACTACTTTTTTTCACCATTCAGAAACTATGAAATGGATCTCTATATAAGAGTATCTACTACCACATTTCCCTTACCATGAGTATAGACTCTCTCCAAGTCATAGTCCTGGATGAACACTATCCAACACCTCTGTCTCAAGTTCAAAACATTTTGAGAGAAGACATACATGAGACTATTGTGTTTAGGTTAGATGATAAATCACTCGACCATCGGGTAGTGTCGCCACATCTTCAATGCGAAGACTATTGTTGCCATCTCTAGATTGTGGGTCACATAGTTCTAGTCATGTAGTCTCAAATTACATGAACCATACGCAATCTCCACTTGCCTCTATATTAGGACACAACCAATTCTGGTCCCTAATGCATCACAGAACAATATTTACTCAACTTTCTCCTTAGGAAAACTCAGGATTAGGGTGCTCTTCAAACAATATCTTAACTGCTGAAAAGCCTGCAGGCACCTTTCCATCAACACGAAAGGATACCTCTTTCAACTAATTGAATTGGTCATCGATCCTTTGGTATTGGATACTCATTCTCTATGTTCACTTCATTAAAGAGATAGTAATCCAAACATAACCTCATACATTGGGTCTTATTAGGCCCTTCCTATGCAATTCCTTCCTCTACACCCTCATTTCATGAATCTCTTTGGAATCCATCTGATATATTGATGCTAATATTGATGCCATCCTAGAGTGTAAAATACTATATAACTATATCCCTCTATGGGGAGGTAATCTTGAAATATCTTCAGGGAAGGATTCCTCATTCTCCACCACTACTTCTAGGAACTGAAAACTCGTAATATCTATTGCCTCGAGGGTAAGGATAACCAACTCAAGAGTGATCGGTTGCACCCTCTTATGCATGTAGTCTATTCTATGATGTCTGGGTTTCCTTTTTCACTGAGCAAGGAAAACTTCATTCCATCGTTGTAGACATACCACACGCTTTTCTTAAAATAGTCAATCTGAACATGAACTTTGGATAATTAATCCATACCCAAATTGATGTCGCAAGGCCTCGATGCTTCCACCAAGAGGTTCCAATCGAAACTCTCACCTAAAGGGTTAGATCACATTGTCGGCACCAGTGGGATTATCGAATCTCATTCCGTAGGTACCTCCATACGTAAGGGTCAAGTCAAAAATTTAACTAGAAACTGTAAGTATCGAACAAGATCCATGATAAGAAAGAATTATTAGCACCTCTATCCTAACTGAATGGAAAACTCTGTCACCACCTCATCCATTCCTTAGCCACTTGAAAGTTAGGCTCACCTAGAAACTTGAGGGGTCTCTGTCGCTGAAACTTGTGAAGTGTTCGGAGCCTGCGCATCTCATCCAATGGTACTACAGGTACCATTTTCTACTCTACAGGTAGAAGTATAGCTGGTACACCACCTAGAGGTGATGTATCTAGTACAAATTCTTGTACCCATATCTCTTCACCCTGCAGATCATCCTCACGATCACGCGGTGGAATCCTAGCTAACTATCTACATGGAAGCATCTTTAAGTAAAAAAAGATGTTCCATGATCAATAGAGTATACCTGGTGAGATGAATCAAGAAGGACATGGAAAACATAACCCATTATTATATGACACATGTACCAAACTCGTAGAATCTGTGTTACTATGGTAGAAATAACACCCTTTGATACCACTATTTCACAACCCATCCCCCAGCGCTTGTGACATGACTAACCCAAGTCTGCCTCCCATAGGCCAGGGGTTGGCGACTATTGCTAAGTAGGAATATCCTTAACAAATGGGAGTAATTTTCCTAAGTTCCTGCACACACACACACACACAAAAATCCATGTAACAGAAGTTGGAAAGTGAAAACACTATGTAAACAAACACAAGGTATGACACCACCTTCTTCAAAAAAACACAAGGTAAGATAGAATAAAACTGAAGGTAAAAGGGGCCAAAATACAAGACCAATAAAAAAAGAAAAATAAATGTACAATTCTCTAGAACTATTCAATAGAAAATCCTGCCTAAAGGGTAGGTATAGAAAAAGTTGTCTAAATTCGCAGAAGCACAGCTCATCTGTCAGGTCACTCTAAGTACCATCTCTCCCCAGTCCGCCAAGGACTCCATCAAAGCAATGATTGTCTGCACAAGACATGACACGTGCATGAAAAGCCCATGAAAGGTTATGTAAAACAATACTCAATAGGAACCCCAAACAAAAAAGATATACCACAAATGAATACACAAACAATACTACCAAAGAGGTACATGAAGTGTAGCCTCTAAGAAGTATATTCAAGAGAGTCACTAGAGTCATTAGAGTCATTAGAGTTATTAGACTCATTAGATTCATTTGATTCATTATATTCATTAGAGTAATTAGATTCATCTCACAGCAATAACATGTCTATTGCATGAATATACATAAGAAAGTCCAAGAATACTCAAATCTGATGAGACATACTATCTCTGCAGGGAGACTCAGTCCGCATCTTCGCATCAGACCTACTCTATATCTTCCCAGAAGACCTACTCCCAATATTTTCAAGACACCTACTCAATATCTTCATAGGATATCTAATTATAATCTTTTTAGGATACCTACTCCATGTCTTCACAAAAGACCTACTCCACAACTTCTCAGTTGACCTACTCTTTGTCTCTGTCGGGTACTTACTCCGTGTAGGTCTCAACCACAGAATTCCTCTCTTAGCATGCTCATTGCGGGAGCACCTTCTCCTTGAGATAATAGTTTTTACCCCAAACTCTAAGAAAATTCATGTAGAGTATCTCAAAATGAACGCCTCATCTCGAGGTCCCTAACTCTATAAACGTATTGTCAAACTGATGCACGGTTTGAGAGTTATGGGAATTTTAGTAAAAATGGGTCGATTGGGTCTAGGTCTGACCCGACCTGGTCGGGTCTAGGCCGGCCAGGCTTGATCGTCTAGCTGAACGTGGCATGCGGTTTGTGTCCCTCCCACCTCGCAGATGCAGTTGGGAGACCATGTGCTAGCCAACCGATGTGGCACTTTTCCACGTCACTGGTTAACACTGCCGCAGCCCGCCCTGGATGTGGCTCCCGATCACTGGCGGCCACCTTCTTCCCTATGGCTATGCCACCATGCATTGCCACTAGAGGATCCTCTTCTTCGGGCATCCACCTTCATCATGGTGGTTGATTTTTTGAATGGATAATGCCTTTCGGATCCTTGGGTCTCCACCATCACTTTCATGGGCTTGATTTATTCTCATTGTCACTCTGGGGGTCCGACCAAGTTCAGAACCACCCATCAAAACAAGCCACAACCATGAGGGTCTATAGATGAAAAACTCCAAAATGGGGGGAGAAAAGATCACAAAAACACCATTAGAATGCACCTTATCCTTGTTCGTGTCGGCCTTGTTCCGTTCATGTCAGAAGGATTTTGAAGAAGAATAATCATCAGCCTATTCCCTTTAATCTCGTAGTTTATCCATCCTGCAAGAACAATCAAACAGTGGATCAACCTAGTAGTGGTTCGGTCCACGTTCATTGTTTGAATCAAGAATGGGGAAATAAATACCCTGAATAAATAAACCCCCTTCATCATGATTTGGATCTATCATTGGTGAAGAATGGAGTTGCGCTACTATCATTCGTCAATCCTTGATCCTTGATCTGTGATCCATGATCCACGATCCACAATCTGACGGTGTTCACTGTCATTTTTCATTCTCCAATAGGAGGTAACCACAAATCCCTTTCTCCAGAGTTTCCCGGGAATTTTCTAGTTATGCGTTAACCCTGAATTCATGTTTAATTAGGGAGAAAGTAAAATGCATTGGCTCGTTGCAGCATTGCAGCATCGCCATACTGTCTCATTTAAGAAATGAAATGGGTTGACTTGTTGTTGTGTTGCAGCATCACTGCATCATTGAGAAACGTTTAAAAAGAAATAAAATAAACTTCTTAAAGTTTATTTTATTCTTATTTAAATATTTAAAAATTAACTTTCATAGTCGACCCACATCGGTCAATGTTAGTCCCCACCTAAGGACAATTTCGCATTATGAACTCAATGGTTTTCTCAGATTTATAATCCGATTCACCATTCATGAGTTATTAATATTTTAAAATAAAATAATTTTATTTATTTATTTTTTTATGGTTACATGATTTTTTTGTTTTCTCACTGGAGACCCATGCCGATTAAAGTTAAGTCATGCCTGGGGTAAAACCACCATCCTGAATGCAACGGTGCCCTGAGATTTCTAATTCAAAAAACTATTTAGGACTTATTCCACTTTTTCAGGAAAATCACTCATGTGCGTTATTAAAAACATAATATTTTTCATTGAACCATTTAAGGCACACCAGACCTTTAAATCGCACACTGTCTCAGTGCCTCGTCTCGGAATTTTCCCAGAAATTTTCTAAAAATAAAACCAAGAAAATATGAGTCATCACATGTGAACCACAAAGTCTCACAAAATAATTAATATGTATCCTTATGAGTCACTCAAGAGGTATATCTCCTCTTATAGTGAGGAAATATTTGGAATTGTAAAGGAGATAAATAATAACCCATCTGAAATCATTCTTTCTCAAAACCTTTTGAAATCCAATGACAAAGTACATAGTAATATCAACCCATTTCCACATAGTAATAGGATGATTTTTAATTAATCCTTTAGGATATTTTCTATCATCCCTTACCTATTGAAAAACCAAGAATCATGAAACATAGTCTGAAATTTCTCATTTCATATTATCCCAACAAAAATTTCCCTTTAAATGCTAATGCATTTTGGTGCTACCAAGTTGTATAGAGAAATTTAAGATATAAGCTTCATTTGATAATTATATTTTTAGATCATTCATGGATGGAATACATAACCTATATCTAAATTTTTATATAAAAATATTATAGTTTAATCCTAACAACTTCACATCATTCAAGGCTTATATTTTCTTTCGAATATTCTTATCATCAAGTTTGAAACATTATTTTCCCTAATAATGATATTTTAACACTCATTTGGAATATATGTGTTATTTCTCCTTCCTTAATGATTCCAATATCCAAATTTACTAAATCCATGAATATAATGTATATTTTAATACACATTTTTGTCAAAATTATATGATATTTCTTACTCAATTCATTTTCTGCCTTATTTACCTTCTCAGTGAGGTAGTGTGTTGAGAAATCATAATCCATGAGTAGTTCTAGCCATAAAATTTGCCTCATGTTGTTCTATTTATATGACAATATGTATTTCAAACTACTCTGATCCGGGTATATTTAACATTTTTCACCATAAAGGCAAGGCCTCTATATATTCAATGAAAAAAATATAGTTTCAAACTCTAGATCATGGGTTATATAATTCTATAAATGAATATTTAATTAACTTAATGCATAAACAAAAAACGGTTGTTCTAAAAAAGGACACAACCAATTGCATTCTTTTATGCATTGCTATATATCAATAATTCATCCCTTCTTTATAGTAAATTTAATATTTGTTCATTGACCAATATCCTCTTTAATTCTTCAAAACTTTCTTTAAATTTTTATGACCATGTGAACTTAACCCCTTTATGTGTCAACTTTGTTAATGGGTTATCTAATTCTCTAAAATTTTGAATGAATTGTGGATATTAACCTACTAAACCAAGGAAACTAAATACATCAGTTATATTCATTGGTGTTAACCATTCCATCACTACCTTTTTCTTTGAAGTATGAACTGATATATCACCCATTGAGATAAAATTTACAAGAAAAGAAACTTCTTGAATCCAGAATTCACATTTTCTAAATTTTCCATATAAATCTTTTTTTATAAGAGCCTTAATAATGATTCATAGATGACTCTTATACACATCATATATTTTATATTATATCAAGATATCATTAATAAATACCATAATGAAATTATTGATATAATCCTTAAATACTCTATTTATTAGATCAATAAAAATAGAGGGTATATTAGTCAATCCAAAGTATATTGATATAAATTCTCAATATCTATACCTCATTCAAAATGATGACTTTTAAATATAATAATTCTTTAAACACAATTTATGATACCTATAATGATGATAAATCTTTGAAAAATATTGAGCTCTTTGAACTTTATCAAACTAGTCATCAATACAGGGTAAAGCATATTTTTTCTTTATAGATTTCTCTGTAATCAACACACAACCTCATAGATTCAACTTTCATCTTTGAAAAAAGAACAGGGGGTCCCCATGATGAAACACTAGGTTGTATAAACCCCTTATCACACAAATACTATAGTTATTTATTCAGTTCCATTAATTCTATTCTGGTCATCCTACAGGTTTTCTTAGATATAGGTTTTTCATCAGGGATAAAATCAATAGAAAACACAAATTTATTCTAATATGGATTTAAATATATTTTTTTAGGAAACAAATCAATTTATTCTTTTACAGTAGGTACATCCTCGATTATAAGGATACCTTTCCAATTCATTGGTTTTTTTATCTTTTATTTTCTAAGAATTTCATTAAACATATCTATTAGAGGTGGATATAAACATGATTCAGATGATATAGTATTTCTTCTATAGAAAATGGATTCCACTTCTATATCATGAATCATATTCTCCTTATATTGGAAATAAATTTTTATATTATAATTTTAAATAAAATCCATACCCAAAATTATATTAAATTAAACCATATTTATAATAATCATGTTTTCTAAATTGGGTATGTCTATGATTCATAACAGGAACTCACTGACAAAACCTTTTTGCAATAATATTTCCACTAGTATTCTTGATTAAGAACTCCCATCTTAGGGTGCTAAGTAAATATATAATTTTATTAGAAAACATAGAATATATAAAAGAGTGTGAAGATCAAGAATCAAATAAATAATTAGATAAATTTTATGTTAAGATCAATGTAACTTTCACCACATATTTAGGAACTTCAAACTATGCTATAGTAATCACATAAGTGTGGAATTATCCCCGTGGCCTATTTTACAGGAGGTTCCCTTAACACTTGAGAAATGTGTTTAATTATTTTCCCATTTATTTATAGTTTAAGAATTGGATATAATTATTTTATTTCTTTTCATTTCATTCATTATCCTTATGGAACCTTTCTATAAACTTTAAACAAACTCAAGTTCTCATTAAGAAACCACATGGGTGTTTTTTCCACAATTCTCACATGTTGAAAATCTCATCTTACCTTTCTACTTCTTTGAAACATTTATTTTTTCTCATTACTCATCCAACCTATTCTTTTATTTATTTATATTAAAGATATATTTCCTAGATAATTCATTCTCTATCTTTTTGGAACATTATATTATATCAACATATGATGAAAATTTTTTAGAACCCAGTTTCCTATAGAGGCTTGACATAATACCAATAAATAAATAATCAATCTTACTTTCTAGGTTACATATGTAGTCCATAGAATTCCTAGATAATATTGTAAATTTATCCTCATACTCCACAATATTTTATTCTTCCTTAAAATTTAAAGTGTGGAACTTCTTATCCATTTTAGATTACTTCACTCAAGGAAATTATTTCTCAAATAATCCCACTTTAAAAGTTCTCCATTCCATTATTTATATTTAATAAACCTATTTGGTGTTTTAGATCAATGACCACCATTGATCAGCATCTCCCTTCAGACCATATACTTATAATATAAAATTTTCAATTTCATTACTTCCCAAGGATAGAAATATTTTTCAAGGGATTTAATACATTTTTTAGATACCATTGGATAGTAGTTTCATTAAAATATGGAGGCTTTTATCACATGAAGTGATCCAACATAGTTGAGTTATGGTTTGGAATAATAAGTTATTCTATATGGGTAAGGTTATTCATCATAACCTGAGTTATCTTCCTTAATATGGATATGATATTCTCAACTCTAACACCTATAGCATTAAATTTCTTAGAAGGGATGTCGCTACATTGATGATGGGTGTTTTTTCCCTTCCTTCCACTTTGTGTTATCTCTAAAAAATGGCAAAAACTGATTTTTCACATAACCATCATGAATATTGAGCAGTAAAATAAAAATCCCTCTAATGGTAAAAATTATCAAATACCCTAATGAATTATTATAATTATTATGTTAGTTATGTACATTTAAAATATAGTTCCTAAGGATCATAATAAAATTTATTTGATACCAACCCTAACACCATAACTCTAGAAACCTAGATCTGATGTTTACTTTATTATACTGGTACAAGATATAATGAATCTCACCATGTAGGACTTTTCTATTTAGTAGTCTTGAAAAACTAGATACATACATGATTTACTTGCTACATTGTAAATATAAAATCATATTATAAGAAACATTCTTTAATCATTTAAATCATTCATAATATCCTTATTCAAATCCTAGGGAAAGGAAAATAAATAAATGTGAGATCAGATACTTAGTAAGGGTTATATACAGTAGAATTTATCATGAGTAAATAATGCATAATCAATATGGTATATTTGGTAATGAAAACACATGTTATTTAATCATAACTTTATCTAAATGAATATCTATGGATAATATCAACATATATATGACATGGATAATGAAAAATAAATTCCCAATAAAATAAATTTATTAATATGAATATTCATGAACTTTCCATCAATTCCACATACAAGTTGCCATAAATCATATCATAAAGACCTATGAACCAAGTCATTATTCATAATAAATGGGTATTTTTAAACTAAATATGCTTACAATATGTATTTCATTATGTTTATTCTCATGAAACTTGTTAATGTATAGATGGGATATCAATAATCGAGCCTCTCCCATCACTTGAACAGCTTATTTGTTCTATATATTTTAAATGATCAATACAATTCATTCTCAAAATTCCTTATAAGTTAAAAATTATCCATATTGAATCAAGAATAATAAACATCAATATTTCCCCAGTAAATAAAATAACTTAATTAATAATATTCTTCCATGTGATATGAAATATAGAAATAGTATACGGTTTACACATCATCAATGTAATATAAATTATTTTTAATTCGTCAATGATATTAAAAATATATAACTGAATGAGAAAAATAAAATACAATAAATAATGGAAAGTGATGGAGAACATGATCACAAGAAAGTGAATGGTCATAAAATATGGTATAATTAATTATAAGTAGAGGATAATAGAAGGAAATTGATTCATCATAGATAAGGTTTTTATAGTAAATACAATCCTTTATAAAAAATTAGTGGAAACACATTAAAAATTACTTCCTTGTAAAACAATGTAACAATGGGTTTATAAATTACTTTTCAAAATTCTCTTCATTCCTCTAAGAAATTAAATCCTTTTCTTTTCATATAATTTTAATTAAATATTCAAAAAATAATGAGAAAAATATTTCATTTAAAAATAATGATGGAAAATTATAAATTAATATTGATAATATATAATGGTTATGATGTTGGTAAATTTATGTTAAGTCTTATATGTTAAAAACATTATTTTTTGATTTTTTAAAAAGTCAAAAATAACCCATATAGAAAATGTTGAAAAGATTCATTTTAATACATCATAAAGAATGAAAACAATAGTTTATATTTAACTTTATAAACCTTTTAATCATAGATAATATAATTATCAAAACATTTAAAAGTATGTCAACATAGAAGAAAAATAGTGGGAAGAAAAACTTTTAAACATAAATTTTATATAAAAGTACCTCACATGTAACTTACTTGTTGATTTTTGATCCAATAAGAAATAAATAGAATATTAAAAATTAAAACCCAATATAATCATATGAAAATAAATATATGTGGTTTAAAATATTAGTATCATATATTTTTTCCAAAGGAAATATTAACATAAACAGTCTAAAAATAAAATGATATTATAAAAAAAATCCCTTACAGCTTTGGTAAATTTTAAAACAAAAACCATTAAATATAAAATATGAATATAATACATTTAATACCATGAATAAATATTTATTAATGAAATTATGTTTAAAATGTTTAGTATATACATCATGTAAAATAAATTATGTGCATTATGTAAATCATGTCTCTTTGAAAAGGAAATGAGATGAAATTACCCTTACCTTGGTTCTCCACTTAGTCATACATGTTTAATCCCCATATATAATGAATTTAAATTTATTAAATACCTTATTAATAAACTTTATATAATTTATTATATTTATATGGTCCTTTTATAATAATTTGAAACTTATTTATTGAATATTTCTTGTTATGTTGATCACTTTAAGGTTCTTCAGTCAATTTCTCCAAAATTACTTTCATAAATTTTCCATGGTAAAATGTGTCATGAAATTATTACATCATCTCCAAAATGTTAATAATTTCATTAAAATGTTTTTAATAATTAAATACTATTTTAGAATCATCCGTGCATGTTTTTTATAGAAAAATGGATCATGTCGCTTTGTGGTGGTGGTATTTCACACATACACAAGAGCGACATTAGCATTTTCTAATTTATGGAAGGGTAAAAAGATATATGATATATAAAAAATTATAAATATTTCACAAATATAATATATATATATATATATAACATTAATTATTATTTTATAACCATAGAAGTAAAATGGTGATGAAAAAATAATTATACTGCTAAGTGGAGATGGTAGGTCGTACATATGCACGAGCAATGTTTTCATTTTCTATAGAATAGAGATGAGGTGGAAAGTGGTTTTACCAAAATCATAATAACATGTAATTATATTTTTTATACTATATTAATTATTTTAGTATAAATACAATAGTTTTATAGGAAGTATAAAACGAAATAATCTTTGAAAGAGTCGGGTAAGATGATTACCTCTTATTTGAGACATTATTTGGCTTACACCTTAATCCTTCTTAACGTGGTATTTTCATAAGACCGAGAGCTTAATAATTAAGTTAAGTAGGATATGAAGTTTTTTTGGTAGTTATTGCCTAATATAGTGGGCTCAAATTTTGTTAATAAGGGACGAAAAGAGTTTCCCTTTTATAAGTGAGGGGAGGGATAGACATCGACTTACTTAAAATATTTTAATAATATAAAGTCATTTTCTTGAGAAAGTAGCTAAAAATTGTCATATATTCAAATATGATAAGTTTAATTACTAAATAAAACCTAAAAATGTCGTTTAATCATGTTTTTTATATTATATTGAATCCTTATCCCTTTATTTTTAACCTTTTAAACCCATTTTACCCTTACCAAAGGTGATAAATATTTATTAGGATTACTATTAATTATGAACAAAAATTAAAGTAAAATTATTAACTAATATTAATTATATTGATTAAAAATAACAAATTAATTTTACATGATTCAAATACTAAAATTTTAATAAAATTCTTTTAATATAAGTTCAAAAAAAGCAACAAAAACAATTTTTTGAAAAATGTTTATTTTAAGCATAAAAATAATTTTACAGCAAAATCAAGTATAATATTTATTTAAATATAATTAATTATATTATGTTAAATAAAATGTGAATTATTTTTCTATAAAATAAAACCAAAACCTAAATGTACCTTGAAAATAATTTAGTAAAATAAAATTACTAAAAAATACTTTCTATTTGAATATAAACATTACTTAGATTTTCCAAATGTTAATAATATATTTATATGTTAAAAATTATATTTTTATATTAATTATATTACATATAAAATAAATTTTTTTCTATAAAAAATATTTAATAAAATTTAATTTTATTCTTATATCATTATAATTTCATAAAATTGATAGTTTGTAAAATGGGTTTTTTCACTATTCACTTAAAAGTAAACTATTTCTGAAAAATATAAAAAATCATAATAATATTTTTTTGACGTGATGAATTCAAAAATTAAATTATTTTTTCCAATTTCAATTTATAAAATTGGGTGATTTTGGTTTTAATCGCATTCTTTGATAAATCTATGTGCATTATGCAATGGTTTATTTATAAAGAAAATATTAATTACTATAATTAAATACCAGTTGTTACATTCCTTATGATAAAAAGTATTAAATTGAAAGAAATTTTCCCGATCTCATACAAAAGGAAGAGGAAAATATTACTGAGTATGAGGCTAATTTTATGAGGTTTTATAGACTTTTTTCGAACTATTAATGTAAACCTGAAAGCAAGATTGATCGTTTCTTTGATGGGATAAAGCTAATACTTTGAAGGATGTTAGTCTCCCAGAAATTGTCATCATATGATGATATTTTATCAAGTTCCATTAATTTGTAAAATGAGTTATCTGAGACTTATGACTTCAAATTTAGTCTGGTAAAAAGTTATATTGAGTACCATAGAAATAAAATTATGTCAAATTGTAAGAAAGGAAGAGTGTAATTCCCCACATGGAATAAATATGGAGAGCAACACTTGGGTACTTGAAGGTAATGGGAATTTGTTTCAATTGTAGATAAAAATGACATTAAGCTCACAAATTTAAAGGTATAAAAAAATTTCTAATGTTCAATTCTTTAACTGTAATAATATGGGGAACTATACAAATAAATTCCCCAAACATCAAGAGAATTTATTTCAAAAAGGATAAGGGATAAAGTCCAAGAATATGTGATCACTATAATGGAGGTTGAAGTACCAGATTTTGTTCTAGTAGGTACATTGATCCTGCACTCAATTTTATAAAATGATTTATTTGATTTTGGATCTACGTACTCTTTTATATCATGCATGTTAACTAAGAACATTTAATCATCTCCTAATACTATAATAAATAAGATTTAAATTAAGGCTAATAATTGTATTCTTATTGAAATAAATATTTACCAAGGAATCTCTATTATGATGCATTGATATTACATGGTGGAAAACATGATTGCTATACCAATGGTTGATTTTTACTTAAAACTTGGTATGGATTGTATCTTAATTTATAATGAAAGAATTTATATCTGAGAGGTTGAGATCACTATTTGTGAAGGTGGCATATAATCCTATATTTTCATGGGAGAGACTTCACCTCCTAGGTCTTATATCTACCCTCCTCCAAATAGCTCACCTTAATGAAGTTATAGGAGAAAAGAAATATAAAACCCTATCTATGGATAGGGATGATATTCTATGTATAAAGGATTTACTCATTGTAAAAAAATAACATATTTTTAGAGGAATTACTTGGTCATCAACCAGAGCATGAAGTTGAGTTTTCTATTAAAATAATTTCTAATTCAAGATCCATATCCAAAACTCCCTATAGAATGGACCCAATAGATTCGATAGAGTTATAGAAACTATTGGAGTTGTGGAATAAGGTATCTGTATTCCCTAATGTTTCAAACTAAGGTCCCCTATTTTATTTTTAAAAAAGAAGGATGGGTCTATGATATTGTGAATAGATTAAAGTGAGATCAATTCTTTTACCATAAATAATAAGTATCATTTACCATAAATTGATGACTTGTTTGATCAACTTCAGGGATATCAGAATTTTTCAAGGATTTATATTTTCTCTGGTTATCCTTATTTATGGGTAAAAAGGGGGATATACCAAATATGGAATTTTTTATATGATATAGAAATTATGTGTTTACTGTAATTCCCTTATAATTAACTAATACACCTTCTTCTTTTATGGATCTGATTAATAGGGTATTCAAGTATTATCTTGATTAATTAATGGCGGTATTAATTGAAGATATCTTAATATACACCAAAATTTATAAAGTGTATGAGAAAAATCTAAGCATAATTCTTGATACCCTTGGAGAAAAGGAATTGTATGGGAAATCAGTAGGTGTGAATTTCAGATTCATGATGTTTCTTTTCATATCCATATTATCTCAAAGTATGGAATATCTATTGATCCTTTGAATATAAATGTATTAATGGAAAGGACTAAACTGATAAATATTGTAACATCCTGGTTTTGTAAGCCACTCAAAGGTGCTATGTACCTGGTTGTCCACATGGCCTCAAGTGCATCTACCCAAATGCTAGAGGCTTCCAACTAGAAGCGAGGGACTATATGTATCAGTGGGGAGACTATGTCTTCATTAGTATGGTGTAACATAATTGAAATACAACAATAATTCAATAGCGGAATCAGTAAACCATACAGTATAAATAAACTGTGGAAGACTGATAGTGTAAATAAATCCATGAGTCATATCATATACAATATGATGATACATGTCACATGATTCTAATTAAATATCCAAAATAGGTACACAATAGTCATATACAATACATGTCCTAAAATTAAAAAAAAGTCTAAAAGAATCCTAGTAGCATCACAAGCCACATCTTGGTCCCATGATCTCCTGCTCTTAAGCAGCATATCAAGTACATGTATTTGAGTGCTTTCCCTTATCGACACCAACAATCATATAATCTATTTGGGTCCAAAATGGTGACCCGAATAGGCTATGAGATGTAATATCGGTAGAAAACCACCCAAGGTCTATGCCAATCAGTCAAAGAATTTATATATAACAAGTGTGAAGGAAGTATAATAATAAAAAAGAAAGTAATCAAAAGTAAACATCCATATCATTTAATCAGTGTCATTTAACAATTAAATATCATTGAATTTATTTGTCTCAATATCTCTCCCAAGGTCAATATCCCCTGTATAGTTAATAGAAAATATAGATTCCTAAACAGACCATCTATAAAGATATGAATCAAGACCAAATACAAGATTGTTCTTTGGATTTGAAAATAGTTCATATAGTATTTTATTATTAATTCAATTTGGAACCTGATCCCATCCATAACATTCCTAAGATTGAATTTAGGTATCACTCCAAGTATGATATCAAATTTTTTCTTTTCTTGACATTCCAAAGTTAGAATTCCAGTATCGGCTAGGTATGATATCCACCAACACCCAACAAGCTCGTCTCGGTTAACCTCTCAATAAATCAGTATCTCTTTAGGTGAGGTATAGAGTCCTGTTATTAAATTCTATCCTCAGTGGTTCTATAGTATCCCAAGTATCACCCATGTCATAAATAGTCAATGCCGAGTCCGTCCATGGAATCCTTTATTTGGATCCATGATTCACTCGGAATATAAATTAAGCCTCGATGATTCTACCCATGGAATCCTTCATTTGTATCCATGATTAACCCAAGGCATAATCAAGCTTCATTACATTAAGTCTATCCATGTAATACTTCAATTCGATTCATGATTTACCCTAAGAATAATCAAGGTTCAGTCCATTAAGTCTGTCCATGGCATCCTTCAATTGGACCCATGATTCACCCATGGCTATTAATCATTTCATCACTTTAATTACATTTAAATAATTCTTTTAACATTACAAGTTCAATCCTAAAATCATCTATTTCAATCTCACCTCAAAAGGTGGTTCAATCATTGGACAACCTCAAAAGGCTTGGGCTTTCAATTACTCACATAGGAATTTTAAATATAACAAACCTCAAAACCCTAACAATCTTTTATTTGGATTAGTTATCATTTATCTCACATGGTAAAATCAATAATAATATAATTTAATCTTAAGAAACCAATATATGTCATAGGTGTCATTTAACTCACATGGTAAATTCACTTTTAAGAATAAATTCAAGCAAAAAAAGCAATTTAATAACAAGATCAAAGTTCAATTCATCTATCCCTTTCCTTTAATCATTCTGATTACAATCCATCAACATTGAAATTCCATTTATAATTAATTTAATGTTTAACAACCCATGAAAGGGAAAAAGGCAAACCTCAATGGGTGTCCAAGGCACAATCCATCAAAAGGTACATTTAGCCAATACACCAAAGGGTGATTCATTCATGGTTCTTAGCTTATAACAAGAATTAATAAGACTATTTAAAAATTTAGAACATACCTAGCCATACTAGGGTTTAATTTCAATTTGGGGTGACACCCATAAAATGGGTACATGGAATGATGGCATATATAAACATCCCAACTATTAACGAATGGCACGAGACCACCTACTGTAGGTTCATGCTTGATAGATCATCCAGTATCATGTCCTGATTTGGTTCAGATTGGGAGAAATATAAAATAACAGATAAAGGATATGAAAATAAGGAATATGAGACTAAATCCAAATAGTGAAGATGAAAGCTATAAGATCATAGAAATATTAAAAAGTAATTGAGGTATTACTATTATAGATCCAACGAGACAGATTTCACTTGAAACAGAGCTCAGACATATGATCTACCTCAAACACTAATTTAGTCTCAAAGGAGAGCTTCTCCAATTATCTTTTTCTAGGTGGGAGGAAAGAATATATATTTAGGGTTTTAATAGATTTTTAATTTAATTAAAAATTTTAAATTTTCCAAAACAAATAGGGTTACATGGTTTGGAAAACTGTGGGGAAACCATGCACGCCCTCTTATAAGCCAAGGGGCACCTTCATGGTTTTCCCATATGGTTTGTCAACCATGAATAAACCATGAAAAAAACCACTTTTATAGGCTATTAAAACTGAAGACCTTTCCGTACGACTATGTGGCCTAACCCGCACCATTTACACTAACTGTGCAGCCACCTCTTTTCTCAAAAAAACTTGTGTTCTAGGATTTTGACTAGCTGCGGACACACTCAGGACCTATATGACCTCCGTAGGGATTTATATTAGGCTATAATTAATTAATTAAACTATGAATTGATGTGAAATAAGTAATTCATACCTCAAAGAAGAATTGGGTTCTTACAAACCCCCCTTAAATAACTTTTTCCTGAATTTCCCTTCCAAGGGTGATTAGGAACATCTAAGAACAACTCTGGACACTACAATTAAACATCGACCTCCCACTCCTAGGTCTCATCTTGTACTCATTCGTGCTTCCAAAGCACCCATACTAGAGTATTGAACCATTCTTGGAGAACCTTCGTGCTATGATCTACAATACGAATAGGATGCTCCTTAAAGGATGCATCTACCTGTAACTCAACCTCCTCAGAATGAAAGGCATTATATGGGTATTAATTTTAACATCAGAGATGAGAAACATGGAAGATGTTGTGCATATATTGGTACCTCTGAGGTAACTACAAATGATAGTATACCATCCCGAATCTCTCCAGAATCTTTAATGGCCTGACATATCTTAGCAAAAGATTACCCTGTCTCCTAATCCTCTTATGTCCTAGCCTCGGTGAAACGCATATGAAAACCTGATCCCAGACCTTGAACTCTATATTTCATCTATGGAGATTATAATATGATTTATAACAAGACTAAAAAGTATCCATATGCTTTCAAATCAACTACACTTGCTATATAGTCTCCTGAACAAGATGTGGTCCAGTATAGCTACCTCTCTAACCTCCATCCAACATAAGGGTGATTAGTATGAACTATCATACAAATCCTCATATAGATCCATCTGAATAGTATCATAAAACATATTTTTTTAGGCGAATTCAACCAGGGGTATATTCCTCCCCCAAAAACCCTCTAAGTCTATGATGTATGCTCATTGCATGTCCTCAAGCACCTGAATCATGCACTCTGACGGGAAATCTGTCTTGGGGTGGTATATCATGCTCAGAAGCACCTGAGTACCTAGCACCCTCTATATCCCTTTCCATAACAATGAATCAAACTTAGTTTCTCTATCTAAAATGATAGAATGTGGAACCCTGTGAAGTCATACTATCTCACAGATATACAACCTCCCAATCTTGTCAACTAAAAAGGTCCCCTTGATTACTAAGAAGTGAGAAACCTTCTTGAGTTGATAAAAACAACCCATATGGAATCATTACTTTGAGGAAAACTTGGTAAACCAATCATTAAATTCATCATGACATCATTCCACTTCCACTCAGGAATGGGTAGTTGTTGTAAAAGTATGGTTGGTTACTGGTGCTTCGCCCTCACATGCTGACAGGTGGAACACCTCATGAAAAAACTAGGTACATATCTTTTCATACCTGGCCACCAATACTGATGATGTAAGTCATAATTCATCTTGGTGACACTAGGATTAACTACCCATAAAAAGGCATTAAATTCCCATATCATATCCTCATGAATGTTTGTTGAAACCTATTCGCGACCATGTACTCACAGGATCTCATCATCGCCTATGTTCCATTCATAAGAAGGGTCATCACCTTCCACACTCTCTGATAGAACTAAGCCTTATGAGTCTGATAGTTGGGTCATCCTCACTTTATATAGCATGTTAGAGGTAACAACTAAAGATAAAAGGGAAGTCCACCCCAAACTTTCATGCACCTCCATGTGCATCTCAGAGAACAAATCCATAAGTTTCCACTCTCTAATGGACTAATTCTCTGCCTATATCTGAGTCCTACTAATTGGTGCATCAGTCACTAAATTTCCTTTACCAGACCTATAGGAAATCCTAAAGTTGAAATACTAAAGGTATTCCACCCACATTCGATGTCTCATATTCAGATCATGCTATGTAAATTTAAACTTGAGGCTTTTCTAATCTGTGTACACCAAAAAACACTCTATTAGTAAGTAATGTCTCCAATATCACAATGCATGAATGCTTTTAGCTAACTTGAGATCATGCATCAAGTAATTCCTCTCATGTAGCCTCAATGGTCGAGACCCATATGTGAAGACTCAATCCCCCTACATAAGAACTGCTCCCATCCCGATAGCTGATGCATCACAGTACACAATGTAACTTCTAAATGGGTCTGGGAAAATCAATATCATCACTGAGGTCAATATCCCTTTTATCTCTTAAAATTTCATCTCTTAGGAATATGAATATACATACTTCACACCCTTCTTATCCAAGCCTATCAACGATGCTACTAAATATGAGAAGTCCTATATGAAATGAATGTAGTAACCATCCATACCTAATAAAATACATACCTTAAAGACATTATTGTGATTATCCTAGGAAATTATAGATATCACCTCCTCTAGGTCCACTTATACTTCTGTCTTTAAGATGATATGACCCAAGAAGTGAATCTGATCCTTCCAAAAGTGGAACATCATGATCTTAATACATAACTGATTCTCTCTCACTATAATCAAAATGATCTCAATATGGGTGGCATGGTCGTGTCGATTATAAAAATACAGTAAGATATCATCCATGAAAACCACCAAAAATTAATCGAGGTATCGTTGTAAAACTCATTTTATCAGCTCCATGAAGACTGATGGTACATTTGTGAGACCAAACAACATAACCAAATACTCAAATAGACCTTACCTACTCTGGAAGTCTAGGATAGTTATGTTTTATGGTATAAAATGCACCTAATGGTAACCATATCTCAAATCTATCTTTGAGAAGATTCAAGATCCTCTGAGCTAGTCGAAGATATCATCTATTCGTGGAAGTGGATAGTGATTCATAACCGTTAACTGGTTAAGATTATGGTAATCCATACATAGCCTTAGGGTATCGCCATTATTTTTTTCAAAAATTATTGGTGAACCACGTGAATAATTAATGGGTCATATGAAACCTTTTCCCTCTAAATCCTTTATTCATTCTTGATCTCTTGAAACTCCATCGTATCCATCTTGTAAGGAGAAATGGATATGGAACATCTCCTGGAAATAGCTGTATAGAGAAATATACCTATCTCACCAGAGGTAATCTTGAGAAGTCATCCAGGAAGAAATCCCTGAAATGATCAACCACTATAGGGAAATCAATTAATCATATCCCCTGATCATCTAAATATAAACTCTAAATCTAAGATGTTATCCCACCCAATACATGGTGCTCGGGTCTATCACGACTCCCATGGACATCACATTCACCTTTGTGAATGTACTCTCCACCCTCTGGTGATGTAAAGATCACCCTTAGGAAATAGTATTCAATGAAATCATGAAAGGTAACCAACTAGTCCATCCTAATAATGATATCTAATCATGTCATCTTTATTATGAGGATCTCCCATATGAAGTGACACCTTCCAATCTCGAGGGGGCACTCCCTGCACTTTGTTACACCCTCCTTTCTAATTCCAAAAGGGGTTTCAATAGTCATTATTTCATCAGAATACTGAACATTAATCCCAAGGATATCCACAATGGGAAAAAATATAAATCTATGTGAAGAACCTATATTAAAGAGTGCAGAAGCTTATGTGGAGGCTACTAGAATTGTTCCTTTAAGAGTATAAGGCATGGGATCCTTCTCCTTGTGGGTCTGTTGCACTGTATATTCCTGCCCTATACCACGGTCCTATGACACTTCCTAGCTACCTTGAGTTGATCTACCATGTTATCCCAATGAACCTAGGTCCTAGCTACCATGGCCACAAACACCACCACAGACAATTTGTCCAGTTGTACCCCATATCCCTACCTAATGAGAATCTAATAACCCTAATCCCAAATATGGAGTTGATTAAAAACCTCTATCACTAGCTTATTGTGGAAACATTCTGCAGAAGTGTTTTACATGGCCCATTTTCTCATAAGCTCGGCGCTGAACAGGGTCTCTCAGACATTGTTGCCATGTATGTCCTAGCCTACTACACCAGTATCACCTCACCTAGCTACCTGAAGGTGTGGGTTGATTTCTAATATCATCATGAGGAAGCTCTGGGTGGAACTTCTTACTACCAGCTAAAGTAGTACTAGATCGATATGTCAAACATCCCTAGATCGCACCAATAGCCTCTCTCAAGTTATGCTCTATGATCAATGCCTGATTTACTATTCCATAAATAATTTTTAGCTGAAATAAATTCCCCTACGATAAAAATTCATACCTAATACCATCCTCAAATCACCTGGCTCTAAATATCTCATCACCCATCCGAATAGGTTCAAATTACTAGAGACCTATAAAACAGGATGAATAATCTATTACCAACTGCACACCCTACTCCAGATGTAAGAACTCCCCAGATCTATCGGCCCTCAAAGTCTTAGGATATAAATAATCATAGAAGATCGTATAAAAATACCCCCAGGATATATTCTGATGATGATAAGTTTGAGTGATAGAATCCCACCATCTCTTGTAGAAATCACATAGCATGTACATAGCGACCATTACCCTCTTCTAAAGGGGCGTCTCTAAGTGATCAAAGATATACAACATGGCCTTTAGCCATGAATCTACTACATGTGGTCTTCTATCCCTTGAAAATGTGGATGGATATTGCTGCTAAAACTCATGCATCAAATCTACCATAGTTAGGGAAGGTCTTGGTGCTCTCTGAATGGTCTATATGAATCTCAAAAACCCATCATCGAATTATGCCTCAGCACCTATGTCTAGTAAAAAAAATTGGTGTTGCAGCTGGAATGACTGGAGGATCCACTGGTAGCCCATGGACTACCACCTCAAAAGTATGATCATTACCACCCTCCTGGCATACCACTTGAGGTCATCGTGGTGGCATTCCTCTACAATTCCAAACACATGCATCATTTCAAGATCATTATCATGGTTTGTAGCTCAAAATTGTAGATATGAAAACAAGATAGGTAAAAACCTTCATCTATAAGAACTCACCCCTTCTCATGCACCATGGGTTAGTTCTTGGCATCAAACAAGTCATGTATGAGAAATAGATACTACCTAATTCAAACTATTTAGGTCATGTCAAGTTAATTTCTCTACTATAATCCATTTCAATTTCCATTTCATTCTCATTTTCATTTCATACTCATTCAAATTTATATCACATTTAATTTAATATTTTTGATGTCATGGTCTACAAAATTCTAATCCATGACGGCTCATACTCCCCAGGGACCAAATCTTGGAATCCATTTCCTCTATACCATATAAAAGTTCAATATACCTATCACAAGAGTAGGCATACGTATCACATAACCTATCACAAAATCATGAAACTGGTAATGTATTCTAAATTTAATAGCATAATGCATTGCATATGAAATCTAACAGGATCCAATATAATGCATGAGATGGAATACCCTCATCTCATTGGGTTGAAACATAATAAAAACCAAATTCATATCAACAAAAACATCATAAATCAAGTGCATCACCCAACAGTGGAATCAAATCAACTATAATAGTCTAAATTCAAAAAACATCAGTTCAGTTCGATGAAGTTTGGCTCTTCCCTATATGCAGGTTAGCTATGATCGGGCATAGCTCATTACCAAACTCTAATTCCTTTTTATCAACACCAAATAGTAAATCAAACTATAAAATAATCCTCCAATACCACTTTGTAACATACCAGTTCTGGATTCCACTAAAAGGTGCTCTATACCCGGTTGGCCACATGGCCTCAAGCACATCTCCCAAATGCTAGAAACATCTAACTAGCAATTAGGGCCTAGGTGTGCCAGTGGGGAGACTATTCCCTCATTAGTAGAGTTTAACACATTGGAAATACAACAACATTTCTATAGTGGAATCAGTAAACAATAAAATAGAAATAAATAGTGGAAGACTTATAGTAGGAACAAATATGGATGTCATATCATATACAGGATAATGATACATGTTACATGTTTCTAATAAAACATCCAAAAAAGATACATCATAGTCGTATACAATACATTTACCAAAAGTAAAAAAACTAAAAGAATCCCAGTATCATCACAATCCTTGGCTTGGTCTCATTATCTCTTGATCCTAACCAGCATATCAAGTACCTGTATTAGGGTGCTTTCCCTTATCGACACATGAAATTATATAATATTTTTGGGTCCAAAAGGTTGACCCTAATAGGGTGTGAGATATAATCCTAGTAGGAAACCTCCCAATGTTTTTTCCAATCAATTAGTGAATATATATAACAAGTGTGCAGTCGGTATAACAATAAACAAGGAAGTACTCAAAAGTAAACATCTATATCATTTATAAATTTCATTTAACAATTCAATATCATTGAATTTATATATCTTGAGATCCAACTCAAGGTCGGTATCCCCCATATAGTCAATCACATAAACAGATTCCTAAACATCCCATCTATAAAGATATAAGTCAAGACAAAATCCAATCTTGTGTTTTGGCTTGGAAGATGTTTCATATAGTCTTTTATTATTAATTCAATTTGGAACAATATCCCATCCTTGACATTCCTAAGTATTAATTCAGGTATCTCACTATGTATGATATCAAACTATGATTTTCCTTGACATTACAAAGTTAGAATTAAAGAAACTCCTAGGAATGATATCCACTAACACCCTACAAGCACATCGTGATGAACCTCTCAGGAACTCGGTATCACTCTAGGTGTGGTATAGATTCATGCCAACCGATTCCATCCTCAGTGGTCCTATAGGGAGCCTGAGTATCACCCATGGTATAAATATTTAATCACCCTTTTTATTTATTCCACGTAATCATTCATTTGGATCCATGATTCACTCGGCATATAAATTAAGCCTCAATGAGTCTGCCCATGGCATCTTTTATTTGAATCCAGGATTCACCCATGGGATAATCAAGGTTCAGTCCATTGAGTCTATCCATGGAATCCTTAAATTGGTTCCATGATCCACCCAAAGAATAACCAAGGTTCAGGACATTGATTCTGTCCATGGCATCATTCAATTGGATCCATGATTCGTCCCATAGAATAATCAAGGTTTAATCCATTGAGTCAGTCCATGACATCTTTCAATTGGATCCATGATTCACCCATGGATATTAATAATTTCATCAATTCAATTCTATTTAAAAACTTTATTTAACATTACAAGGTTAATACCAAAAGAATCCATTTCAATATCACCTAAAAAGTTGTCTCAAGCATTATCCAACCTCAAAAGGTTTGGCCTTTCAATTAATCACATGATCATTTTCAATATAAAAAGCCTCACAACACTATAAATCTATTATGCTTCTTAATTATAATTTATCTCACACGGGTAAATCAATAAGAAGATAAATTAATCTTAATAATCCAATACATGGTACAAGCATCATATAACTTACATGGGAAATTAACTTTTAAGAAGAAATTCAAGATAAGAAATAAATTACATAACAAGACCAAAGTTTAATTCATATATCCCATGCATTTAATTATTCCAATTATAATCCATCAATATTGAAATTACATTAATAATCAATTTCATGTTTAGAATCCCATGAAGGGGAAAATGGTACACCTCAAGGGGTGATTCATTAAATCTTATCAACCTATAACAAGCATTAATGAGATTATTCAAAAACCTAGAACATGTCTAGATATACTAGGTTTCAATTTCAATTAATGTTGATTCCCAAAAAAATGGGCATGCGGTATGATGACATATATAAACAACCCAACTATTAATGAAAGCACGAGACCACCTACCTTAGGTTCATGCTTGATAGATCATCCCATATCAGGTCTTCATTCAGCTCATATTGGGAGAAATCTGAAGAATATATGAAGAACATGAAAATAGGGAATATTATCCTAAATCCAAATAGTGTATCTGATAGCTAGAATATCATATAAATATTAAAAATTAATTTAGGACTTATTTTTATGGATCCAACGAGACAAACCGTACTTGAAATAGAGCTCAAAAGGATGATCTACCTTAAATCATACTTTATATTCAAATGAGAGACTCTCCAATTCTCCTTTTCTATACAGGATGAAAGTATAGATATTTAGGGTTTCAATAGATTTTTAATTTAAGTAAAAATATTAAATTTTCCAAATAAAATGGGGCTACATGGTTTATCCGTATGGATTCCTATAGTCCAAGGAACACCCACACAGTTTACCCACATGGTTTACTAACCATGAAAAACCATGAGAAAAGACACTTTGAATGTCTTCTAAAAGTACAGACCTGAAAACACATCCATGAGGCCCAACCCACACAGATTACACTAATTGTGTGGCCTTCTATTTGCACCCAAAATAAGGGTTTTGAGCTCCAAACCAGCCCTAGACACCCCCCAAGCTCTCTATGACCGCAATGGGAGTTCATATTATGACATATTAAAGCAAGTAAATTGATAATTGATGGTAAAAATTAATATATTCCAAAAATTAGAACTGGGTTCTTATAAATATAATTGAGATACATAGTTTCCTTAGTTTGGTAGGTTATTATCGATGAAATTTTCAAAAAAATACCAATTCACTAACATGTTAACCAAGTTTTCACATAAAAGGAGTTAAATTTACATAGTCTAGGGAACATGAACAAATTTTTTAAGATCTAAATAAGAGTTTTATTAATGTATCGGTATTGAATTTACCTTCAGGAAAGGAAGGATTTGTAATATATAGTGATGCATCAAATAAAGGACTTGGTTGTGTAATTATACAAAATAATAGAGTGGTTAATTATGAATCAAGACAATTGAAGATTCATGAACATAATTATCTAACTCATGACCTTCAGTTGGTAGTTGTAATATTTACCTTGAAGATATGGAGGCACTATCTCTATTGATAAATATATGACATATATACAGACTATGGGAGTTTGGAGTGTATTTTCTCCCAGAAAGAGCTCAACATGAAACACAAAAGATGGTTGGAGCTGCTTAAGGAAATTTATTTCTTAATACACTGTCACCCTAGGAATGAAAATAAGTTTTATGGTGCATTGAGTAGGATGGACCATGTAATTCTCTTCATGATGAGGATTAATAAGGATCTTATATCCATGTATCTAGTAAAGATGGATATGAAACAAAAAATATTCAAGAGTATCCATCATTCCTTTTCCAAAAAAAAATCTAAAACAACTTTACTAGAAAATATAGAGAAATACCTTCAAGATAATAAGGATTTACAAAGGAGGATTAAAGCAGTGAATGATGGGAAATTTACATACATCATCTATAAATATGGTGTGTTGAAGTTTTTAAGGAGGTTATATGTTCCATATATACCTAAACTAAAGAGTGGGATAATAGATTAAGCACATAGCACAAATTTCTCTATACACACTAGTAGTATAAAGATGTATAGAGATTAAAGAGAAAATCTTTATTGGGATGGTATGAAGAGTAAAATTATAGACTATGTGTCAGATTCTTGGTGTTCAAGTAGGTAAAGTATAAAAGACAACATCTTATGGGATTCATAAAACCTATGCCTATAACTGTATGGAAGTGGGACAATATTATAATGGTCTTTTCACTAGAATTCCAAAGACTCCATGGAATAATGATTTTATATGGGTCATCATTGACTACCTTACCAAGTCTATACATTTCTTATCAATAAGGGAAGACCTACCACTTGAACCCCTTTACCAACTATATATTAATAAAATCATCAAACTTCATGATATACCTCTATAAATTATATTTAATCATGAACCTTGGTTCAAATAAAAAATCTAAAAGTGTATTCAAAAGGAACTCGACACTGAGTTACATTTAAGCACAGTGTATCATCCCCAAACTAATGGTTAGTATGAAGGGACATTTTAGAAACTAGAATATATACTAAGATCATGTTCTATTAACTACCAGGGGGTATAATATCGGTATATACCTCCGGTGTAATTTTTATAAAATAACAGTTTCTATTCAAGAATCCATATGGAACTATATGAGGAATTTTATGGGAAGAGATATCATACTCCCACTTGTTGGAAAGAATATATAGAAATAATCTTGTAGGATCGGAACTTATGGAGGAGAAAACTGAGAAAGTAAGGACTATTCAAAATCATATCAAAGCAACTCAAAGTAGAAAAAAATAGTTGTAATGACCTGAGATTTTGATATATGAATTTTTTTTAAAATGAGTCAAATGTGTTTGATAGCTTTCTCAACACACAACACCAAACTAAATTGAAATAGTTATATATTTAAATAAAAATATAAATATTTAATATAACTGTTAAAAACCATTTGTCGAATTAGAAGGAATGAATATAATTAACTGCATTATGAAATATATTTATAAATAAAATAAATCCTAATTTTAATATAAATGAAACTTAATTAGTTTAGCAAAAATTACTTATAATATTATTTATTATTTAGAAAAGTATTTTTATAAAAATTGTATCTTTATAAGATATTATTTTTTATTTAAAAAAACATATTATTAATGATAATAAAGTATTTTAATAATTTTTTAACACTTATTTTGTTGGTAAATGATATGAAATAATAATTAAAATAGTTATTATTTGAAAATTTGATTTTCTAATAAAAATTGTTTATCATTATATTTTATGATTTTATTGAAAAATGAATTTATAAATTTTATAATTTTAATTTTAGCAAATTAACTTTATTTTTGGATTTATTATATAAATATTATCTTATGATTATTTTTTTTCAAAAATAATTAATTTTTAGGTGAATGGAAAAAATATTGATTTTGCTAAAAACTATCACTTTTACAATACTAGAATGACCTAAAAGTTTAAGAAAACATTTTATATAAAATATATATATTTAATAAGTAATATAGATCTTTTAAAACTACAATTTATAATTTATAAAACACAAGTATTACATTTTTGTAACTCAAGTATTATTTCACACTAAAAACTCATTTTATAACCTTATCTTAAAATTTAGACTATATCAATTCTAGAAATTAAATATACAAAATGTATTTCCTATTTTTGTTAAACATTTAAAAATTATTTAATAATTGTAATTTCAATTTTAGGCTTAAAGATAATATTTGTATGATTAAAGCTAAGTATCGCGATAATGGTGATATGATTTTTGTAAAAATAAATTGTTTTATTAATATCATGTATTTTTTATCTAATAAATTAAATTGATATAATTTAAATGATGAGTCCAATATTATTTGTATTCATACATATAATTTTATTAACCCTCATTCAAATGGTAATTAATACTAAATAATATTAAAAACATATAATGGTTAAAAGTTAGTTTTATATAAAAACTATTTCTTATATATTATATATTTTAATTTAAATTTTATTTTATCATATTCAGAAATTGAATTATACTAAATTGAGATTAAATTTTTGTTATGAACATAAAAATTTGTTAATATTTTTTTCCTTGTATTTTTAAATACAATATAAATTACTTAGTTAAAAACTAGTTACCAAGGTAAAAAATCAAAATGTTAAAATATGAAATCCCTATTGTAAGAGACTTGAAATATGTTAAAATCATGTTTTTAAAGTATTTTTAGAGGATTACTATACTATATACCACCCCACACACTATTATTATTAAATTTTGGATTCCTTTACCAATGAATTGTGTAATTATATCATGGAATTGTAAAGTGTATTCCCAAAAAGTGCTATTTTCTTCACTTATAAAAGGGGATCACTTCCACCCCTATGTGGTTACACTTATAATTTTATTTATCATTGAAAATATTACAAAAACTACCTATAATTTAATTACTTTTCTCATACATAATTCTATGGTCTCTATAAATTATCTTGAAGCATTCACTTCTAAGGATATCTCTAAGAGAATATCAACTCTCCAACTTAAGTATTACCTTATTTATAATCTTCTATCCTTAATATTATTCTTAAAAATATATTATATAATTATAAATATAAGTAAATAAATATCATTAATATACTGATATGTTATTATATGAATGAAAACCCATTATTTATTCCTCTCCATTCACTAAGTAAAATAAAAGTGTTATAAGTGTCTGTGTGTGAACTATGGCCTCCACGATGTGATGTCTTCCATTTTTCATAACCACCTATCATGTTTTGTTTCAATGATGTAATTTATGAATAAATATGATATCTAAAATATAAATATAATTTTTAAATTTCAAATTATCATATTCTTTATTTCCCTCACATTCATTTAGAATCAGAAACATTAATCTTGTGTACGTGTAGATTACTACCTCCACGAGCAAAGATTTTCATTTTTCATCACCACCCAACATAGATGGATTTAAAAAATATTTAATATATAAATATTATGTCAATAATAATATGAAAATAATGTATTCTATGAAACTATTTTATGATTATTTCTACCAAGTTCAACATCTATATGGATTTATGGAAAAATTGATCGAATAACCTCAAGTAACCGATATAGTAAAGAAAACTACAAAATAAATAAATACAATATGATAATAAATAATACGTATTAAATTAAAAAAAAATTAATAAGTTTAATAATAAGGAATATAATAATATTAATTTTATTATTCAGAATATTATGTGCATGTATAGTATAAATCTTGAACAAGGTAAGGTTTTCGTCTCAAAATTTTGTTATTTAATAAAAAATTTCTATTATGCATGTAATTTTATTTAAATGGGGTGTTTATAGCCAATTTGATATATAATATCTTGAATTATGTTTATAAATTTTATTACAACTTCAAATTAAATCCCTCACTCTTTAAAGGTGTTTTTATTAGAACGTTTCCCAATCTGTTAGGGTTTTTGCATCTCAATTTTGCTTCATTGAGATATAAATTACATTCACCACTTATTTAATATTTATAGTGTATATATTAAACATTAAATTATTTTTATCCTAATTTTAATTTAATATAAGTGTTTATAAATACATATCATTTTCTATATTTCATGGGTATTTGATTTTAAAGATAACAAAATTATAAGGGTTTAACGCCTCAATTTCACTTCATTAGGACATGTTTTAATGTTATGCACCAATTTATTATTCTTGTGGTATATATACAACCCATGAATGTATATTAGCATAATCCATGATTTAATGGGTAGTATTTATATAATGGTTTTATTTTAAATCTTCCAACTAATTTTTATTTAAAAATTATTAATGTTATAAGGGTTTTGGTAACTCAAACGTATTCCTTTGACTTATATGTTTTCATCTTGATTTTCTTTCACCTATGTTCACAAAATTTTATATTTTAAATTATGTTCTCCATTTATTTCTTGGTAAAAATAGATTTTGATCAAAATACATTTCAATGAAAGGTTTTATTTTCAATTTTTTTAAAAGATATTTTTTTGAAAAGTTACTCATAACTATGAATTTTACAACGATGGATAAAAAATGTTTTCAAAAGGATGTTTTCATGATTTGTTTTTCATTATATTCAAATGATCTATCTATAATGGATTTATGTTTCATGTTTCACCCTATACTTTCTTTAATTATTTTATTATTTTAGGTGATAAATTTTTCATTATCAAATGATTTAATTCATGATATTATTTTATACCATTTATTTGTTTTATGAAACCTATATTACATTCATGATTTGTTTATGAAAAGTGAGTGATTTCCATTTAGATTTTTAAGAACCCCATTATTTTTCTAGGTTTTCTTTAATATATGATGATTATTTATTTTTAAGTGGCACTCATATGTATGTATTATTATGTGTGGGGTCTTATATCACTCTCCAATGCATTGGTTAAGGTTTTATATCACATGAGATGATGAAATGTTCTGTGAATGAGATGCGGGTATCTTTTTTCACAAGTTTTTCATGTGAATGAAATACAGGAATATTTTTTCACATGTTTATTATGTGATTAAGTTATGGGAATCTATGTTCATAAGTTTTTTTTCTAAATGAGATACAGGAATATTTTTTCAGAAATTATTATGTTAATATGATGTAAAAACATTTGTTCTCAATATTTTCTATCCTTATATTTGTTCCATAATTATTTATTATACTAATATTAAATTAAATTCTATATATCTATATTCTTATGATTATACTCCTTGGAATATTTTTAATGTCTTGTGATTCCACACGCTTTTTCCATGGTATATTTTTTTTATTTTAGATTACATGTACTTATATCATGACTAGTTGAAAAATCATATTGTTCCATATTATTTTAATATAAATTTCTCCTCTTTAAATTTTTTCTCATATGCTTACAACCTAACCCTTGATGACATGTTGATAAGTTTTCCATTACTGAAAATTTGAGCTCACACATTTCTTATGTTTTCCATTACCCAGGTTACAAAGATAATTATAATTTATGTAAATTATAGAAGGGATTCTATAAGAGTTCTATTATGGAAAAATGATTATAGATTAAGATGCTTATTTGGATAATATTTAAGACACTAAACCTTTCATTCCTTGGGTTGTGTAACTATTTGTGAGATTTATTGTCTAAATAAATAAATTAATGTGTTATTTAATATATTTTTATCTTAGTTCGCTATAGATAGTATCGAAGTAGGTTTTAGTTATTTTTTGAGATTTATTTTCCGACCATTATTGAAAACCATATGGAAAAGTTTAAGGGATGAGTATAAGTATAGGATAACATCATAATGTTTTAGTAAAGTAGACATTATGTGGTTCTCCTAGAAATTACATATATTTCTAGATACTACAACTGGATAGAGGCTCTAGAATAGATATACCTATGGGTAATAACCCCAAATATGACATTTTGGGTATTAAATCAACTATGATCTGGTGTATAACAAATATCTCTAACAGCACACCTGGTGTGAAAATTCTGGAGGATATTCTTTGGTTAATCACATTATCTTTACAAAATGTTAATATGTATTTAAATAAATCTAACAACATTAATTATAAATATAACCATTGATAACCTATATTGAAACCTATAAATTCATGCTCTAACGTATGCATGTCATTTATGAAATCCACCTTTTATGTTTATAGTTTCCTTTTATGTACATTTATTAATTTAAGTATACTCATTCCTAATTTTTCTTTAGACAAGGTAATTGTGGGAACCCAAAATAACTGAGTTAAAAATGGTTTCAATAGAAAATTTTGAGGTTTCCTAATGGTAAACCTAATGATATTGGGTTTTTAATGAAAACCGCATTGAAATTCTCAAAAACAAATATTCTAAATAGTGAGAAATAATCCAAATTGTTTTTGAGCTCCAAAACACACCAAGGATGGAGAAACCCTCTATCAATTCATTTATGAGACAATATACACCCTCTTTTGAAGGGTCTTTTAATCCACCAATTTTTAAGAAGTGGTTCAATGCAATGGATAATATTTTTTTTGTTCTATAGTGCTTGGATATTGAGAAGGTTATCTTGATAGTCTATAATATTGAAGGTGATTATGGCTAGTGGTGGATTCTCATTATATAAAAGTAGAAAGTAGAATCTATGGTATTGGAATGGTTCAAGAATATATTTTTAACTAAGTATTTTCCTCATAATCTTATCATAAAAATAGAGTGGGAACTATTGATATTGAATAAAAAACATGATGAATCTATTGGATCAAATGAATAAAATTTCACAAGACCTGTGAGGTATGACTTTTGTTTCATCTCAAAAACTTAGAGAAAAATTTATTTTTTATATACTCACATTAATCTTAGCCATAGAAGGGTGTAATCCATAAGAGACTTTAGAAGATATGAACATATTGTTTGATATGATCTTAAAGTGTAAATGGAGGATATAAACACTCATTATTATAATGGTTTTTGAGACAAGAAAAGTAAAATGGATTTCTATTAGAAATAAAGTGATAAATCATAAGGAGGGAAGAAAGATAAACAACATACATGCCAAAAATGTGGGAAGAAGCATATAATAAATTATTGAAGAGGAACAGTTGAATGTTTTAAGTATAGGAATAAGGTCCATAAAGCACATGATTTTTAGAAATAGATGGTAAACATGATGGTGGGAAAGAATTAAAAATGTTTCAAATGCAATGAGTATGAGAATTATGAAAACTAAATCCCTAATCCAAGGGATATATGAGAAAATTGACCTCAATAACCTAAAAAACAAAGAGTGGGTAAATTACTTTGTAGTGACTACCACAGAAGTGGATTATGGTAATTAAACAATACTTATCCTCCAATACAAAGATATGGATGTATTATTTGAGTTTATTTTTTTACTTTGGTACATCTGGGATGTTTCTAAAATAACAAAATCTCCACCCATAGGATTTTATTATCAAGGAAAACATCTAGATATATTTTTATTGTTTCCCAATATAAAGTTTACGGTAATATTCATCATGTAAATATTATTAATTATTCTTTTATAGTAATTTAATGTGATTTTAGACATTTAATATCTCTCTCTACATGGATCACGCATCAACTATGAGAATAAAGACATCATAATTGTTATTTCTAACCAACCCATGATTATATATCAGTGTAAGGATAGATATGAAGTAACTAGGAAAACTAATTCTATTATATGAGTTTTTATCACCAATAATGAGTGATTTTTATTTCAAATAATTATAGAAAATTGAATTTTAGGGTTGACCTATTTTGAGGAACAATTAGATATATTTCCCAAGTTTGAAAGTTTGATATCACTCCGGAAATTATATCTTGAGTTACATCTATCATATAGACACCCTTAGATATTTTCATTAGTAATTTATAAATAAAATTGTGAGGGAATTATTTATTTAATGAGGGAGAATGTAACAACCTAATATTTTGATATATAACTTCCTTTAAAAGATCTAAATGTGTTTTATAGCTTTCTTCATACACAACACCGGACTAAAATGAATCCATGATATATTTAGATAAATATAAAACCATTAATTATGGTCATTAAAACCTAGATGTTGAATTATCAATAATTCATAGTAGTAACCTCTTTATAAAATATATTTATAAAAAAAATAAAGCCATTTTTTAACATGAATGGAACACAATTAGTTTACCTAAAATGAAAAATAATATCATTTATTATTTAGAAAAATATTTTTATAAAACTTTTCTTTTTATCAAATATGATTTAGTATTTCAAGATATGTATGATTAATAATGAAAATTTATTTTAATATTTGGTTGACACTAATTTAGTTTGTAAATGATAAAAAATAAAAATAATAACAATTAATATTTGAAAACTTCATTTTCTAATAAAATAAATTTTTCATTATATTGTAGGATTTATTCAAAAATAAAATTTTATAATTTAATAATTTTAATTTGACCAAATTAACTTAAATTTTTGATTTATTATATCAATTTTATCTTAATACAAGTTTTTAGGATTTTTTGAAAATAACAAATTTTTAGGTGAAAAGTAAAAAATACAAATTTTTCTAAGAAATAACACTTTTATAGAATAATAATGACTTAAAAGTTTATGAAAACATTTTTCTATACAAAATATATATTTAATAGGTAATATTATGGATTTAAAAATACTTTATTGAATTTATAAAACTCATGTTTAACATTTTTGAAACTCGAGTAATATTTAAAACTAAAAATTATTTTCATGCACTTATATTAAAAAATAAAATTGATCACTTTTAGAAATTAAATATAGAAAATTATTTAATTTTTGAGTTAAAAATTTAAATATTATTTATGAATTTCAATTCCATTTTTAGGCATAAATATAATATTAGAAAGATTAATGTTAATTATTGCGATAATGGGGAAACAATTTTTTTAATGAATTGTTTTATTAATTTCATGTACTTTTTATATAATAAATTAAATTGGTATAATTTAAATTATGAATCTAATTTTATTTTTAAACTTATATATAATTTTATTAACAATCATTTATTTGGTAGTCAATACTTAATAAGATTAAGAACATGTAATGTTTAAAATTCATTTTTATACGAAAACTATTTTTATATATTATATATTTAAATTTAAAAGTTTTTTTATCATATTTTGAAATTGAATTAGAATAAATGAATATTAAATTTAGATTAAAAAATAAAATATTTGTAATATGGGTTACCTTATATTTTTAAATAAAATAAAAATTACTTAGTTAAAAACTAGTTAACAAGGTAAAAATTAAAATGTAAAAATGTAAAAACCTGAGTTAAAAAGGTTTAAAAATGGTTAAAACATGTTTGTAAATTAATTTTTGAGGATATATTGATCTAATCCTACCCCAAATTCTATTATTATGAAATTTTTAAGTCATTGATAGAGTGATAGTGTAATGATATCATGAATGTTTAATGGGTATTCCCAAAAGTGTCATTTTCTTCACTAATAAAAGGAGATCAATTTTACCCCTCAATGGTTATACATACCATTAGATTTTCCATTGAACCACTACACAAACTACCTATTCTACAATTAATTTTTTCATCTTTTAGGCCCATGTTTTTTTGGTTGTATCTATTTTCAATAGATCAATATGTTGATTATATTGAAGAAAATGAGTATATTGAGAAATGTAATGGAATTATGGATTGATTAAATTTCTGTGTGAAGCTGAGAATTGAATCTAGAACCATAATCATGAATATTAGACTCACAATATAATCATGAAGATATTTGTTTAACTGGTGGTGTCTATTGCTATCGAAGTAAATAAATCACCTCAATTTGTAAAAATATTTGGGTGATCAGACTGACTATCATATTCATAATATCATACTAACAATGCTTAAAAAAGTCCATAGGATTGGAAATATGTTTTCTAGAAGAAAAGGCACATCATACTCACCTTGGTTCGGGATTGAGGTTCTAATCATAATAAGGAAAATAATCGGATTCTACATGAATCCAATGTAAATATGATGATGCTTTTCTATTTATTATTTCCCAAAAATCTTCAGTAAGTTTTAAAACATGTGATACTATCATGATGAAATAAAGGAGGAGAAAAGATGTTTTCAATCATATTCAGGCCAATTGTATTGAGGATGGTTAGAAAGAAATAAATTTTTTGAATGAATAGGGTAGTATAAAACTTCCAAAAGTAAATCAGATGATGCTAAAGTTGATATTAAATTTTTTAAAAGTCATGAATAATTCATGTTTACAAGAAAAAGGTTGAATAAGAATAATGTTTGTGTAAAAAAACCTTTATGGTGTCATTCTATCAGTATGGGATTACTAGACACATATTTGTTAAATTCTTAGAAGGATGATCATAATGATAGAAACTGAAGGTACTGTTTTTCAGTGATACCAAAGGCCAAAATATTTAAATACTAGGAGAAATAGGTTGATGAGTTTCATAATCAAAAAAGAGAAAGAATTTAAGTGATGAAAGTTTATTGGTATCATATATAGAGAAGTTTTTGAAGATGAAGATACTAGAACCGGTCTATCAGACTCTGAGTTCTATTGATCAATCTGAGGATGGATTATTTGTATCGGTAATTTTTATGACCAATGAAAAGGAAAGAAAGGAAATAAAGTTGTTAATACCAATAAAAAATCAGATCATAGATCAATCAATAATCCAGTCAACCATTTTCCATCAAGATGAATTGTTAGTTTTTTTTTAGATAATTTCCTTAACAAGTGAGTCAATAATGAAAATAAGAACTCTGATTTTTTTTTCAATAGTTTTTATTTACATGTGGTTCAAGAACCATCGTATTGAAGTATCTACTATCTTCATCATAATGAAGAAATAAGAATGAGAATATTAGTTATCCAATTAGTAAAGATCAACATAATGGGATGTCTTCAGTTATGATTTATTTGAAAGTGGGTCAAGGAAATCGGAGTGACCAAGTTCCCTCATCGTAATGAAGAAATAATAATAGAAAATTATATTGGAAATCAGATTAAAGTTTTCTAAGAAGATTGAAGTTGTATATTTCTTCAAATGTGCAAGTGGTATAAAGCATCATAATGAAGAAATCATATTGGAAAATTGAAATGGAGAATTAGATTCAGATTAAATATTTGTTTGGAAATCAGAAGCATTGAAGAATTCAAAGTGAGATCTGAAAATCAAGGGAATTTAAAGGTGCTCAACAAGTCAAATAATGATATTATATTTATGGAATATTGAAGATTTTTGAAATTTTTTAAAGCTATAAAAACTATTCAGAATCCCACTAAAACCATTTTATCATTTCTATAAAAGGAGGAGAATACTTTTTTTATTATGTGACTTGCATTATTCACGAAAGATGAGAGATAAGATTAACAATTTACGTAAGAATAATTTTCGGGATTGTGTTTTCTTGAAGAAGTTATCCATACATAAGAAGAATAAGAATGAAGAATATTGTATTCAGAGTTTCCAGACCAGACTAATCAATCATACTAGGATTTCCAGACTGAAGAATAAGAATTAAAGAATTGTTTGAGTGGGATTCTAATAGATTATTATTTTCTATATTGAGAAATCAAACTTGTGAATTGAATTGGGAAATTGGACTGAGTGTCATTATTAAGTCTAGCAAGTTATTAAGACCTTCTGGGTAATAAAATGGATAATACTTTTGAAATATCATATTTTTTAAACTTGATCAAGAAGAAACTTTACATATTTGTTACATAAAATTGTAATACATCATTTTTTCTAGAAGAAAAACATGAACTATTGGATTGTTTTTATAGTGTTACATGAGTGTATGGGAATATCTTACTCATTGTATTCCACACAAAAGGATTTTTTTATAGGGGATTGTGTGGTATTGGATTATTTCCAACCCATACTAAGGATGTAACTACTCTTGTTGAGTAGTGAACCTTGTAAATTATTATGTACTTATGGATGTGTGTTTGATTTGTTTTTAGTAGAGAAAGAATTATTTAACAGAATACATAAGTTGTTTCATTAGTAAAGAAAATTAAAAGAAAAGTATATCAACGATTCACACCCTCCCCCTCTCAGTGATACTTAGATCCTTTAGGGAACTTTCAAGTGATATCAAAGTAAAATTTTACTTCATTTATTCTTTACTAAAAGTTATTAGAATAAGTTGTAATGGATAATATAAGTTCTGTGAACAATAAGGTAATTCCAATTTTAAATCATAGTAATTATCATATTCTTAAAGGTAGAATGCTTACATATTTAATGTCCCTTGGGTATGATGTTTCAAAAGATTCTACAGACGATTTTTCTCATTGTATTTATATTGATCCACTTACAAATGTTGATAAGGAAAACCTTGAGAATAATGGAAGAGATAATAATTATTTAATCTCATTTCTTTTTGAAAGTGAGTTTCTAAGAGTAAAATGAGTTTCCACTACCAAAGGTATCTAGGATAAGCTAAAAACATTTATGAAGGCAATACAAAATTAAAGAAGAAAAAATTAAAAATCTAGAGATTGAAGTATGAAGATATAAAGATGGGTGGGTATCAATATGTCGGTGACTTGTTTACTAGTGTGAATTAAATTGTTAGGATTATCGTATGTCATGGTGAAAATTTAGAAGATCATACTATTGTTGAACAGATCTTGAGATTTATTCCTGAAAAGTTTGATGTGAAAGTTTCTTCATTGGAAGATAGGTATCCTGATACATTATATCTGGATGATTTATATAGTAACCCCATCACATAAGAGATGATAAGGGAAAAAATTATAAAGGGAAAAAAATATCATGAAATTTCTTTCAAGGCTACCAAGAAATAAAATACCAAGAATATTTTTGAAGAAGAAGAAGAAGATGGGTATTCTAATTTTGAAAATGAGGTCTGTAAAAATCTTGATCAAATTTCGTCCTTGTTTTCTAAAAATGTGATAAGAGGTATAGGAAATTAAAAAAGAGAATCTTCAATTAAAATTTTATGGTGGTGGATACGTAGGGAACTTTGTTTCCAATTTTCCTCAAAGTAGGGATAAAGAAGAAATTTATGAAGAAGAAATAAGTGCAGGAAGATCTTGGAATAAAAAGGTGATAAGGAAAAATCGTATTCAAAGATGAAAGATAAGAAGTTATCCAAATCTAAAAGGATAAGCTATTTTATAAGGATGTTTATAGTGAATAATTTACAGATAGTTTTAAATAAAACACATTTACTGAAATAGTTAATGAGGAATGTTTTTCTAGCAGTAAAATTAGTTCTTTTGAAGAAGAATTTAGTGAAGATAAATCTGAAAAATTCATTGAGAATATTGGTGAGAATAGTTTCACAATTAATAATGAAAAAATCAAAATAACTGGTTATTATCAATAAAAAGAAACTCAATTATAATTTCATTTGAAAGAAGACTTGAAAGCTTGTCTTATAAATATTGGGAGGCTTGAGAAAGAAGTTAGGAAGTTGAAAAGTGAAGAATCTTCACAAAAAATAAAGAATTTTTTCTTGATGGGAAAGCCAGGATAATGGAAGATATTGACGAATTAAAGAATTCTCTTTAGAAAGAAAAGAATCATAATAAATATCTAGAATAAAATTTGAAGGGAAAAAAGAGTTGGAACTTGTCCAATAAGAACTTTCTAAAGTTTAACAGACGGTTATAAGATTTGATAGTTCTATCTATAAAGCTACTGAAATTTTTCATAAGGATAAACCAAATAAGTATAAGGCCCTAGCCTTGAACATTACATAATCTTGAATTAAGTTATTAATTCACATTGAGGATTTTTTCATGTTTATATCATTATAGAATTAGGTCATAACTTATACATAACAATTTGAATATTACATGTAGACACTTCTACTCAGTATCCTTTTTTAATAAAATAAAATTATTAAAAGAAAAGAGACATGTTTAGTTCCATGTTTTAATCATCATGACTTTTCCTTGATCTCATCCTTGACCCTAATCCACTTTTATTCCTGTAAAAAACATTTCAAAAACTTGGAATGATCAAAAAAATATCAGTAAGTGATACACAAAGAAGGAAAACAATTAGTTTTTCAAAATAACAAATAAACCATGAATACATTATCATAAGTAATACTTTTCATTTTTATAAAGTAGTAAATACTCTTCATTGAATAAAATCTCATTGCTTAGCCTTTTGTAACCAAAATATTACCATAAAACCCATAGAACGCACACATAATATATAAAGGTTACTTGGGACATAAATATACTTAAATGGAATAACTATATGTTCAACTTCCACACATATCACTAAATGGAATAGTCATACGGCCAACTTTCATACCAAATGCATTTAACATCTCCACCCGTCCTGGTTTATCAAGGCACCACCCGTTATTTGGTTTATGATGTAACCACCCATCAAATGTCCAAGTACCACTATAAAATCATAACACATAAAATATTGCAAATATAAACATTTCAATAATAACACTTCATTTTCAATCACAAGAAATAATTTCAAGATATTCAAATAATAAATCCTTTTCAAAAACCATTTTTAATACCAAAACACCCAAAAATATAATAATGGGTTTCTTTTTCATTTTAAAAAACATTAAGGCTTATAGAGGAATCTGAATAATGATTAAAATGGTGGAGAGGTCATTGGCATCGCATACATTAAAAAACATTCCTTTTTTCATTTGGTGAAATGATTTGTATAAAAATATTCCCTTTGAAAGAAAGTGAAAGTCAAATGGTTTTATTATACACCGTTTAGAATAAGGAGGTGTATATTATCAAAACATGCCTCAATAAAAGAAGATTGATACGAAGTCCCTTACAAAGATCATTTTTGTAAATAAAATGGTTATATTATGTGTATTCACATTAAGTACTCATTAAGAAATTATAAATACAAGATAAGATATCAAATTTTATTTATCACATAATCATAGAATGATATATTCAAGAAGTTTAAGATCAACCCAAAGAATGTAAATTGGGTTAAGAAGTTCCCTTACCACATGTCCGACTTGACTTCTTCATTCTTTAACTTCCTGAATAATAAACTTAAGTTAATTTATACATTCTTAATAACATTTTCCAATTTTATTATGCGTTTTATGTCACATATTACCTTGCTATAACAATTAGTTAATTATTTGAGTTCATATCAGACATTTTGTCGATGTTCGGAACTTGAGTCGAAAATGAACTTGTTATAATTACAAATTTTCCATGTAGTTAGAAGTAAATTATCTCTATAATTATATTAATGATTCATATATTATATATTTTATATATATCCAGTATATAGGTATTTATAATATTCAACATCATTTGGATATATGAAAATGAAATGCACCGTTCATGGAGACGGTAAGTCTTACCTTATGCATGAACGTTACTTCCATTTCATTTTTTTCATTTTTAAATAAATGAAAACCAAATGATACATAGGTATATTTTTATTCTATTATAATATAATATTTTATATACATTATGCAATTTTATTATCATAATCCTTTATACGTTTTATGTGTGGTATGAACGAGTCATATCACTTTGAGGGGGTTGTAGTCCGCACTTCCTCAAATAAAGTTATCATATATATAAAACATGAAAAGCATAAACGTATGTTATAAAAGATAATTAAATAAGAATATAGATAAAATAAATATCATAAATATCACATATAATTACAGTTCTACCATAATTTCCACCATAATAGGTGGTAGGAGAATATTGAACAATCATTATTTCGTGATGTAGTAGTTCGTCGTCCACAGAAACAGTATGTTCTATACCCATTAGATGGAGGTTTGTGTAAGTGTAGTCATAATACATCTCATAAAAAAACCTAGTATATTTAGGATATTGGTTTTGTTATATGAACAATGAATAAGAAAATAATAGCGAGTGAATAAGTCAAATAAAAGAAGAGAACTTGAGGGAAGACTTTACCTTTAATTCAGGTAACTCCCATTGGTGTGAACCAAAAGGTTTTCTTGAAGTTCCTTATTCCTAAGTTAATACTTCTAGAAGGAATATAGGGATGTTTTGAGATTATTTAAGAAGATTTTGGACCATCCAAGGTGCTTGAGAGGTGATATTAAGGGTTAATGGTGATGTCCTTTTATAAGAGGGAGGAGGGGCTCTTTAGGAAGGTTTGAAAGTATTATTTTATTATAAAATAATTTTTGGTTTGATGAGGTCTATAACTCATTAAATTAGAATCTAATATGACTATTTTTTGAAAAAAATCATCCAATAAGAATTGGACAGGTTTTGTATATTTTTTTAATCCTTATCTTTTAGCTTTAACCATTCATTAACTAATTTGACTCTTACCATGTTTTCTTGTATATTCATACTATATGGTTAATATAGTTACCATAAATGAAAATATAACCTAAAGTGGTTCATTAATGACATGATAAACATTATTTAATTCATTTTTACTAATCATAGATTTTTAGGACTATTATATCATTTAATAAAATGATATTTGTTTTAAAAACTCATTTATGTCAATTTATATATTATTCATATCATGAATTTTTAAAAAATCCAAACCAACTTGATTAATTCAAAAAAAACATCATTAATATAAATATAACAAGTCATAAGCATCCCTAAAATTTGTGTATGTCATTAAAAGTTTCAAAATAAATTTATTTTAACATTTATAATATCATTTCTTTAAATAATTTATTAATGAGGTAATCATTATATCATCATTGTGTCATAAATAAATTAATTTATTTGATGTGTAAAAATTATAAATAAAATACCATGATATAGGAAATATTTTTAGATTTCTAATAACTATTTATAGTTGAAAATATCACTTATATAACCCATTATAAAAAAATTACTAATAGATATATGTTTATGTTACATTTTACTTAACTTTAATTTAATTTTTATAAAGTGTCATTTTCACTTACAAGTGCCTCCATGGGGTCCCAAAATCGACCCAAGGATTCCCATGGTCAAATGTGTATCATCCAATAGCATTAGGACATGTTTTAGGGTAATTTAATATTATTATAATATTATTTTTTACCCTTATTTACCAGATTTACCCTTTAACCATGGTAAATAAAATATTTACTGAAATTACTATTCATAATGTCTAAAAATAAAAGTTACTTATTTACTAAATTTGGACCTCTTGATTCCAAAGATGTAATCAATTTTTCCAAATTCAGAACACGTCATTTTCAAAAATTAAATTAAAATTAATCCCCATTGTCAAAACAAAAGCGTGTTTGTAAGAAATAATAACTATCAAAATATTGACACTTATTTATATCCAATTTAAAAGTGAAATTACTTCCAATGACCAAAATTGGATTAACTATTAAAAATATAATCTAATTACACTTTAAAACAAATTAAAAATATAATATGACCATATAAATAAGTTAGATTAAAAGGTGTTTTTGAATTAAAATGCAGTATTTTTCACTATTTATTAAAAAATGAACATTATCCAAAAAATACCAAAATTTCAACCAAAGTAAATTTTGATGTCCTGATTATAAAAAAGAATTTTATTTTGTCAAATAGAACATATAAAAGTGACAAAAAACAATATTTAAATAGGGTTCCCCATCAAAAGGCATTAAATCGACCTTTTAAAGAATATTAAAGTATTTATGATTAAAATTGGATTCATTCTTATTTTAAGCCTCTAAATTTTATTGGATAAATGTAAAAACATTTAAAAAACATGTTTAATCATAATATGGTTAGTTCTGTTCATTCCTTCCAATACAACGGCTAGGCATTAACTACCATCTAAAATAATTTTATTATATTATTATTTATTTCAGTATGACTCAGCATTGTGTGCAATATAAGACTTTGGAGAAACCTATTGTTGTGTGTCATGTATACTATCAAACATAGAATCCCTTTTAAAATAAAATTTATATTTAATTAATAAATATGAAAATGGCATATTCTTTATTTACCAGGGATGTTACATTATTTCCCCCTTTTGGAAATTATTTCCTTGCAATTTTATTCACTTATCAAATAAGTGGGGGTATTTATACCTCGTATCATTTTCAGATTCTCATGTTTCCTCTTCAACCAAGTGGTTTTTTCAAAAAAACCTTTACTTGACTAATTACATTATTCCGCAAAACATTCTCTCTTCAATCAAGAATCTGGACTGGTTGTTCCTCATAAGAAAGGTTCTCTTCCAACTGAACTACCTCTGGACTCAAAACATGAGATGGATCCGAAAAATACTTTCTCAACATTGAAGCATGGAAAAAAATTTGTACCTGGGATAAACTTGGAGGTAAATCCAATCTGTAGGCAACTGATCCTACTTTCTCAAGGATTTCATAGGGTCTAATGAACCTTAGACTCTGATATCCCTTCTAACCAAAATGCATCACACTTTTCCATGGAGAAACTTTGATAAATACATGATCACCTTCCTTGAAAGAAAGATCCTTCCTCCAGTTATCTACATAACTTTTATTCCTGCACTGTGTTGTTCTCATGTACTTTTGAATCAATTGAACTTTTTCTTACATCTCTTCTACCAATTATAGTCCCATCAACTTCCTTTCAACTACTTCTTCCCAAAAAGATATATTTTGACACTTTTTTCCATATAATTCCTCAAAGGGTTCCATCTATATACTATAATGAAAACTGTTATTATAAGAAAATTCAACCAAAGAAAAATGTTATTCCCAAATTCCCTAGTAATTCATTGGGAAAGCACGTATCATATCTTCCAATGCCGGAATTTTTCGTTCTGACTGCCCATCTAATTGAGGATGAAAAGTTATACTAAAAGTTAATTCAGTACTCAATGACTTCTGAAGACCTTTCCAAAAGTTATAAGTAAACCTAGGATCATGATCAGATACAATGAAGAGGGGAACTCCTTGAAACTTGGTTATCTCTTAAACATACAATAGAGAAAGTTGATCTAGAGACAAAGTATCTAAAATAAGAATAAAATAAGGATATTTAGTCAATCTATCAACAATAACCCAGATTGCATTATTACTTTGAGAAGTCTTTTTTAATCCCATGATGAAATCCATGGACATATTTTCCCATTTCCACTCTGAAATCAGTAAAGGCTGGAGCATTCCTTTCAGTAATTCCCGCTCTTCTTTATCCTATTGAAAAGTTAAACACTTCACAGTAAATTCATCAATATCTCTTTTCATTTCATCCCACTAATAATACTCCCGAAGATCTTTGTACATCTTAGTAATTCCATGATGAACTGAAAACGGAGAACTATGTGCTTCACATAACAACTCTTTCATCAAATGTGAATCACAAGGAAAACATAATCTCTTTACAAACCTCAAAACACAGTCTCTATCAATATTAAACTCCAGTAACATACCCTTTTGAACCAATTCTACCTTTTTATGCATCTCACTATCTTCCTTCTGTTCTTTCTTAATTATATTTGATAGAGATGATTTCACTTCCACCTAAAACCAAACAGAGGAATTTTTTTCACCAACAATTTTATATTATAAAGTTCACCAAATCTTTAATCAAATGATATTGTTCCAAACATAACATGGTTAATATGGAATTAATTTTCCAAATCAAAGCATCTTCCACATAATTTTCCTTTACTGGATGGTAATAAATCGTTCAATAATAATATTTTATTAATTATAGCCATCTTTTATGTCTCGTATTCAATTATTTATGAGTGAATATATTACTTTAAACTTTTGTGGTAGGTATATATTTCATATTTTACTCCATACGGATGATGTCTCTAAATTTTTAAAGCAAAAAAATAGCATTTAATTATAAATCATGTGTAGGGTAATTTATCTCATGAGGTTTCAACTGATGTGAAGCATAAGCAATTACCGTGTCACTATGCATAGGGACATAGTCAAGTCCTTTCAACAAAGCATCACTATAGATAACAAACTCACCATTTCTAGAAGGCAGTTCCAAAACTAGAGCATTCACCAATCTTCTTTTCAATTCCAAAAAACAATCATTACATTCTTTTGTCCAGATAAATTTAACACCTTTCTTAGTTAACTTAGTCAGTGGGCTAGATAACCATTCAAAATTCTCAAAAAACCTTCTATAATAGACTTCCAAACCCCGAAAACTATAAATATTGGTTATATTTGTAGGTATTGGACATTCTTCGACAACTTTTGTTTTAATAGGGTCAATAGTCAAGCCATTTTTTGAAACAATGTGACCAATGAATGAAATTTGTTGTATCCAAAACTCACACTTTCTGAATTTATCATACAATTAATTTTCTTTTAAGGTTTTCAATATAACCCACAAATGAAATTCATGCTCCTCTTTACTTTTAGAATAAACCAAAATATCATCTAGAAACATAACCACCATTTATCACATGAATCAACTAAGTCATCACTGCAACAAACTATTCAATTCTGATTTCAACCATCTCATGATGATGAGTTGGAAATTCATTTCCCTATGTATGCCTTCCCAGCACAACTACCCTGTTTCTTCTTTGATAAACCATTCTGAACACAAAAATATCATAATTGAAGTAACATAAAAATCTGTAAATGTTATATCTTTTCAATTTGACTATAAATTAATTTATTGATATTAATTTAACAATATCCTAACTCCTAAAGTTATCTAAACTGACCTCTGATACAAACTAGAAGGCCCCATCCTTAAACATTACATAATCTTGAATTAAGTTAATAATTCACATTAAGGATCTTTTCAGGTTTAGAGATTTAGAAAATTAAATCATAACTTATACATAACAATTTGAATATAACATGTAAATACTTCTGCTCATTATCCATCATTTTCATAAAATAAAAACTCTTAAAAGAAAAGAAACATGTTTAGTTCCATGTTATAATCATAATTATATTTTATTGATCCCATCCTTGACCCAAATCCACTTTACGTTCTGTGAAAAAACATTTTAAAAACTTGGGATGAGCATAAAAATCTCAGTAATGGATACACACAGAAGGAAAACTATTAGTTTTTCAAAACAACAAATAAACCATGAATACATTATCATAAGTAATACTTTTCACCTTTATGAAGTAGTAAATACTCTTCACTAAATAAAATCTCATTGCTTACCCTTTTTTAACCAAAATATTACCATGAAACCCATTGAACACACACATATCATATAAAGGTAACTTGGGACATAAACATACATAAATGGAATAACTATACAGTCGATTCCCACACATATCACTAAATGGAATAGTCATACGGCCAACTTCCATACCCAATTAATTGTTGTTTATAATTTAACCACACATCTTGGTTTATCACGGCACCACCCGTCATTTGTTTTATCATGTAACCACTCGTAAAATGTCCAAGTACCATTATAAAACCGAAACACATAAAATATTGCAAATATAAATATTTCACTAATAACAATTCATTTGAAAATTAAAAGAAATATTTTCAAGATATTGAAATAATCAATCCATTTGAAACACCATTTTTAATACCAAAACACCCAAAAACAGAATAAGGGGTTTATTTTTCATTTTAAAAAAAACTAAGGCATATAGAGGAAGGAAAATAACGATTACGGCGGTGGAGAGGTCATTGTCACTGCATATGTTAAAAACATTCTTTTTTCATTTAGTAAAATAATTCATATAAAAAGATTCCCTTTGAATGAAAGTAAAAGTAAAAGGGTTTTATTATACACCGTGTAGAAGAAAAAGGTGTATATTATCAAAACATTCCTTAATAAAAAGAGATTGAGATGAAGTCCCTTACAAAGATAATTTTTGTAAATAAAATAGATAGATTATGTATATTCACTTTAAGTACACATAAATAAAGTATAAATACAAGATAGGATATCAAAATTTATTTCTCACATAATCATATCATGGTATATTCAAGAAGTAGAAGATCAACCCAAAGAATGGAAATTGGGTTAGGAAGTTCCCTTACCTCATGTCTAACTTAACTCATTCGTTCGTTAGTTTCCTGAATAATAAAATTAAGTTAATTTATAATTTCATAAGAACCTTTTCATGTTTATTATTCTTTTTATGTCACTTTTTTCCTTTCTATAATAATTATTTAATTATTTGAGTTCATGTCAATCATTTTGTTGATGTTCGGAACTTGAGTCAAAAATGAACTTATTATAATTACAAATTTTCTATGTGGTCAGAAGTCCATTATCTCAAGAATGATATTCCGGATTTATATATCATATATTTCATATATATTCATTATATATGTATTTATAATAGTCTATATCATTTGGATATATGAAAATGAAATGCACCGTTCATGTAGACGGTAAGCCGTACGTACACATGAATGCTACTTCCATTTCATTTTTTTCATTTTTAAAGGAATGAAACCCAAATGATACATAGATATATTATTATTTCAGTATAATATAATATTTTATATATTTTATTTAAGTTTATTAACACAATCCTTTATACATTCCATGTATGGTATTAACGAGTCATATCACTTTGGGGGGCTGTAATCCGCACTTTCTCAAATGAAATTATCGTATATATACAACATGAAAAGCATAAAGGTATTTTATAAAATAGAATTACAGAATCATATAGATAAAATAAATATTATAAATATCACATATAATTATAGTTCCATCATAATGTCCACCATAAGAGGTGTTAGTAGAAGATTGAACAATCATCGTTTTGTGAGGTAGTAGTTCATTGTCCACAAAAATAGTATGTTCTATACCCATTAGATAGAGGTGTGTGTAAGTGTTGTTTTAATCCTTATCATAAAAACAACCTAGTATATTGAAGATACTGGTGTTGTTATATAAAAAATAATAATAATATCATAGGGAGTGAACAAGTAAAATAAAAGAATAGAACTTGAGGGAAGACGTTACCTTTAAATCGGGTAACTCTATTTGGTTTGAACAAAAAGGCTTTCTTGAAGTGCCTTATGAATAAGGTAAGGACTCTAGGAATAAGATAGAGATTTTGGAAGATTATTCAGGTAGAGGTTGGATGATCAAAGGGGGGTAGAGAGGTGATATTAAGGGTTATAGGTGATGCCCTTTTATAAGATGGAGGAGGGGCTCTTTAGGAAGGTTGAAAGTATTATTTTATTATAAATTGATTTTTAGTTTCAAAAGGTTAATAACTCATTAAATTAGAAGATAATATGACAATTTTTTTAAATAAAATCATCCAATAATAATTGGACAGGTTTCGTATATTTTTTTAATCCTTATCTTTTAGCTTTAACCATTAGTTAACTAATTTGACTCTTACCATGTTTTCATGTATATTCATACTATATGGTTAATATAGTTACCATAAATGACAATATAACCTAAAGTGGTTCATTAATGACATGATAAACATTATTTAATTCATTTGGACTAATCTTAGATTCTTAGTACTATTATATAATTTAATAAAATGATATTTTTTTAAAAACTCATTTATGTCAATTTATATACTATTCATATCATGACTTTATAAAAAATCCAAACCAAATTGATTCATTCTAAAAAACTTCATTAATACAAATATAGAAAGTATTAATCATACTTAAAATTAGTTTATGTCATTAAAAGTTTCAAAATAAAATTATTTTAACATTTATAATATCATTTATTTAAATCATTCATTAATGAGGTAATCATTACATCATTATTGTGTCATAAATAAATTTATTTATTTGGTGTCTAAAAATTATAAATAAAATACCATGATATGGGAAATATTTTTATCTTTCTAGGGACTATTTATAGTCGAAACTATCACTTATATAAACTATTATAAAAAATTACTAATATATATATGTGTGTGTGTGTGTTACATTTTCTTTAACTTTAAATTAATTTTTATAAAGTGTCATTTTCACTTACAAGTGGCTTCATGGGGTCCCAAAATCGACCCAAGGATTCTCAAAGTTAGACATATATCATACAATAGGATTATAACACATGTTAGGGAAATTTAATATTATTATAATATTATTTTTTACCCTTATTTACCAGATTTACCCTTTAACCATGGTAAATAAAATATTTACTAAAATTATTATTCATAATGTCTAAAAATAATGGTTACCTATTTACTCAATTTGAACCTTATGATTCCAAATATAAAATCCATTTTTCCAAATTTAAAACACATAAGTTTCAGAAATTAATTTAAAATTAATTCTCGTTGTCAAAACAAAAGCGTGTTTTTAAGAAATAATAACTATCAAAATATTGACACTTGTTTATGTCTAATTTCAAAGTGAAATTACTTCTAATGAACAACAATGGATTAAATGGTAAAAATATTATCTAATTAAACTTTAAAACCAATTAAAAATTAAATCTATCCATATAAATAAATTATATTAAAAGACAGTTTTGAATTAAAATGCAGTATTTTTCACTATTCATTAAAAAATTAACATTATCAGAAAAATACCAAAATTTCATCCAAAGTAAATTTTGATGTCCCTATTCTAAAGAAGAATTTTATTTTGTCATATATAACATATAAAAGTGAAAAAAAACTAGTTTTAAAAATGGTTCTCCATCAAAAGACTTTAAATTGACCTTTTAAAGAATATTAGAGTATTTATGCTTAAAATTGGATTCATTCTTATTTTAAGCCTCTAAATTTTATTGGATAAATGTGAAAACATTTAGCAAACATGTTTAATCACAATATGGTTAGTTCTTTTCATTCTTTCCAATACAACAACTAGGCTTTAACTGCGATTTAAAATAATAATATTATATTGTTATTTGTTTCAGTATGACTCAGCATTGTGTGCAACATAAGACTTTGGAGAAACCTATTGTTGTGTGTAAGGTATTCCATCAAATATAGAATCCCCTTTAAAGTAAAATTAATATTTAATTAATAAATATTAAAATGTCATATTCTTTATTTACCTAGGATGTTACAATAAGGATCAAAAAAAATCTACCTTAAAAGGTTGAGAAGAATAACAGAAATGGTTCTGAGATAATGAAAGTCGGGAAGGTTATGTATGTGTTCAAGACCAACAAAGTCGTGTAGTCAGAAGTTTCTAAAATTATGGAGTCTGAAATTTTTTCTATTAATTCTAATTCAGGTAAGGGTAAAAGTAAAATCAAGTTGAAAGAGAATAATTCTATTCATAACAGAAAGGTTGGTGGTCAAAAAATTTCTGTTAAGAAAGATGAAAAGTCTACTAAGAAACATTTCCATAATTCCAGGCAATATAGAAGTTACAGATGAAGATATTCCTTCTATGGGTATTACTAGCATTGTGGTTGATTCAAAAACATGGGTAATATGTTTTATTTCAACCAACAACATTAAAACTATTCCACATGTTATTGAAGTAAAATTTTGAAGGGGAGGCAATCCTCTAAAAGGAATAATTTTGAGAAGGATGTTCAGATTAATTATGAGAATAATTCTTTGAAAGTTGGTAGAGAAAAATATACTGATCCCATTAAGAAAAAGTGATTATTTATTTGTCTAAAACTAGTAAAAATTGCTAAAAAGTTAGAATAATCACAAAAAATAGCTGAAGCAAAGGGGAAGAAAAAGTTTTTTGAAAATGAGAACAAATTTGATAAAAAGATATCAAAATATATTTATTTGAATAATAATAAAAGATTAAATAGATGTGAGCAAGGTGGTCATGTTTCCAAAAAAAATTAACTATCTTTACATCCTAATAAAAAGACTTTAAAAACGTGTTACAAACTAAGTGTAAACAACATTATGCTAAATTTGAAGATAATTAAAAATCCTTATCAAAATATTCTATAGATAATAAGAAATTTGTTACAAAATTTGAGAAGGATGAATAGAAGGAAGAAAAAAATTCAATGATAAATCAAATAAAAAGAAGAAAAACTCAAGATTGATAGAGGACTCTCGATTTGATTATGGCTTCTAAGAAACAGTTGATTTTCCTCCTTATTCCCAAAATTTTTGTATACTTGTAGTAATTTTCATGTAATTTAACTAGTCAAAATAAAGAATTTAGTGTTGATTATTCTCTTACTCTTCTTTTAAAAGAATTTTATACGGTTACAAAAATTAAGTTCTTTTGAGAGTTCTGTTTTTCACCAGAACTTTTTGATATGCATGCTGAAATGGGTTCATGTAACTTTTATCTTAAAAAAAGTTTTTTTCAAAGATTTCCCTAGTCATTAGAATATTTAAAGAGGCATGAAAATGTATTACATAAAAGTTGTGTAATGTAAAAAATTGATAACCTTGATTATACACTCTTGTTTTCTACAACGGGATCACCAACATAGAATTAAAGTTTTTTCATTAAAGTTTTTTTGTTAATAAACTCATGTGATACATAATTTATCCTAAATAATAATTTAAATATTATGAGATGAAATGTTTTAACCTTGTAAGTGAGATCATTTGTCAATAAGTGATAAACTTATCATGGTGGCCCCTTTAAATTTGATTGTCAATAAGGTGGTAGATAAGTTAAAGGGGGAGAGAAAAGAAATATGGGGAGAAAGAAAGGACTGGGGAAAAGAAAAAGTGAGAAAATAAAATATCAAGTTGTGTTTCTTAGAAGTGATTATTCAGTATTCAAGTGGTTGTTGAAAACAAACAAAAAGGGGGATATTGTTTCGGCCCAAGTTGGATTTTGGTAGTATTTGTTGTTAATAGATCAATATATTGATTATGTTGAATAAAAAGAGTATGTTGAGAAAATTAATGGAAATCCAGATTGAGGAAAGTTGTGTGTGAAGCTAATAATCAGATCCAGAACTATCTTCATGAAGACTAGACTCAACATCGTAATAAAAAAGATATTTGTTTCATAGGTTTTGTCTTTTATTATCAAAGGAAATACAACACCTCACTTTGTAAAAATCTTTGGGGATCTAACTGACCATTGTATTTTGAATATCGGACTCATAATGCTTAAAAAATTCCATCATATTAAGAAGATTGTTTCTGGAAGAAAAGTCTTATCAGACTCACCCTTGGTTTGAAATGAGGTTCTGATCATAATGAGGAAGAGAACCAAATTCTACATAGATCCAATGTAAATCTGATTATTATTTTCTATTTTTTATTTCCAAAAAATCATAAGTAGGTTTTAAAACTTTTGATTCTATCATGATGAAAAAAAGGGGGGGAGAAAAGATGATGCCAATTGTATTCAGGCTAGACGTATTGAGGTTGGTTGGAAAGAAAGAAAGTTGTTAAAAGAATAGAAAGTTATAAAACTTTTTAATGTGAGACAATTAATGTTGAAGGTGATTTTTTATGTTTCCAAATTATTTAATAATTCATACATACAATAAATAGGTTTAATAATAATAAATTTTGTGTAAACAAGCCTTTCTGGTCTCAGTCCATCGGTATGAGATTATCAGATAGAGATTTGTAAAAGGTTGACAAGGATGTTCATAATGAGAGAAACATAAGGTACTAGTTTTTAGTGAGACTAAAAGACAAAATATTTAAATCTTTGAAAAAATAATTTTATAAATTTAATAATTATAAAATATAAATAATTTAATATCTGGAAGTTCATTCATATCATATTTAAAGAAGTTTCTAAAGACAAATATGTTTGAACTGGTCTATCAAAATCAGAGTTTCAATGATCAATCGAAGGTATAATTTTTCATATTCAGAATTTTTAGTACTAATTAAAAGGAAAGAAAATAAATGAAGCTATTGATACCAATGAAAAATTGTATTAGAGATCAATTAACAATGTAGACAACCATTTTCCATCAAGATGAATTGTTAGTTTCTTTCTGAATGGGTCCAGAGAAAAAAGAATTTTTTTAACAAGTGGGTCAAGAATGAAAAGGTGAAGTCTAGTTTTGTATTCAAGAGTTTTTATTTACATGTGGGTCAAGATACATCGTATTAAACTTTATAAAGCATTCTTCATAAAAAAGAAATAGGAATGAGCATATTGGTTTTCTAATTGGTAGAGAGTATCGTAATGAGATGTCTTCAGTTCTGATTTATTTGAAAGTGGGTCAAGGAAATTGGAGTGACCAAATGTCCTCATTGTAATGAAGAAGTTGTATTGGAAAATCGTAAGTAGAATCAAACTGAAGTTTTCCAAGAAGATTGCAGTTGTCTATGTCTTCATATATGCAAGTAGTATGAAGATTTATAATGAAAAAAATCATATTGGGATATCAGACTGGAGAATCGAATTCAGACTGATGATTTTTTAGTAAATATGAAGCATTTAAGAAGTCAAAGGGAGATCTAAAATTCAAGGGAATTTAAAGGCACTGAATAGGTCAAATAAAGATTTGATATTTAAGTAAGATTAAAGATTTTGAAAATTTGGTAAAGCTAGAAAACCTTCTCACAAACCCTCTTAAACCACTTTGGCATCTCTATAAATATAGGAGAATACTTTTTTATTCTATGGATTGCATTTTTCATGAAATAGGAGACACAATATCTTCAATTTAAGCAAGAATAATATTCCATATTGTGATTTCTTGAAGAAGTTAGATGGACTGAAAAAGTAGAAGGAGTATGAAGAATATTATATTCAGAGTTTATGGACTGAACTAGGCAATCATACTGGTATTTCTAGACTAAAGAATAATAAGTAAATAATTTTTCATGTGGTATTCTCATAGAGTATTATTTTCCATATTGAGAAATCAGACTTGGGAATGAGACTGAGTATCATTACGAAGTCCAGGAAGTTCTTACCAGATTTTGGGTAAGAAAGTGAAGAATTGTTTTGAAATATCATATTTATGAAATTTGATCAAGAAACGCCATAACATGTTTTCTACACAAAATTATTGTATTACATAATTTGTGCTAGAATATTCACATGCACTATTGTATTGTATTAATAGTGCTATACGAATGTAAGGGAATATCATACTCACTGTATTTCACACAAAATGATTGTTTTCTGGTGGATTGTGTGGTATTGTATTATTTACAAACCATACCAAGTACATAGATACTCTTTTTGAGTATTTAACCTTATATATTCTTGTGTATTTATAGATGTGTGTTTGATTTGTTTATAGAAGGGAAATAAATCTTTAACAGGAGACGAAGTTTGTTTCATTTGTATGGGAAGTTAAAATAAAAAGATATCACTTATTAACCCCCTCCCTCTCTTAATGATACTTGGATCCTATCTGGTAACTTTCATCATCCACAATCCCATGGTCTATAAAAGTTATCTTAAGGCCTTTACTTCCATAGAGATCTCTAAGAGAATATCAAGTCTCCAATGTAAGTATTACCTTCTTCATAATCATTTCTCTTTAATATTCCTATTACAAATCTATTATATCCATGAAAATATAATTAAATAATTATAATTGATATATTGATATTTTATTATATAAATGAAAAAAAATTATTACTCTCGATCCACTAAAAAAATCAAAAGTGTCATTAGTGTGTGTGAGCAGACTACCACCTCCAAAAAGAGACATTTTCAGAACCACCTATCATGGTCGGTTTCAATTATGATATTGATTAATAAATATGATATATAGAATATAAATATTATTATTAAATTTAAAATTATCATATAATTTGTTTTCCACTCATTCATTGAGAAATTAAAACATTAATCGTGTGTATGTGTGGACTACCACCTCCACAAGCAATGAGTTTCATTTTTCATCACCACCCATAATGGATATATTTAAAAATAAATTTAATGTAAAAAAATATTTACATAACAATATTAATATTCTGAATACTATGAAACTATTTTTTGATGATTTCTACTAAGTTGAACATGCATAAGTATTTATGAAAAAAACAACTGAATAACCACAAGTAACCAACATAGCCAAGAAAACTATATAATAAATAAATATCATATGATAATAAATAATATATATTAAATTAAATAAATAATAATAAGGTTGAAAATAATTTATATAATAAACTTAATTTGATTATTCGGTACGTTAGGTGCATGCACAGAATGAATCTGGAAAAAGGTAAGGGTTTCGTCTCAAAATTTCCTTCTTTGAAACACATTTCCCTTTAAGCACCAAATTTCATTTAAATGGTGAGTATACTAACTATTGAATATATAATATCACAAATTATCTTTATACATGTTATTTTAACTCCAAATTAAATCCCTATCTCTTTCAAGGTATTTTTATTAGAAATATTCTTATGTCATTGGTGTTTTTACATCTCATTTTTTCTCCATTGAGATATGAATTTTATTCACCAATTATTTCCTATTTTTGGTGTATATATTGGAAATAAACTTATTTTTATCATAATATTTATGTAATATAAGGTATTTAAAAATACATATCATGTTATACCTTTCATAGGTATTTTATTTGAAAGTTAACAAAATTATAAGGGTTTAACATCTCAATTTCTCTTCATTAAGATATGTTTTAATTTTATTTACAAATTTCTTGTTTCTATGGTTTATATAATGCCCAAAAATGTATTTTAGAATAATATATGATTTAATTCATCAGATTTATAAAACCATTTTATTTTTAAGCTTCCAATGAATTTTTATTCAACATTTACTAAATTCAAAAGAGACTTAATAACTCAAACTTATTCCTTTGATTAATACGTTTTCTTCTTGATTTTCATTCCCCTATGTTCACTTTATTTTCCATTTATAAAAATTTTATCTATTTCATTTTTGGTAAAATGAGTTTTTTATCTAAATCCATTTCCATGAAAGTTTTTATTGTAATTTTTTTAAAAACAAAGGAGGATTTTTTGAAAAGAGAATCGTAACTATGACTTTTACAATAATGAATAAAAAATATTTTAAAATAGTTATATTCATGATTTGGTTTTCATTATATTCAAAGGATATATATCAAATGGAGTTATGTTTCACGTTTCACCCTATATTATCCTTAATTATTTGATTATTTTAGGTTATAATTTTTTTAGTATCAAACGATTTAAGCATTGATGTTATTTTATACAATTTGGATATTTAATGAAACTCATTTTATCTCCCTAGGTTGTTTATGAAAAGTGAATGATTTATATTTGGATGTTTAAGAAACACATTATTTATCCTTAAAGTTTTAAGATATGATGGTGATTAATTTTTAAGTGGTACTCATATATATGGATGATGATGGGTAGGGCCCTATATCTCCCTCCAATGCAATGGTTAAGGTTTTATATCACATGAGACGATTAAATGTTGCATGAATGAGATGCAGGAATATTTTTTCAAAAAAAATTATTTGAATGATATGTGGGAATATTTTTTTAAAAGTTATTTTATGAATGAGATATAGGAATATGTTTTCACAATTTTTTATGTAAAAAAGATCCAGAAATTTTTGTTCACAAGTTATTGTGTGAACGTGGTGTAGAAAACTTTGTTCACAAGATTTTCTATGCTTATGTTTGTTCCATAATTTGTTGTTATATGATGATTCAATTTCATTCCATATTTATATATTCTTATTATTATTATCCTTGACTCATTCTTAATATATCATGATTTCATACACTTTTCACAAGGTATATGTTTTTTATTTTAGATTACTCGTCCTCATATCATGACTTATGGACAACTCATATTGTTATATATTCATTTAATGAGAAATTTATCCTCTTCCCATGTTTTCTCATATACTTGTGATATAACCTTTGATAACATGCTGATAAGTTATCCCATACTAATTTTTTGATCTCACCCCTTTCATATTTTTTCCATTCCCTATGTTATGAAGATGAGTATAACTTGTGTAAAGTCTAAAAGGGAGTTGAGAGAAGTTAAATTATAGATAAATGATTATAAATTATGATGAATATGTGGATAATATATAAGACACTAAAAAAAAATTCCATGGGTTGTGTGACTATTTGTGAGATTTATTATCAAAATCATGAACTTAATGTATTATTTAAGTTATGTTTTGGATGGTTAAGTGTGTGTGTGTGTGTTTGTGATTTTCCTATTAATTACATCCCTATCTAGATACTAGAAAGTGGATTTGGTTTTGGAACAAATTCACCTAAGGGTAGTCACCTTGAAAAAGGATGGTTTAATATTAACTCAATCTTCACTCGATGCATGATGAGTGGGAATAAGACTTAACACCTATCTTGGCATTCCCAGTATGACTGCTCACATATTTTATATAAATTATTTCATTATTTATTAAATAAATATACACATAATGAGAACCCATAAGATCAAGAGGCCTAGTATATTTCAGAAATTATATTCATAGAACATTAACATGAAACATGGATACAAAGACTTCATTTAAAACTCCATAACATGACCTTAATATCCATTTATTTTCTAATACTACATGGTACAACCTGGAGACATACATAAGAAAAGGGTGATCTATAAAGACTCATAAGTGAATAATAAAATCATTATATTATGAAATTAAAAACAATTATTCAAGAGGAATATCAAGGTGGCATAAATGGGTGAGAATCATAAAGATGAACAATAAACATGATATAATATGATAACATCAAGGCAGCATATGAATGTGTAAATAGCATAAAACATGACATCATAAGCATAAGTCATGGATAACCACTAATATATCATAACATTTTGTGGTTAGTATAACCTACCATAAACTATACATGGTATATTATGAGATAAAAACATTTCTTAATGCATTTAAGGGCTATATAATTATAGGCTCACCTATCATATTCATATCATGTATATGCATTTTTGTTCCACATAGATCATACAACATAAGAATGTATTTCATCAATTTTAATACCAAAATTTAAGATTGTGTATTACATACATGTAAGTTTCCAATAAATGATGTATAGGTCCTTCTAGGTGAATTCTCTTGAGTGGAAATAGGGATGGGTATTCACAATACAAAAGTTTGGCAATGAAAATCACATGATAATTTTGGCAGTGTAATGGGGGTACATAAAGGATCATGGAAGGTATTAATGAGAGTGAAAGATGTTATATAATTACATGGTAATCAAAATTATAGTAAAAATTATGTGAAAAAACACATTACAATATGAAAGATTGGAAATAAAAATAAAGTGCTTGAAATAAAAGAAGAGGAAAGTCCTTTACCTTAAGGGGTGCTTCAAAATCTTGGGAGGAGATTCTTAATTGATTTGATATAACTTGGGATGGATTTAGAGAGAAATAGGGTGGAGGATTTTTTATAAATGGTATTTAAGTGTATAGGGGTTGGAGGTTGGGTGAGTGGGTATTTATTGAAAAATAGATGGTAATTATTTATTAATTTCTAAACTTAGGTTTTGGACTCTATATGAAAATATTATCAAAAATAGACATTATCACGGTTTTTTTCATATTTTATACCAAATAGAATTTTCTTTAAATATATATTAGTATAATAATTGCAATACTTTAAATAATACCATTACGGATGTGTAAGTTAGTCATGTTCATAATGAATTGATTTTAAAACCTAAAAATATAATATGGGTTTTGGGGGATTCATTAAGGGTTTATAATATTAATCAAATAAATTTAAAAAATTACATTATTTTAAATGGCATATATAATTTGGGTTGTGGATTCCCTTTACAGTATTTAGTAAATCACATTTCATCTATTATGATGTCATAATACATATTGTATATTTATACCATATTTAAATGATTAACAACATATTCGGTTGTCTCAAAAAATTATGAAAAATTAAGCATTAGATAATTTCTATGTGATTATTTCAAAAAATAATATTTATTTTATCAAAAAATTTCTCTAAATATAAGAATTTGCATTTTTAAATCAAAATTATCATTTATTGAAAATTACTTTTTTTATGACAGTATCAGTTTTCTAGGCCTTATAAATATTATATTGGAATTCATTAAATTATATTATATTTTATATATAAATAAATATTATTTAATAATATTATTATATGAAAATAAAATTTATTTCAAAAAAAGTGAATTTATCAAAAAAAAATTAAAACCATATATTTTTTAAAAAAGCAATTGTGGTTTCCTCATATCAAAGCCTAATTTTTATCTACTCATGTATAATTGTATATATAAAGTAATAATGAAAATACATAAATATAAACATTTTTTATTAAAATTGAAAATATAAAAATTCATAATATTAGGGTCTATATATATAACCCCTTATTAAACCAATGTACGCCTTAAAGGTAAGGTGTGAAATGGTAGTGATTTCTTGGGGTGGTTCAGTGAACATCGTTTGGGTTGTGATCACGATAAGATTGAAATTCTCCTGTAAATAGTTTCACTTTATATTTAATTATTGAATATTATCTTGGGATTTGTCAAGGAAAAATCCCAATGTTACCATCTCGCTCAGAAGCTCCGATAAATGGAATTCATAGGGTATGATCCTATTAGTTAATGTCATCACTACATCCTTCTGTGTTAATTAGACTTTATTATAACCCTTAATATACTAATCTTAATGGTCACTATAAAATGGATATATTATCAAAGGTTATGATGCTTAACAATCATTTAAATATTACAGGATATATTTTATAATGGTCCAAAATAACCAATGTAGAGAATGTGTTTTTTATAAATACATTAATAAATAAAGAATTTATTATTTCAAAAATTTAATTTCATTTAAAAAATTTTAATTCATTAAATTACTCCCCAATTTAAAAATTTCACACTTGGAATTTCATTTCATACACTAAAATAGATGTGGGAACTTTTGTCTCATAGCCTCTTCCAGTTCCCAAGTTACTTCCTAAAACTTGTGGTTCCTCTACAAAACTTTGATCGAGTGGGTTGCCTTGTTTCAGAGAACTTTGTATCTATGACCTAATATCTTCACCAAATTCTCCTCATATGAATAATAATTCTCTAATGGTAATACTTATAGACTGAGTACATGTGAGGTGTTTGATATGTACTTCTTCAAAAGGGATACACGGAACACATAATGTACTTGAGTTAGGTTAGGTGGGAGTGTTAGTTGATAGGCCACAACTCCAACGTAATTAAGGATATCAAAGGGACCAATGTATCTTGGACTAAGATTTCCCTTCTTCCCAAACCATGGTAAATTTTACCATGGTTATATATAAAGAAACACTTTATCCCCACCCTCAAACTCTAGGTCTCATAAATGATTGTATGTATAGATTTTTTTCACTTTTGTGTGGATTTCAAATGAAATTGAATGTTTTGAACCTTATATAAAAACTATTGGATAAGATCATGTCCCATAATCTTCCACTCACCAAATTCATCCCAACATGTTAGAGTCAAACACCTTTTCTCATACAATGCCTCACAGGGTGTTATTTGAATGCTAGAATGGAATTTGTTGTCATATGAAAACTACACTAGAGGAAGGTATTGATCCCAATATCCTTGGAAATAAATTGAACATGATATCAGTATATCTTCTATATTTTAAATGGTTCTATCAAAATGATCGTTTATCTAAGGGTATAAGTAGTACTAAATTTTTTTTTATGAAATGCTTACGGAAGGATTTTTTAAAACCTCAAGTTAAACCTTGGATATCGATCATATAAAATATAGAATCGTACTCCATGTATTATTACCAATTCTCTTATGGGTATCTTGGTAGGTTTTTTAAGAGATAAATCTTCCTGGATAATAATCAAATGTGACAAATTTTTAAGATGATCGACTACCACCTATATGGAATTATTGCCTTTAGATTTCCTAGGGAGTCCTATGATGAAATACGTGGTTATGTTTTCCTATTTTTATACTAGTATGAGAAATAGTTTCATCATACCCTTATAATTATAATGTTCATCCTTAACTTGTTGGTTTACCAAGCATCAAGATACAAATTCTACAATCTCCCTCTTCATTTTATCCCACCAGAAGTGTTTCTTCAGATCTCAATACATCTTAGTGAATCCAAGATTAATAAATAATGATGAGTTTTGTACATCATATAAAATTTCCCTCTTAAAATGTGGTTTTTATAGAAAACTTATTTGGGTTCCAAACCTTATAACTCTAATTTCTGAAAAGTTGAACTATATAAATTTCACTATCTTTCTCTATAACTCATCATCATCTTTTTTGGGCCTCCTTGATCCTCTCAAGAATGGGTGTTTGAGGAGTTATTTGATTGAGTTTGGGTTAAGATAATTTTATTATTCCCATGTTAATCCTTTTCATGTCCAATAATATTAGATCTGTTTCAATCCTCAATATGGATAGGGTTGCAGGATCCTTTCCACTCAAAGCATTTGCCACTTTGTTCACCTTCTTATAATGGTACTAAATTGAACAATTATAATCCTTAATTACATATAACAACCTTCATTGGAACATATTGATATCCTTTTGTGAGAATATATACTTGAGTCTTTTATGATCCATATATATTTCACACTTCTCCCTATAGAGATAACTTCACCAAATAATCAATGTAAATATCACTACATCCAGATCCATATCATGTGTTAGGTAGTTCTACTCATGGATATTTAATTTGTGTGAGGAATAGGCTATCACTTTTTCATATTACATGAATTCACAACCAAATCCTTTTTTATATACATCACTTTATATTACAAATCCTTCCCCACTAGTGGGTAATATGAGAATATGTTTAGTGATTATCCTCTTCTTTAACTCTTTAAAGATCTCTTCACATTCATCAGTCCAAAAAAAACTTCACACCCTTCTCTGTTAGCTTGGTTAGTGGGTTTAAAAATCATGATAATTTTCCCAAAAATAAATTATAGTACCAAGATAATCTAAGGAAACTATGTATCTTTGTCATGAAGGTTGGTCTGGTCTATCCTTCAATTGAATCTATTTTTTATGTATCCATAGATATCCCTTTGTTTGTGTTAAAATTCACCATGAATGTTACTTTCTCAATCCAAAACTCACATTTTCTATACTTTTAATATAAATTTTCTATACATAAAGTATTCAGTATATCATTCAAATTATCCTCATATTCCACCATGCTTTTGGAATAGATAATAATATTATCTATAAATACTACCAAAAAAATTCAAGTTAATCCCCAAAGACACTATTAATTAAGTCCATGAATATGTATAGAGGATTATTGAGTCCAAATGGCATCATTATGAAGTCATATTTCCAATAATTTATATGAAAATTAGTCTTGGGAATATCTTCTTTATTCAATTTTACTTGATAATATCATGGTTGAAGATCCACCATGGTAAGCACTGGGCTTCATGTATAAAATCCAACAAGTAATAAATACATGGTATAGCATACTTGTTCTTTACTGTGATCTTTTTGAGTTTAAAATAATCAATGCAGAGGTACATTGAATCATCATTCTTCTTTATTAAGAGGACTGGAACACCCCATGGTGAAGCACTTGGGTACATAAACCTTTTATGTAGATTCTCCTATTATTGTTTCTTCAAATCTTCAAGTTAAATAGTGGCCATTATATATAAATATTGGATATTATTAAATCTCTGGGTATAAGTTTTATTGATAACTCAAGCTCTTGGATAGTAGGAAGAATAGAAATTATTTGGGAAACAGATCAATGTATTCCCTCATAATGGGTATTTCATCAAGGATGGTATTTTCCTTAGTATAATTTATTTGATCTAGAGACACTTTATCATAAAGAAATAATATTAACTCTTGAGATGATGATTCTAAAGGATATTCATCTTTATCATTGCACTTCTACATATTCGGAGGGTGATTTACGATAAGGATGGTGATTTCCTTATCTCACCAATTTATGTTGGATCTATACAAGAAAATCCAATCCATTACTAGAATTGAATAAAATTCTTCTAAATCCAGTGTCATAAGGTTAATTGGGAATTTTATCCTATAAATATGGAAAAAGGATATGTTATATACTTGGGATGCTATAATTTTTCCATTTTTCCTTTTTAATGGTATCTCCACATCCATGTTTTGAGGTGGGGATTGAATAGTCCTACTAATATTGCATGATATGAAAGAATAAATATAAATAGAATTAAATAGTAAATTATATATACTTGGATAAATAACAAGCATACATGTCACCACGTTATTATTAGGATCCACCTCATTAGTTGTGATAGCGTTATCTCTCCCTTTCTCTCTAGGCCTTAGAGGTTATTTCCATTGTTTATTGTCTATAACCCTTGTCTTAGTGAATTTATTTTCATAGTTTCCTTGTTCTTTTTAGTTGAAACATTGGATAATAGTATGAGGGTTTACTGGATCATTCCTTCATTCCATAATATTGGTGTGTTTCTCTTATTTTCATTCTCTAGATAAGTTACCTACCTTCCCACACCTAAAGAAATTTCGTGTACCTGTTAGATAATTTCTAGAATTATTATTATCACACTTTCGATAATTGGAATGTTGTACATTCATTCCACCATGATATTATCCCATCAATCCTTTATAATTAAACTCTATTATCAGATTCCTATCCCATTTCCAATAAGATTCTTTAATCTACACTTTGACTTTAAGGGGAAATCAGACAATATCCTCATAGTTGTAAAATTCTCCAATTTATAAATCTTTTCATAAATTGAGGTTTATCACACTAATGAAGTGATCAACTTTACTTTAAGGGTAAATGATAAATCTAGACAAATATCATGCAAGTATTTTTAATTTCACCTCATATTCCAAGATGGATTCATTTTTCTTTTTATTGAGTCCAATAAAATCCCTCTCTATTTTAATTTTGAGAGTGTGAGGAAAATATTTATTGAAAAACATATTCCATAGTTCTTTCCACTTCATCACTATGATATCCTCCTTAAGCTTCTCATTTTTTATTAACATCCACCATTGATCAGTTTCTCCCTCTATATAATAAATAGACATCATGACCTTATTTTTCTCAATGTGTTGAATAAAATATAAGGTCTTTTCAATGTATTTGATCTTTTTTTTTTGTGATTATGGGATCATAAGATCCATTGAATGTCATAGTCATTTTTTGCATAAATGCCTCACATTAAACTTGAACTTTATTAAGTAGATGTGGGTTTACCGTAATTCAATTTTCTATTCAAATTTTGAGTTAATTGATAAATTATTGTAATGAATTTCCCAACTCTTTCTCACATTGGGTTGAGCATCTAATTTTGGTAGTCATTATGTTGTCTATCACATTGGTTGTTCACATGGTTCCTCCTATTTCCATTAATTAGAAGAAATAAAGGGGAAAATATGAAATATATTTTTCAAACTATTACACAAATAAAATAGAATCTATGAACATTTAAGGGGTAATTCATAAATGACATGCATTCTTTGTCCTATGAATTTCTAGGTTTCAATCTAAGTTATTCATGCCCTATTTCCAAACATAAAATTTTATGGTCATTTTTGTTCTCTTAATAATGGTTTATAGAGATCTTGTGAATTTAACAAATCATATCCAATAAGAGTTTCAAACCATTTGTTCATCAAGGCCTCTTTTTCATGAACTAGGTGACGATTGAGTTAATACCCAATGCACCCTTTTGGGGTTATTTCCCCTAAGTACAATTGTGTCGGATCCAGATTCAGTTATAGTATACCAGTAGATATGTTTTTCTTTGAAACCACTTAATCCATAATTTACCAAAATTTAGTGATGTTTTAGTATGTTTAGTATTACATATAAGGCTTTTACTGATGTTTCTTAATCATAATACCCAAAAAATAGACCTCCCTCAAATACCAACTAAGAAAACTCATATATTTTGTGTAACTTATTTTATGATTTTTTACATAAAGATACACATGATAAAAACCAAGAAGATTTAGAGTCATTTTATATTTGGAAAATTAGATATATAAAAATTAAATTTAAATAGGGATATAAATTTTTTATTTAAAACTCCATAACATGACCATAAAATCCATTGATAATCTAATACTACACTGGATAACCTGGTGATGTACATAAGAAAGGAGTGATATATAAAGCCCGATAAGGGATTAATCAAAATATAATATGATTAAATTAATACATGGGACTCAAGAAGAATATAAAGGTGACATAAAAGAGTGATAATCATAAAAATTAACAATGAATCATGATATAAGATGACAACATCATGGAAACATATGAATGTGGAAACAACATAAAACATGACATCATAATTATAAGTCAAGGATAACTTCTAAGACATAATTTCATAGTGTTATTTAGGATAACCTCTCATGCACCATACATTGTATCTCATGAGATAAAAATACTACCCAATGAATTGAAATACTGTATAATTTTGGGCCCGCCCATCACATTCATATCATATAGATTTATTTTTGTGCCACATAGATCATACAATATAAGAACACATTTAATCACTTTTAATCCCATGATTAAGGATTGTGGGTTATAAACATGTATTTACCCCAATCAATAAAGGGTTGTTCTATCTAGGTAAATACCCTTGAGTAGAAATGGGGATGGGTATTCACGATACCAAAGCTTGACCTGGAAAATCATGGGATAATTTCGGCAGCATAATGAGTGTACATAAAGGATAATAGAAGGGATTAATGAGAGTGAAAGTGTTCTCTAATTACATTGGAATCATAATAAAAGTAAAACATATTTTGAAAAACACATTAAAATATGAACAATTGGAAATCAAAAATGATTAGTACAAAGAAAGTACTTGAAATAAAGGAAGATGAGAGAGTCCCTTACCATGAGAGGGAACTTATAAAAGCTTTGGAAGAGATTATTAAGAAATTATAAACATCTTGGGAGTAAGTTATAGAGGTATAGGGAGATTAAATTCGTTATAAATGGGTTTTTAGTGAATAGGGATGGGATTTTGGGTGGTTATTTATAGAAAAGGATAAAATAATTCTATATTAATTTTCAAAATTATGTTTTGGACTCTATATGTCAAAAAAATAAAAAACAGAAACCTTAAAAAAAATTAACCATTTTTTATAAAAAAATATGAGTGGTTTCAAATATTTAATTAATATAGGAAATAATATCCTTAATATAATACCATTGGTGATGTGGAACTTAGCCATGTTCATAAAGAATTGATTTTAAAACCTTAAAATAAAATATGGGATTTGGAGGATTCATTAAAGGTTTATAAAATTAATAAAATAACTTAAGAAATAAATTATTTTAAAGTTTAATCTTCTTTTGGTTCATGTATTCCCTTTAAAATATTTATTTTATAAATTTTGAGCTATTATGATTCCATAATACATAATGTATTTAATTTTTTACCAAAAAAATTAATTATCTCAAAAAATTATAAAAAACAACCATTAGACAATTTAGACATACAGATTTCAAAAATAATATTTATTTTATGATAATAATTCACCAAATATGAGAATTTACACTTTTAAATCAAAATGCTCATTTATTAAAAAATAATAGTTTTTTAACAATAATAGTTTCCTAACCCTTATAAATATTATATTGTACTTAATAAGATTATATTATCATTTTTTATATAAATAAGTATTATTTAATAAAAATATTATACTAAAATAAAATTTATTTAAAAATAATTAATTTATCAAAAATATAATTTTAATTAAAACCATATATTTTCTAAAAATACAATTTTGGTTTCTTCATATCCAAATATAATTTTCATCAAACCATATATAATTATATATATAAATTAATAATGAAAATATTTAAATATAATCATTATATTATTAAAAAATAAAATATACAAATTCATACTATTATGTTCTAGATACATATCCTATTATTACACCACCCTATGGCCTAAGGGTAAGGTATGTAATGGCGTACTGAAACACAACTAATTGAGTGTTTTGAAACATTGTAACAAATAAAATAAAGTAGTTTTAATAAGATATAGATTTATTGCAAAAAATATTAAATATTTAAAAGTTTTAATAAGACAAAAATGAACTCAGGGAAATCTATTTCAGATTGGAGATGAATGGAAATAATATTATCTGATCATGATGAAAGAAAATTAATTGTGGAATAAAAAGATTATAAATAGTTCTAGAGGAATATAAATAAGTCAATAAAGATAGGATGTATTCATGATATTCCTAACATGATAATAAGAAGAGATTGGTGTTATTAGATATTCTAAAAATCAAGGATTCCAAACTCAATACATATTAAGGTTGAGATACATCCAACTCATCCCTTGGTTCTTATTCACTCAGACATACGTGGGACCATGAGAAAGGAATTGAAAAATAGTGATACGTATTTTATTTCATTTATTTATTATTTCACTCATATTACATGTATTATATTTTTGAAACAAAAATTAGTGACACTTAAAATGTTTAAGATTTTCAGGAGAAGTGCATAAAAGGAATATGGTATTTCATGAAGAAGCTTCAAACTGATAATGGTGTTGAATACACAAATGGGAGGTTTTAAGGCTATCATGAAAATCACAAAATTCATTATGAACTTAGTGTAGAATAAACAACATGTAAAAATGGTGTTTTTGAATGAATGAATAATGGTTTAGTTGAGATGGATTGAACTCTATTGATTGAACATGATACTTCTCATTTTTTTGGAGGCAAGCTATTAGAGCATCAGTTCATATTCAGAATCATTGTTTCTATACTAAGAACTCTAATATGAATCCATATAATATTTATTATAAGGTTACCCACAGTTTAAAATACTTAATGGTATTTGAAAACCCTTTAATTATCATTCTCAACGGTAAGAATATTCAGAAATTTGATCAAATAGGTGTTGATGGTATCTTACTTATATACCCTTCTAGTGGTAGATCTTGTAGGTGTTATACCAGGGAAACTAAAAGTATTTTTGACTCTATATATGTTATATTTCCTGAAAATTAGGACAAAATGATTTTATAATTAGGTGTATATATAATAGTAAGTGAAGATAAAGTTATTTTAGGTAAAAAAATGACAAAGTTTATGACATAGATAATGATATAGAAATTGTACAGAATGAAGATATTGAAACAACCATTTCAAATGATGAGGTAAAATTACTCTAAACTATTCCAAGGTTCAGGCAATAAGTGGAGGTCAAGAATGTAATTAGAGAACAAGGTAAATAGGTTCAAACCATAATAACATTGAGGATAGTTTCCCAAACCTATTTTTTCATAGGTTGAACCAAGATATGTTGAAGAAGCATTAGAGCATCAAGATTGAATTGATTCTATGAGTGAATAATTATATTAGATTGAGAAAAATGAGACATGGGATCTTGTACGCAAACCTAAAAAATAAAAATGAGATTGGTATAAAGTGGGTTTTCTAGAAAAATATGAAAGAAAGAGGTGGAGTTGTAAGAAACAAGGCAAGACTAGTTTATAAGTGTTACTCATTGGTTGAAGGCATTGATTTTGATGAGACCTTTTCCAAAATTTCAAGACTTCAAACTATTAAAATATTTATTTCTAATGATTCATAAAGTAGATGAAAAATATTTTTTATGGGATTCATGTCTTCTTTTCTTAATGTAGAGATATAAGAAGAATAATATATTAAAAAACCAAGTGGTTTATTTCTAGTAAAATAAGAGAACTATGTGTGAAAATTGAACAATGATTTACATGGGCTAAATCAATCCCAAATAACCTAGAATTCCAAGTTGTATTCATGTTTAAAGACACCTAACTTCAAAAAGGGAAGAGTGTATAGAAACCTCTACATAAAATAAAACCAAGATTTTTCTCTCATTGTGATTGTTTATATTAATGATATCACATTTTTAGGTAACAATAAACAATACTATGAAGTCTTTTACAAATAAATGAATATGTTTTTTAAAATGTATATGCTAGGATAAATGAGTTACTTTTTTTTCTTGTAAATTTATCGAGATAGGGGTCACATTTTCTTATCACAAGAAAAATATACCAAGGAGTTTCTCAAAATATTTGGAATGGATGATTAAAAAACTATTTCTATACCTATATTAGTGGGGAAAAATTCATATATGTATGATGTTGGAAGGAATACTAATCCTATATAATTTAAAAAATTGATTAGAATCTTTTTTAACTTAATATCCTCTAGAACAAACTTAGTTTATGTTGTTACTTTGTGTTCTATATTTCAAAGTGCACCAAAAATGACACATTTTTTAGCTAGAAAAATAATTCTCATATACATTAAAAGAACTATAGATTATGGGATAAGGTAAAATATCCTGGTAAAGTTATATATTTTTGGCTATAAAGATGGAAACTGGGAAAGTTTTATAGATGATAGAAGATCCATATATAGTGTATTTTTCTTTCTTGGAGAAATATGTGTGAGTTAGCATGGAAATAATGACAGTTCAATGACTCTCAACACCAAAGAGGATGAGTATGTAGATTCCACTCAAGATATAATGTAATTAATGTGGATGAAGACATTTTAGAGGATTTTTTGGTTGATGTGAGGCTATCCATTCTCTTGGGTTGTGATAATTATAGTGTTATTAATCTCACCATTAATCTATTGAAACATTCAATTTTGAATAACATTGATATTAAATATCACTTTATCAAAGAAAATTTGGAAATAAATAAACTAAATCTAGATTTTTTACCTATAAATAAGAAAGTAGATTATATCTTCAATAAACCATTATCAAAGTAAATATTTCAAAAGATGAGGTTGATAGTGGGAATTGAAACTCACTCTTATCAAGACTAAAGTATGTGATCTATATTCCATTACTCTTCTTGAATTTGGATATTTTTATCAAATGGGGATAAATATAACAACATAATACCCTTTGACAATTTTTTTACCTGTTTTTTGGGAGAGATTATATCTAAGGTAAGTTTGTGATAAAAGTGGTAAACTAAGATTTTAGCATGTGTGAATTATTTTAACATTTTCTTAAAGTGGATACAAGAACTTTTTAAAGACTATTTTTGTTTTTGATGATGAATTTTTTAGTTTAGTATTATGCTCTAAATAATTATTAATCATTTATTTATGCAAAGCATGGCATTGATGCTCAATTATTATTGTTTCCTACACCAAGTTCACTCACATAGTCTTATAATTTTTGGATAGTGATCCATTTATTGGGTTTTTGAGCTTCGATTATTTACATTCCGTGGTGGAAAATAAAATCTAGGGGGTATTAAAACCAAGAGGTTTTGATTTGATAAGGAATATGGTTTTTAGAATTAAGGTTTGTTTATAGTGTTGCCTTTGGTTCTCAGTACATAAATCACCTGAAAAAGATAATCCTTCCTTATGATGTTTTTTATGGAGTTTTTTGGACATAAATATATGAGTCTAAAAGATAGAGGTAATCATATTGAGTCTAGTGGACTAAGGTGATCAGATTGAGTCTAGCAGATAAAAGTGATTAGATAAAATCTAATGGACTGAGTAAATCAGATAGAGAGAAATAACTTTACCAGACATATTTTTTTAGACAAATAATATCAGGTGATTCTTTTCAATTCTTAAAATTACCAAAAAATATGATTAATTTAAGGTAATCATAATTATAGTTAAATTTTTTCAAAGGAAGGACTTGTAGTAATATGGGGATTCTAGACAAAGACCACTAGAAAAAGAATCTTTGTGAAGGGAATGAGAAAATTTTTCCAGTAAAATTCATTGGATAGTGGTTCTAAGTGAATTTATTAGATAAAGGTTTTCGAGAGAGGTCATCAAAAATAGGCATCTGAGTGAAATCATTAGAAATAGGTTTTTTAATGAAGTAATCAAACATAGGTTTTCCAAATTATTTTCATCAAATAGAGATTTGTGAATGAAGTTTCAAGGGACAGAGGTACCTTGAAATCTATATAAAGAGAAAACCTATAAATATTAGTGAATGGAAAAATATGAAGACTACTAGAATGAGGGGAACTGGATAAAGAAAAACCTTAAAAATATGTACCATGTTAATATTTGAGGATCTTTATATTGTTTTTGTAAATTTATACATTGTAATAATGTTAATTTGGATGTTTTTTTTTTGTTTTTTTTTTTGTTTTTTTTTAAGGTTGGGGACGAAGCCTCATGTTATTATTAAATAAAATCAAAGACCTCTTTTAACTGGGTAGAGGGAGACCCATTACATAGCCCTAAGGCCCAGTGGGCTTGTATCCCATTACATAGCCCGTAGGCCTAATTTTTTGGCCCAATTGTCATAATGTTAATTTGGATGTTCAATTCCCTAATAATCATGAAATATATATCATTATTCAAGAAAATATTCAAATAATATTTTAATATCATTGACTCTAATATTTTAGGAATGTTCCTATGACTATTATTGAATAAAGTTTTTTTGAATTTTTGAAGGCGTTCAACTGAAGTATGACATGATAGAGACATTAAAATTTAGATCAATAAACTAAAATTTGATGTTCATGATCCTAAATTTATTTTTAAATAAATGATAGATATATAAATGGATACAGGAGAACTATAAAGTAGTTATTTTTTGTTCTATTTATTGAATAAGTGAGGTGCCAACCAAGAATCTTGAGAGATCCTTTTGTTGAACCACCAAATAGAGAGGTATCATATTGATTTATTGTACAGAGTCATACTAGACAAAGAGGTATCATATGGATAGGTACCAGAAATAGGGGTATAAAACAGAGCATTATCAGATGAAGAAGTTCCATATGAATAGGACTAGACATATAGGTTTGGGAAAATTGGTTGCAAGCTATTATACAAGAAAGAGATTAAGTAGAACTTAAAGAAGGGAAAGTGTGAAGAATTTAAGCAGCATATTGATGATGTGTTGAAACCTATTAGTGAAGGATCATTTCATTATTTAAAAAACAAATCTATCAAATTATCTATGAAATAATCACATACAATGTCAAAGGAATATAGTTCTATGCAAGTGATGGATAAACCATACTTACTGTAATCCATAATGGTCAATTTTATAGTGTATTTGTGGTCTTGTATTATCTCCAAACCATGATAATGACTGGATACTATTATTTAGTAGCGAACCTTGTAAATTTTTTTATTCCAATGGGAGTGATTTTGTGTTTTTTTCATCAGATTCAATTATCTCTAACTACTAGAAAATGATTTTTTTAATAAGAAAAACTTAAAAAAGAAGATCACAAATTCACCCGTTGGGGTTACATAGATCCTAATGGGTCTTTTCATAAATAAATAGAATAAAATGATCATGAATCATACAAAGAAATAATTTTTAAATTATCATTAAATTATATCCCCACAAAATCGATTTAATCATTAAATGATGATGATAAAGATTAAAATACCTTTAAAAGAAAATGTTGACCTTTCAATGAAAACATGAGAGAAATTTTTTTTCTTTTTAATAAAATTTAAATAAAAATTTACAAAATATTTAGAAATTGAATTTCATTGAAAATAAACATGTAAAATTATACAGAAATAATAAAAATAAATAATATTTATGGTGGAAGGAAAATTCATTCATTTAATAAACATTAAAACATTGATTCCATTAACATTTTTGGTAAAACTTCAAAAGTACCTCATTCAAAAAAATGAAAAGAAGATTAATTTTTAAAAAATTATAAATAAGGAAAGATATAGTTTAAAATGACTTTAAAAAATAATTGGATTATATTAAAAACACTCCTAAAAACATTATAGTGAACATGTATATAGAGGAGAAATATTCCCAACTAAAAGGGGAAATAATGTCGGTTTTCCTTAAAAATATTTTCTTAGTCATTTTAAGTACCAAAGAGAGTAAGATTAAAGGAGAACATGTAAAATACATAGATAAACATGGAATAATAATATATATGGAGCTTAAAATAAAAATATCCTATAATTTCCTTCAATGAAAATTTAAATATAAATAATTCTGAACAAAAATAAGATTGTAGAATAAACCCTTACCGCGATTCTGAATCTCCATGTACATAATTTAACACCTATATAATAAATTTATATTAATTTTATACTTGATTAATAACCTTTTTCAGGTTTATTATTTTTTTACAATCCATTTTATTTCATTTATTATCATGTTTTATATAGTTATTAAATCAGTTAAGTTCACATTTGATATTTTGGGATCCTTCTATTTATAACCAAAAAATGACATCAGTGCATTGATTATGGTAAAAGGGTCATTATTAAAATATATATAGAATATTAATCATTAAATGAATATAATTTTCTTTATATTAAATAAAATTTTAGAATCATCAATGAAAGGAATATATTAATAATAAATCACATCTCTTCATGGATTTGGTAATCCAAACATACGCATGAGAAACATTACCATTTTTAATGGGAGGAAGGGTAAGATGGTAGATGATATATTTTATTTAAAAATAATAAATTCATAAATACCATATATATTCATTAATTTCATCTATATAACTATTAAATTAAATTGGAGATTAAAAAAATTACACTATCACATGGAGATAGTAGGTCGTATGTACGCACGAAATATGTTTTCATTTTCCATAGGGTGGAAAGGGGATAGAAAATGGGTACAAAATTAACATAAAAACTTTGAAGTATATTGAATATATTTATTTAATTATGTTAATATTTTTATTTAATATTTTATTATTTTAATAATAAATGAACAAAAAACATGGTAAGAACATATGCCTCTTCTTTTGGTAACCACATTTTACTTACAAATTAAGCCTTCTAAAAGTGGTATTTTGGTGAGATTGGGACCCCTTGTACATGGTTAGGGATGTTTGAAAAGTATTTTTGAAGATATTTGTTGAGTTAAATGGATATATGGTGGGAATAAGATAGGATGGTAAGTTCCCTTTTATAAGTTTGGTGAGTGGCACACTTATAATTATTCTTAACTATTAAATATTATAAGTGTATTACTCATGGAAAAGTGACACTTAAAAAATTAAATTTTGAATATAAGGTGATAATTGTTGAAATAAACTAATCAAATAATAATTAATATGAGATTTTATGACCTTATCACAAGGTTTTAACGTTAATTAACCTGTTTTACTGATTTACCATACTAACAACAATTTTACCAAAGTTATTATTCATAATAACCAAAAATAAAATATAACACATTAATAAATTTGAAAATTAAGATTAAAAATAAGTTATTCATTTTTTAATGAATCAATTTTTATAAATGAAATAAATTAATTTTAATATAAGTTCACAAATGCAATGAAAAATAATTTTTTTAGAAAAAAAATTTTTAAGAATAAAAATAATCTTATACCAAAATAAAATATAAAGATATTTATTATGAAATGAATTATATTATTATTAATAAAATTTATCATATATAAATTTAAACCTAAATCTAAAACATAATGGGAAATAAAATAAATAACATTTTTACAAAAAAATGACATTTTTCACTATTCACTCAAAAATAAACTATTTCTGAAAAATCCCATAAAATAACCCTAATCTAAATTTAAACTTATAAAATCATAAATTATATACATTTAATAAAATTAAAATTATAAAATTTAGAAATATTACTTTTAAATATAACCATAAACTGTTTTTATTATGATGATAAAATGATAGGATGTGTATTGGGAAATAGTCAGGGAATGTAATGTTCATGTGTTATAGGATGATAGCAGGTATTATATTCTACCCCACTTAAATAATTTCATCCTAAATTTTGTGATAAAAGATAGTTCTTAAATGAATGTGGGTAATCCTTCCTCAAATCTTCTTCAGGCTCCCATGTTGCCTCTTCTAGTTTGTGATTCCTCCAAATAACATTCACTAGAAAAGTTATTTCATTCCACAAAACATTATCTATATTTTCAATAATATGGATAGGCTATAAAAAATAATATAAATCAAGTTCCAATTCTATTTTATTATAGGTGGGAACATGCATTGGGTTTGATATATACCTTCTCAATAATAAGATATGGAACATGTCATGAACTTTAGAGAAGCTCTGTGGTATTTCCAAACAGTAATCCATAGGTCCTATTATTTTAAAATTGTATAATGTATTGATGTACCTAGGACATTTTTTTCATTTTTTTCAAAAACTTATAAGATCGTACAATAAATATTCCTTCAATAAAACACGATCTACCACTTGAATTTCTAAATCATTTCTTCACTTATCGACAAAACTTTTGTGTCTACATTAAGCTACCTTAAAATAATTATGAATAGTATTTACTTTAACTATTTTATCATCCATGATATCTGGTCCAATAATTTTCCTTTCACCAACTTGATCCCAAAAATTTGGAGTACGATACCTCTTTTAATATAATGTTTTATATGGTTCCATTTCAATTCATGAATGAAAGTTATTATTCTATACAAATTCCACCAAAGGTCAATTCTGATCCCAGATACCTTGAACAACAATTGATCAAAACATAAACATATATTTTAATTTTTTAATAGTAATTTTAGATTACCCATTATTTTGAGGATGATAGGCAGTGTTAAGATGTATCTTGGTATTAAGATCCATCAGAAGACTCTTCCATAATTTCAATGTAAACCACAAATCATGATCTGATACAATAAAAATATATAGACCAAAAAGTGTCACAAATCCATTAATATATAGTTTCATAAGGTTCTCAAGAGTTAGATATTCCCTTATAGTGATTAAATGTGTGTACATGGTAAGTAAATCAACAATAAATCATATAGAATCATTCTTCCTAAATGTATTTGTAAATACAATGAAAAATTCCATAGTAATATCATCCCATTTCTACATAGAAATAGGTAGAGGTTTCATTACTCTTTTATAATGTTTTATCTCAACTTTTACCTATTGAAAACCCAATAATCTTGATACATAGTCGGTAATTTCCCATTTCATATTTTTCTACCTAAAATGTTCTTTTAAATCTCGATACATTTTGGTGATACCGGGATGTATAGATAAATTTAAGATATGAAATTCATCCAATATTTCTATTTTCATCTCATACATAGATGTAAAACATATCCCCCTTCCAAATTTTAATATACCATCTTCACAGATAAAGTTTACCAACTTTCAATAATTCATGACTTTGATTTTATTTTGAATATTCTTATCATCAAGATGAGAACTTTGTATTATCTCTAATGAGGATTTTTTGGAAATTGTTTATAATATATGTGATATTTCCCCTTTAATAATGATTCCCATATCCAAATTTACAAAATCTATAAATATATGATTTTTATCAATCCTCATTTTATCAAATTCCATGATCTTTCCTTCTCAATGAATCAACCACCATATTTTCCTCCCAGGGTTATAGTGTATTGAGAAATCATAATCCTTTAGTATTTATAACAAATGTATTTTCCCCATGTTGATATCTTTCTATGATATAGTGTATTTCAAACATTCATAGACCGTATAATTTAACATCATTCACCATAAACTTAATTCCTCCATAACTTCAATGTAAATATTAAGGCTACTAACTCAAGATCATGGGTTGGATAATTATATTCATAAATCTTCAACTTCCTTGATATATAGGAAACAACTCTATCATTTTATGTAAGGACACATTCACGTCCCTTCTTTGATGCATTAACATTTATCACAAATCTATCCTTTACCAATGGTAAATTAAATATTGGTGTATTGAACAATATTCTCTTTAATTCCTCAAAACATTCTTTATATTCTTCTAACCATGTGAACTTAATCCCTTTATGTGTCAACGTGGTTAAAAGTTTATCTAATCAAATAAAATTTTGAAAAAAAATCAATAGTAACCTGCTAATCCAAGAAAACTATGTACCTTAGTTATATTTATTAATATTAGTAATTCCATCACTACCTTTGTCTTTTAAGGATCAACTGATATTATATCCTTAGATAAAACAAATCCAAGAAAAGAAACCTCCTAAATCTAGAATTCACGTTTTCTAAATTTTCCATAAAACTCCATTTCTCTATGAATATCAATAATTATTCACAAAAGACTCTTATTCTCATCATAACTTTAATATTATTCCAAGATATCATCAATAAATACCAAAACAACATTATTGAGATAATCCTTGAATAATATGTTCATTATATCCATTAATATAAATGTTATGTTAGTCAATCAAAAGGGTATTACTATAAATTAATTATGTCCAAAACTCATGTGAAATGTAATCTTTATAATATCTTACTTCTTTCATTTCAGTAGATGATACCCGAAATGAAGATAAATATTTGAAAAATATGTATCTCCTTAAAGTTGATTGAACAATTCATCAATATAGGGCATAGGATACTTTTTCTTTATATTAATAGTATTTATTTATTTATAATCAATGAATAAACTCATAGGCCCATGTTTATTCTTAATAAAAAGAATAGGGCATCCCCATGGTGAAACACTAGGTTGTATAAATCCCTTATCACATAACTCATGTTGTTGTTTCTTCAGTTCTACTAATTGAATAGTGTCCATACGATTGGGAGTCTTAGATATTGGTTTTTTATTAGGCATGATATTAATAAAAAAATAAACTTCATGCTCAAGTGGGTTTCTAGGTAATTCTTCAGGAAACACATTAATTTATTCTTACACAATAGGTATATCTTCTATTATAGGGATACCTTTCCCATTCATTGGTTGTGTCTTCTCTTATTCTCTAAGAATTTCATTAAGTAGGGCTATTTGAGGTTGACCCAAACATTATTCTGATGATGTATTCTTCCCTCTAAAGATAAGGGATTCTATATCTCTATCAAAAAACATAATATCCTTCTCTTGGAAATAAATTTTTTCATTATATTTTAAAATCTATTACATACTAAGTACTATATCAAAATTAACCTTAGGTATAATAATCAAGTTTTAAAATAGGGTATGTTTATGTTTTATAATGGGAACTGGCTGGGATGTCATTATTTTAATAATTTGTACACTATGAGTCATGATTTATAGCTCAATTCTTACGGTCCTAGGGAAATATATAATTTTCTTAGAAAACATGTAAGATATAAAATAATTCAAAGATATAGAATCAAAGAAATTATTATATAATTTTTAGGTTATGATCAAATTATAAGTCACCACATCTTTAGGAACTTCAACATTAGCTATAGTGATCACCTAACCTTGGTCTTTCTCCCTTGGATTCTTCTAAGTAAAATTTTCTTAATTATTGGGTAATTCATTTGAATAGTTCCCCATATCCATATTGTTGAATAAATAAACATTAGAGTATTCTTTCTTTCCCCTGTAATCATGATCCTGATGCTCATTCTATCTACACATGAATCAAAATCTCATTCCCATCAATCACATTCCATAGGGGATATTTCCACAACTATTAGAAGTTTTAAATTTTACCCTTCCCTTAATCCATTTTAAAATATTTCTTATTTTGTAGTGTTTATCCACTCATATATTTTCTTATTTTCTCTATAAAACATAAGAATTGGTTTCTCTATACGACCAAGTTTATTGGTCATAAAGTAATTCAGCTTTCCCAATATAGTTATAATTTGTTCATATCTATCTCCAACTTCATTATATTTTATATGTGGTAAATCCATATATATATTACATGCATTGATATAGTTTCCATTCCATACTCTAGGGGAAATTTATATAAAAATTCATATACTGAATTATCTCATAAAATTATTAATTTTATTAGTTTATAATTCTAAATATAGTGTAACTCATAACATAAATTGAAAATTAATACTTAAATAATCTCATAATCATAAGATGAGTATCTTTGGGAATATCTTAAAATCCTAAAATTATTTTCAAATAATTCATAGTAGTTCATAAATAGTGTGTAAATCAACCAAAGAATATCCCATGGGAGTTTCTATCTGAGTTTGCAATCCTAGTCCCACTCATTGTTCACCAAGTGAAGATTGAGTTAATACTCAACCATCCTTTTTCAAGGTATTTACACCTTGGTGATTTTTTTCCATAATCACGTCCACTTTCCAATACTTGGATAAGGATATAATTACTCAAAAACTAAAAAATATATATCTTACAAAGACTTAATTATTGTATCCTATACTTAGACTTATCCCTAAAATATATCATAGGGTTATATTCTCTAATATATGATTTTGTAAGTCTAGTATCTAATGTTTATAGTAAAATTCCTCTGATACCAATTGTAACACCCTAAATCTAGTAACTTTAATCTAGTGTTTGTCTTACTATATTGGCATAATATATAAGAGATCACATCCTAAAGAATCAAATAGTTTAATAGTCTTGGGAGACTAGATACATACATGATTCTCACATTACATTAAAAAACATGAAATATAACTTAAAATTCCAGTGAAAAATTAATTATTTCTTCTATTATATCCCCGAAATCATTCATATATCCCATATTGGTATCCTAGGGAATAGAAAACATAATAAAGATTGTTCTCATATACTTGATAAGGGAAAGAATACAATAAAATATATTAGAGAATAAATAAATAATAACTAATATAAAAGAGATAAAAAATAATCAAATATGTCATATAACTAATATCATAAAAGGGTAATATATCCATGTATGACATAAAAACATAAATAATCATGTGGATAATAATAACTAGTTTTATAATTATAGGATTCATAATTTAAAATATCATAATATTACTATCAAGGCCTTGTTCCAAGATATCATATATAAATAGGTAAGGCATACGCCAAATATCTAAACTAGTTTGTATCATGAGACCTACCAATTCATAAAGATCCTATAATAGGCATTGTATTTCACTTAATAATTCTAATGAATTCATCATATGAAATAAATGAATAACAATTCAATTCTTTATCAACATAAACATTCAAATTAAAAAACAATCATATGATATGTTAATTTTTTCCACAGTCAATAAAAAGAACAACATGATCATTAGAAATCCATAGAAATAAAGCGGATGGTATCATTAAATTATTTCCCCAATGAAACATAATAATACTTAAATGATTCTAACATATATGAAAATTAATTTAAAAGAACATTTGATCCTTTCTTTGAAAAGATGATAAAAATATTAGTTTATTTTGAAAATATTTTAAATAAAAATTTAAAAAATATTTAGAAAATGATTTAATTTCAAAATAACCATGTAAAATTGTAAATTAATCTTAAAAGAAAATATTTTTTATGATGTTGGTAACATTATTCCACTCAGTAAAATTTAATAAAATATTTCATTCACACTTTTGGTAAAAATTCAAAATTACTATATTTAGAAAAAAAACAAAATATTCTTTCTAAATAATTATAAAGAAAGTAAAATATAATTGAAAATGACTTCAAAAAATAATTGGATCATATTAAAAACATTCTTGAAAAATTATAGTGAACATGGATATGAAGAATAAATATTCCTAACTAAAAAGAGAAATAAGGTCGGTTTTACATAAAAATATTTTCTTAGTAATTTTAAGTAAAAACAAGAGGATAATGAAAGTAAAATATGTAAAATCAATATAAAATCATATAAGAATAAAATATATTAATTTTAAAATATAATAGCTTATAATTTCCTTCAATGTATATTTAAACATAAACAATCCCGAATAAAAATGATATTATAGAATAAACCCTTACCTTGATGACTCACCAAATACATACTTTAAATTTAGTATAATAAACTTATATTAATTTGTACTTAATTAAAAAAAATTTAAGGTTTATTACAATTTTATAAGCCCTTTTATTTCATTTATTATCATGTATAATACAGTTAGTAAATTGATTAAGTTCTCATTATAAATTTTGGGGTCCTTCGGTTTATAGCCTCAAAATGACATCGGTGCATTGACCATGGTCAAATTGGTCATAGTTCCATTATCTATAGAATATTAATCATTAAATAATGATAAATTGTTTATTTTAAATAAAATTTTAGAATGATCCATGATAGGAATACATGAATAATGAATCACGTCACTTCATGGAGGTGGTAGTCCAAACGTACACACGAGCAACGTTAGCATTTTTAAATAAGTGAAAGGGTTTAAAGGTAGATGATATATTATATTTTAAAAAATCATAATTATTACATAAATATCATAAATATTCATTAATTATATCTTTATAACCATCAAATTAAAGTGGTGATGAAAAACTAATTACACCGCTATGTGAAGATAGTAAGTAATACATATGCACATGAAATGTTTTCATTTTCCGTAGGATAGAAATGAGATAGAAAATGGATGCTCCATTGAACAAAAAATGATTATGGAAAATATATTTATTTAATTATGTTAATATAGTTATTAAATATATTTAGGTGTTTTAAGAAGAAAGGAATGTGAAAAGGCTCGGTAATAACATATACGTATTATTTTGGTAATCTCCTATGACTTACTCCTTAATCCTTCTTGAAGTGGTCTTATGATGATACAAATACCTCTAGGGAGTGTTCAGGGGTTTTGGGAAAGTATTTGGGTATATATTGGGCAAGTTAAATAGCTCAATTGGTGTTATTAAGTGAGGATATAAGTTTCATTTTTATAAGTGAGGTGAGTGACACACTTATAATTATTCATAACTACACTATAAAAAATAATTGGTTAGTGGTGGTTTATTAGAGATGGTTCTATTAACTGGCACTAAATAAATTTAGTTTAAAAGAAAAAATAAAATATTGGTGGTTTTTTCAAACTACTAATATATTTTTTTTAAAATAATTGGCAGTATTTTCCATTAAACTGCTGCAAAATTTTAAAAAAAATCTATTTTCTCCCCCTCCCCCACTCCCTCTACATGAACCGACCCCAAACCCTATCCTCCCCCACTCCCCAAAAAACCCTGACCCCATGACCCCCCCCCCCCCCACCACCCTTCGACCTCCCTCTCCCAAGTGACAATGTGAAACCCCCTCCCTCTACGACCTCCCTCCTCATTCTTCGATGGTGACCCTGACCCCTGAAAACACCCCTCTAACCAACCTCTTCTCAGTGGTGATGAAGAACCCCCCCCCCCTCCAACATCCCTCTTACCAGAGTAGATTCATACCCCCCCCCCCCCTCATACCTCCCTCCTCCTTCATTAGTGGTGACCCCCACCCCCGTGACCCCCCCCCCAACCTTCAACCTCTCTCTTCTCGGTGGTGACCCAGAACCCCCATATGACCTCCCTCTCCCTAGTGGTTCCCCTCCCTGGTAGTGATGCGGACCCCCAACCCCCCCTCAAACCTCCCTCTCCTCGACTCGGTTCTCCTCCCTCAAGATTCTTAAGTCTTCTTTGGCCTTATTTTGGTGATTTAGTGTCGCGCATTATGGAAGTGGCAGATGAGAGTTTGGTTTTCTCTATTGCATAGCTCATAAAATTAAAACTAATTTCTTACCTCTTTATTCTAGGTTTTATATTCATAATTAATTTATTATATGTTTATATAAATCTATTTTAAATGGAAACCATATTTCACTTTTCCCATTTAATTTGAAGGTTTTTTATATGAAAACATGCATTTTAAATTTATTTTTCAACTATCGTGCACACCTAAAATTTGTTAAAATAGTAGAGTGTATTTTATTACATGATTTCATGAATTTAAAAACATTGTTCTTAAAAGAATTTCTAATGGAAACTCATGAATTCCAAGGGTGTTCATGGATTTTTAAAAACCAATGTTGGGTTACCTTAAATATAGTGACTTTATGATGATTGAGTATTTGAGTTTTCAAAGGAAATTTTCTAAAGAGGTTTATCAAAGGGTATTATTTTATGGCCTCCATCCCTAAAAATTATTTGAGTAGTTATAGTATACATAATTAGAATCTATTAATTTATCTTCAATTTGTTCACAATTATTAGTGGCACAATGAGACTTGGTTATACCACTATACTATAATATAAATTTTACACCCTAGGTTATTTTTTCCTCAGTTTTCCACTTTTCACTACCTATTATACTTCATGAGATTGATTAAATTCATTCATTTAGTCTTTCTTAGTTTTTCTTCCACAATAAATTCTTCATCTTAGAATTGTAGTTGAAATTTTATTCCTTGATTTAATAACTTTCTCCTGAGTAGAATATTCATGGATCAACAATGTATAATAATAAATTTACATTATGAAAACACCAATACTAAAGAGTAAAATTTGAAAAAATAAATGGGGTAAGAAAAGACATGTATTAATCTATAAAACATAATATTCCACTATGTTCACTAGATAATAGGTAATGGTTCCAAAAACATGACTAAGCTTCAAGAATCATTAATTATCACATTGGAGAAATTTTAAAATTTTAAATATTTTTCTTTGAAATCACTAACTATTAAGGTGTATTATGTTTTTATTAAAAGTCTCCCCTCCCCTACTAGTATTTCAAGAAATTTATGTGCACATATAAAATGGACTTAAATAGTAAAATGAAGTATAAGAACATATAACAACCTAAAACTTCTGTGTTTATCGGGTTTATCCATCCAATAGTGTGTGATATCCAAATAAAGTATACTTTGCATTCATATTTTTAAAGTGGTTCTCTTGGTCTTAGTTAGACCATGGTAAATAGTTTGGACATTGATCAATGTTAATACTTTTTCAATGGAATGAACCCTCCTTAGTTAAAACACTAAGGTTGAATAGGCAATTGTATTTTTATCCCATAAAAATAATATCATATATATATAATCTAAAATTGATACGTATTTATCATATTTAATGTAGAGATTGTTTTCAACACTTCCATCATTAAATATTAATTATTTCATGCAAGTATCTAATTCAAAGACCATGATCTTGAGTTTTATTCTAACCCGTATAGATTCTTCTTTAATTTTGATTGTACCTATTTGATTAAACATTTATAACTTTATATTTGAATGTATAGGGAGAATATAATCCAATGCCTATGGTTAAAATTTGGATTAATTTTCCATGAAACACATCTCAATATTCTAAGGGATTGGAAAATAATAGATTATGCAATTTCAAACCGATCAGTTGATGGTAGACTAAAATGGTCAAGTCTTGACTGTAAATTAAATAAATGGTTTAATATAAATGAAGTATATGAGCATTTTATATTGAAATAATTTCCTTCTCAATATGTATGTTAGATTTTTCATGGTGAATCAAATGTTACACAAAGTCAAAATAATGGCAATAGTACCAATGAAAAATAAAGTGACCTAGAAGAGTAAAATTTAGTTCAAAATTTGTTAAATGAAGCATTTCGTTTTATAAAATAAAATTTCTAAGATTTAAATAGATCAAAAAAACCTTCAGTTGATCATGAATATGTTAATATTTCTCATAACTTTAGTGACCACAAAAAAGATTTTAATAAATTGGTTGCAAACAGACAGTAAGAATAGTATAAAGGGTGTTCCATGTATTCAAAGTTTTATTTTATATCTAAGTTGTATCATATCAATTGTATATGTGGAATTATTCAAAAATAAATTTCCATGATTTTAGAGTTGCTTCATGATGTATTTAGTGAAGTTGATATCTCTGCATCATTCTATCAGATGAAAAAATTCATTAAAAACATGGACTTGATTATACAAAGATACATGCATACCCTGATGATTGAAATATTTACTAGGGAGAAGAGTCTAATAAAGAATAATGCACAAGATTTAATACAAGAATATGGAATTCAATGAACAATATTTAGAGTATAAATCAATGTAACCCCAAGAAAAAACAAAATAAGAAAACTCCTATAAAGGTATTTCAATACTTTCCTCTGAAACCATGCTTGAAAAGATTATTCATGTAATCTAAGACTATAGACAACCTCAATTGGCATGTTCTAGATAGTAATGATGGTTTGATAATACATCCAAAAGATTCAACATCATGGAAGATGTTTGATTCACTATATCCATATTTTTATTCAGATCCTATGAATGTATGTTTGGGACTGGCTTCTGATGGTTTTAACCCTTTTGGTACTTTATATACTAATTATAGCATTTAGATAGTTTTTTAGATCCCCTATAATCTACCTCCTTGGATTCGTATGAATAAAATTTCTTTCACTATTTTGATGATTATTCCTGCAAATAAAATTCCTAGAAATGACATTGATGTATACCTTCAACCTCTAATCAAAGTGTTGTGAGAAATATGGGATGATGGAGTGAAAAAATATGATGCTTCAATGAGATAACTATTCAAAATAAATTTTGATTTAATGTGGAAAATTAGTGACTTTCATGTACTATGAAATTTATTTGGTTGAAACACTCATACTATTTTGTCTTGTCTATTTTTTAATTTTGATTTTGAACCTCAATTATTACCTCATAGCATAAAATGGTGTTTTATATATCATCGTTTATTTATTGATTCTTCTCATAAATTCATGTTTAACAAGACATGATTCACTAGATATATTTAAATGAGAAATTCACTGAAGGTGTTATCTAGTTCTAAAATCTTAGGACAATTAATGAATTTCACTAAAAAATTTAGAAAATATAATTAGTTTAAAGAAGGGGAGAAAGGGTACAAGGTACAGTATCTGAAGAAGTTGTAACACAATAATGGAAGAAAAAGAGTATATTTTTAAAATTTTCTTATTGGTAGTTTAATTTGATATGTCATAATCATTTCATAATACATATAAAGAAGAACATATGTGACAATATAACTTTTATAGTGCTTAATGAGTAGGGTAAATCAAAGGATCTCTTTAATACTTATAAAGATTTGGAGTCAATGAATATAAAGCATGGTGTGTGGGAAAATGAGAATGGAAAGTATCCTTTATCTATTTTTATTATGAAAAATCATGAGAAAGATATATTCCTTTAAAATTTACAAAATGTGAAATTTTCTGATGGATATTCAAGTAACATATCAAGATGCATTTACTTGAAACATCTAAAGTTACCTGGATTGAAAATTCATGACTCACATATTTTTATAGAGCGTTTGTTTCCAATGTCTTTTCATAATAATTTACCTGAAAAATTAATTGTGGTTCTAGTTGAGTTTTGTACCATTCTCAGAGAGTTTTTTAGAAAAACTTTAAATCCAACCAAGCTTGATAAACTTAAAGAAATAATTGTTTTGACACTATGTCATTTGGATATATTATTTCCCCCTTCATTCCTTACAGTCAGGATTCTTTTGACTGTTCATTTAATTGGAGAAGAAAAACTTGGTGAACTGGTACACTTTCAATGGATATATCCAATTGATTGGTAAGTTGATCTTTTTTTATTTTCATTGGTGAATTCAATTTTATAAAATCATTGTATAAAATTTTTTAATATGTTTCTTATTTTTTTTCTTCAGGTACTTAGGTCATTTGAAATCATATGTGAGGAAAAATCTCAACCAAAAGGCTCTATTTCTAAAGGTTACATATAAGAAGATTGTTTGACCTAATTTTTAGGCATTTGGATGGGATTGATACTATATTCAATCGTGTCGGACATGCTAAAGATATCTACACTAATTATAGTTCTGAAAATCAGTCATCAGTATTTCTAATGATTGGATAACCAATTGGAAAGGGGTCAAATTTTACACTGATTGAATTGGAGTTAGTTCAAGCACATAGATATGTGCTACTAAATAGTGTTATTAAGGATCCATTTATTGAATAATTGTGACTTCAAAAAAAGAGGTGACTAAGGGGACATGCTCAAAATGAGATGGAATTAACAAAATCTATTAATAAGGATCTTTTCAAATGGTTCACCTGTTATGTAAGTATATACTCATATTCATATTATTGACATGTAGTTATTTTTTCTTTGTTAAAAGTAAAATCTTATATCTTTTTTTATAGATAATGAATGCTGAAAATAAATCTGAAATATCGAATGATATGATGTTTTTAGTTCATGGTCCTCTAAGGAAGGCTCGGAGATTAGATGCCACCAATATTCATGGCTTCGGGTTTTATACAATTTATCATGAAGAAGAATTGAAAACTCAGAATAGTGGTGTATTTAAATTTGAAGAGATATGATAATATGGGAACCTAATTTATATAATTGAAGTAAACTATAATGGATAGTTTTTAGTTATATTATTAAAATGCAAGTAGTTCAACATTGATACGGGTATAATGAAAGATTTGTTACATTTTAATTTTTTCAACTTCTCTCAATTGATGGATACTGGTGAGCATGCAGAGCATGATCCATTTATCTTAGATTCACAAGCGAAGATGGTCTATTATGTGGATGATTAAATACATACAGGTTGGAGTGTTATTGTTCATTTAAAGCAGAGAGACTTATATGATATGGGTGATGAAGATCAATTGGTTATTTTTTATAGTGAACCTCATCAACCAAAAAATATTAAACAGTTATTTCCTAACAATATTGAATTGGTATAATTTGTAAAAGAGGGTGAAAATTAAGGACTCATTACAGTGGAGGTTTATAATAATAAATATAATGAAGATAAAGATAATTTAATGTATAAATTGGTAATTAAATTTTATTATAATTTCTCATTGATAAGTGTTTCATACATATATACATTGTTCTAGTTTTTCTTTTTCTTTTTTTGTAAAAAGATTTTTGTTTTGAATTATTTATATTTTTAATATACCTTAACCATTTGAAATGAAGGAATGTTGAGAACAAAAAAAATTAGGTTTCTAATTGATCATCATTTCCAGGGAATATTCCTACAGCTTGGGAAAATGAGGCCCTTGATACTCAAGTAAAGGTAATATTAATTTTATATTCCTTGATAACTAATTTAAAATCCATGATTAAATTTTTTAATATACTTATAAAGTGTTATGTTAATATTTCAAGATTTTTTTTCATTTTGATGTTCTTGACTCAGTTTCACACTCATGGATTTTGCAAAGAACACATAAAATATTAAAAAAACTAAAATGACAATTTTTATATAGAAAAAAATAATTTTTATTTATACTGGACACATATTTTGTTGTATTGATGTGTAGCTGATTTATACATGTCAAAAATAAACTACATATCATTATTTATAAGTTTGAAAACAATTTGATCTTTTTTGCTTGGTTTTGACTCAGTAAACACTTATGAAAGGTAAAAAAATCCTTTAAAAACAAGTCTTGAGGGTTCAAAACTAGGATAATGACATTGGATTATCCTAAAATCAAGTTACAATGATTGTATATTTTATTTTGAAATATAGGAACTGATGACACTCCATTCCAAATAACGATTTTCCCGTTATGGTTGTAAATATTTTTTTAGTGTTTTAAAACACTAAAACATGTGTGAAATGGTCAAAACTAGACAAATGAAATAGGATTGTACTAAAATCTGGGGACAACAATGTAGATTTAATTTTCAAATGTAGGAACCAATGGCACATCATTCTAAAAGACAGTTTTCCCATTATGTCCGTAAATGTGTTTTTAGTGTTTTAAAATACTAAAACGCGCATTAAATTGTTAAAACCAATAAAATGATGTTGTATTATCCTGAAATAAAGGTAAAACCACCACTTAGTTTCTTTTTACATGTAATCATAGACAACACATCAATCTTATGTGCGGTGTGATCATAATTACTTGGTAAACACTTATAAAAGGTACAAAAGCCTTTAAAAACAGGTGTTGAGAGGTTAAAACTAGGGAAATGATGTCAGATTGTACTGAAATCAGAGTAAAATGGCCTTATATTTAATTTTGAAATTTAGGAACCAACGGCATTTCATTTTGAATGAAATTTTTTCCATTACAGCCGTAAACACGTTTTTAGTGTTTTAAAATACTAAAACATGTATAGAATGCTCAAAACTAGAAAAACGACATCAAATTGTCTTGAAATTAGGGAGAAAATACTATAGATTTATTTTTTAATTGTAGGAATCTATAAAACATCATTATGATTAAGGGTTTTCTTGTTATGCATGTAAACACATTTTAAGTGTTTTAAAACACTAAAACGTGCATAGAACAGTCCAAACTAGGAAAACGATGTTTTTTTATCCTAAAATAAGGTGAAAATGACCATATATCTAATTTTAAAATGTAATAACTGATGACACGTTATTCTGAATAATGTTTTCACTATTATGGTCATAAATGGGTTTTTAGTGTTTTAAAACACTAAAATGTGTGTGGAACTGTCAAAACTAGACCAACGACATTAGATTATCCTGAAATTATGGGACAATGATTATAGATTTAATTTTCAAATGTAGGAACTAATGGTATGTCATTCTGAATGATGGATTTCTCGTTATGGTTGTAAACATGTTTTTAGTGTTTTAAAATACTAAAACGTGCGTGAAAGGTCAAAACTAAGAAAACAAGGTCGGATTTTCCTAAAATCAGGAGACAACCACCAATTAGTTGTTTTTGACATGTATGCATAGAAAACATGTCAATTATATGTGTGGTGTGATCAGAATTACTTTATAAACACTTATAAAAGGTATAAAATCCTTTAAAAACAAGTGTTTGGAGTTAAAAACTAAAGAAATGATGTTGGATTGTCCTAAAATTAGGGGAAATGACCATAGATTTAATTTTAAAATGTAAGAACTGAATCCATGTCATTATGAGTGATGGTTTACCCATTATGGTCATAAATGTGTTTTTAGTGTTTTAAAATACTAAAACATGGATAGAATGATCAAAACCAGGAAAATGATGTCGGATTGTCCTAAAATTAGGGTAAAACTACAATATATTTAATTTCAAAATTTAGGAATTGATAAAACATCGTTTTGATTGATGGTTTTCCCGTTATGGTCGTAAACACACTTTTAGTGTTTTAAAACACTAAAACGTGTGTAGAACACTAAAAACCAGGCAAATGTCATTAGATTTTCCTAAAATCAGGTGAAAAGACCATATATTTAATTTTTAAATGTAGGAACTAATGGAACATAATTATTGAATGACGATTTCCCATTATGGTCGTAAACACATTATTAGTTTTTTAAAACACTAAAATGTGGGTGGAATGGTCAAAACCATATAAAAAGGTCTTATATTGATGTGAAATCATGGGAAAACCACCATATATTTAATCTTAAAATGTAGGAACCAATGGTACATCATTCCGAATGATGGTTTTTCCATTATGGTCATAAATGTGTTTTTTAGTGTTTTATAATACTAAAACCTGCATGAAATAGTAAAAACCATGAAAACAATGTCAGGTTTTCGTGAAATCAATGTAAAAACACTGATTAGTTGTTTTTTATGTGTGATCTTCGGCAACACATCAATCTAATGTGTGGTGTCATTGAAATTACTCGGTAAACACTTATGAAAGGTACAGAAAGCCTTTAAAAAAAAGTTTCAGGAGTTCAAAACTAGGTAAACGACATCATATTGTCCTAAAATCATAGGACAATAACCATAGATTTAATTTTAAAATGTAGAAACCAACGGCACATCATTCCGAGTGAAATATTTTTAGTTATGTTTGTAAACACATTTTTAGTGTTTTAAAATACTAAAATTTTCATAGAATAGTCAAAACTAGGAAAATGATTTCTGATTAATTTAAAATTATGAGGAAACCACCATAGATTTTATTTTGAAATGTAGGAATAAATAACATGTCATTCTGAGTGAAGGTTTTCCCATTATTTTTGTAAATGCATTTTTAGTGTTTTAAAAAACAAAAACGTGTGTGGAATAATAAAAATCAAAAAAATGGTATCAGATTATCCTGAAATCATGGGCCAATGAATGTATATTTAATTTTAAAATTTATTAATTCATGGCGCATCATTCCAAATAATGGTTTTCCCAGTATGGTTGTATATGCGTTATTAGTTTTTTAAAAACACTAAAATGTGCATGGAACGGTCAAAACCATAGAAAAAAACCCCTGATTAATGTAAAATCATGGGGAAACCACTAATTAGTTGTTTTTGAATTATAAGACTTTCTTTGATATCAAAATCTTTAAAAAAAATTATTAAACAAATTTCAAGCACATTGCACGTCACTTTAAAAATAAATTAGAATATTTAGTTATCCTTTTTTAGTTTCAAGTGTTGAATCTTATCTTAAATAAGTATATTTCCTTTTTCAAAGTGTTTTTCATTATATATTATTTGTTTTATGTGGAAATGTATAATTTTTAATTAAAAAATAACAAATTTTATGTGTATAATTCTAAATAGATTGTGTGTTTTTTCTCTTTCACATTTCTTTTTCTAAATGTTCTAGTTTTCATTGTAGGTGTCAGATACTGATAGTAGGAAGAAGGTTGACCATTTCAATCCATGAAATTATTCAAAAGGTAGTCTTGATGGTTCTTAGTTTCTATGGTATGTTAAAATTTTATCAATTATTCTATAGAAATTATGATTTATTATGTTTAGTTCTAATTTTTGTTTCATTTTTTTTTACAGCTAATCAGATGATGTGGTCGGTTTTAGTTGATGAGATGATGTGGAGGCAGGCATATGCAGTGGAGGTCTTGATATGTATTTATATTGAACATGGGTTATTGTTGGACATATTTTATATTTGTATATTGATGACCGAGGTATTAGTTGATGTATGGGGTGAATGAGACTTAGGTTATGATGATTGTGGTTGTTTGTATGGTTATGGATGTGTGATCTATAAATGATGGGTTTATCATATATTTATGTTTGAGTTTATAGCATGTTATTTTTTGTATATTTATAGTATTTTATTAATTTTTTTTAAATGAAAACACATTTAGTGGTGGTTTGTTGTAATCTCTGTTAAAAATATATTATTTTATGTTTTTAGTGGCGGTTCAGATTAACTGCCACTAAATTCTTTATAGAGGTTAATGTTTTTATTTATATTCATAGTAAATTTTTTAAAAATTAAGAAACTTCGACTAATTAAATACCAAACCACTGCTAAACTGTCTAAAAATGACGCTTAAAAAACTGCTGAGAAATAAAAAACACCACTAATTGACTAGCAACCGTGAAATATGTAACATTTTTAATAACTTCTACTAAACAATTAGGTGGAAGTTTAAACCGCAACTAGACCAATAAAAACCCTCTGCTAATCATCATTTTTTTAGTGCTATTAAATATTTAAGTGTCTTACTCATCGATAAGTGTCCCTTAATAATTCAATTTTAAATAAAATCTAATAAGGGTTGAAATACCCTCATTCAATAAGAATTAATATGATATTTTATGACTTTATCACAAGTTTTTAGCTTTAATTAGCCCATTTTACTTTTAATTAACTCGTTTTACCCGTTTATCATGTTGATAATATTTTTACTAAAGTTACTATTCATTATGACAAAAAATGAAATTAACCCCATAAATAAATTTGAGCCACTTGATTCCAAGTTTGAGATTCATTTTTTAATATTCAATTTTTAGAAGTGGAAAAAATTGTTTTAATGTTAGTGCGTGAAACACATTGAAGAACAATTTTTTTTGGAAAAATGCATTTATAATAATATAAATAATCTTATATCTAAATAAAATATAATTTTTATTTACTTGGAATTAATTATATTTTTTTTGAATTAATTGATCTTATATGATTTTAAAACCAAATCCAATACATAATGGGAAACAAAGTAAATGATAGTTTTATAAAAAACATAGTGTTTCCCACTATTCACCAAAAAATCAACTATTTCTAAATAAATCAAAAAAAATAACCCTAAGATAAATTTTAACTTATAAACTAAAAAATTATATCCATTTAATCAAATTAAAATTCTAAAATTTATAAATTTTACTTTTACATATAACCATGAACTATTTCTATTATAATGATAAAATAATAGGCTTGCATTGGGAAATATTCTATGGATGTAATGTTTACCTATTATAAAATGATATTGGGTATTACAAAAAATATATCACTAATATAATAAAAATGTTTAATGTTATATCATTGACATAATTAATTGGTTCAATGATATATCACCATAATATATCAAGCTTGGGTAAATGATAGATCCCATACTAATCAAAAAGGGTGCACGATCTACCACTAACAGAATAAGAAAGGTGAATTATATATAACCAACATATAATAAATAAATATAAAATATATATCACTAACTAAATAAAAAATTTGAATGATTCATTACCACATTAATATAAATATAGATCAACTAGTTATAATCTTGTTTCTAACGATAGGGTGAACAATTCATCACTCGCCTCTCTCATAAAGGACCCTCAAACTACCTAATCAGTCTCATTAAACCAACATCCTTACTAGGATACCCTTTCCTCACATGTAATACATCTAATAAAACTTAATCAAACTAGCCTCTCTTGATATAGAATCTCGTACCACCACCCATATCATAAAGGGTTATTTCATATCTAATACTAAAAATCCCAAAATCTCATAACAAGGTTGATTCACTTATATAATAACCAAAAAACCAACATACCCTCAATATATAATGCTCAAGGAAGACTTAAAAGGATCAATGATTCAAGTCATAGGTAAGGACACCCCTTATAGGTTTTATTCTCTAAGTATCTCACCACTTTCCTAGGGTGACATGGTTGTCAGTGACCACACGCTTGAATCATATGGTTTAAAGGACCCATCACAATATATATATCCCATAATCACCACTAAATAAGAAATAAAACCAAATTCAGTTCCATTTTGGATTATTTTCACTCTCCCTCATGCACCTTCATATTACACCACACTTTAAATTTATATAAAACAAAGGATGAATGGACTGCATAGCATATAGCCATAAGATAATTCCCATATAATATCATTGGTTTAATTTATAACAATAAATATAAACACCTAAAACTAACCAAATCCCCCAATTTATGGATTTCGAATAGAGAGCGGTGAAAGAAAACCAAATACCAAGAATAACGAGTCTCACAGGATTATCCTTACTGATATACGACCAATACAACTAATGATGAGTGATTACACTAAGAATATTGAAATATGATCCAAAATTTTCGAAGGATAGGAGGTTATCATTCTATGTGTGGGTTCTAAGGGTATAAATTGGATCATTTGAAGAGAGAAAATGAGGTAAAAATACCAAAACACCCCTACCATTAAAGTGGGGTTTGGGGTCCCATTGGAACTTTGGTGGACCCTTGTTGGACTCTCATTGGTCCATTGGGTTTCTATTGGTGGAATAAATCCCTATTACCTAGGCCATTAGAATCTCGGTGGCCCCCCAATGGGATTCCTATGGGATTTTTCTACTTGGACAGAAGTCGTCCACCCCACCCTACTTCTTGTTTCATAATCTCGAGCCTTTTACACTCACTTTTACATTCAAATTTGGTCAAGATACACACAAATTAACCAAAAAAGTTAATTCATAACTCAATGTATGTGCTTCATTACAAATAACTCCAGAACACACTAATATTTTCTCAAAGGCCACTTAGAATCCAAGGTTTTTTATCAAAACTAGAAATCCATAAATCCCTAACCTAGCCTACCTTTTCCTCAAGAACCATTTATATTTTCAAAACTAATTTTGAAATCCATATCCAAAATTATTTTCCTCAATTTCCTTAAAATAAAAAAAACCCATAAAAACCCCTAACCATGCAAATTTTTTCCTAAAAATCACCCATAAAACCAGTTTATATATGGTGTGCAATCACACAAAACCTTACTTTTAAAAGAATTTTATTACTCTAATTATCAATCCATTTCAAAATAATTAGCTCCAAGATCCATTTTATAATAAACCAATATGTAAAATCGTTTACCAAACACCTTATGTTACCACACACATTTTCCTTTCAAATAATGGGTTTTTCATAAAAAAGTGAAAATCTTAAAAAAACCATTTCCCTATGTTGGATAAATAAGCATAACCAATAATCAAACAAACCATATTATCCATATTAATCCATTAATCCTTAATAATACATTTGATAAAAAAACTAATAGATTATTAGTTTATTTCAATTAATAATAGACCCCATCGTGGAATTATATCAAACAAAATCACATATATGTTCATGTATCATGTCCTAAGAATTTCATTATCATGATGCACAAACAATGAGAAACTAGGATTATACAACACCTATGACGTGATCTAATTTTAATCATTCATTGAGATTCTCGATTCAAATATCACTCTTCCTAGAGTGCCTATTTATAACATAGGACATCTCCTAGAAACTTAGGTTTCAACCACAACTATGATGGCTTGAAATGCTCATAGTCTACATCCCAAGTCCTAATATCTTATCCCCACCTATAACTAACTTTTTCTCTACCAAAGTCACTTTTTAATACTAGTTGTATCATTTTGACCCTACGTGACTTTATAGTACACAAGCTAGAGTGCTAGCTAACCTCAAGTGTTCCTCCCTATGTGAAATTGGTCTTTGAAAAGTAGTGAGGTCTTGAAATAGCTGTCTAGATACTATACCCTTAAAAATAATACATTTGGGTCTTGTCCAATTCTACCAACAAATCGTCATGAACTTTATATATGATGGAAACATGAAAAAATAGTATACATAAAAATAAGAATCCAAGAAGGTGTCCCATAGTCCAGTATATAAAATTAAAATATTCTATATAATAAAAATTAATATACAATAGAGAATTAGTGAGAATATAAATCAAAATACATAATAAAATATAAGTAGGTATACCATGTCATCAATAAATATGTGATACAATTACTCAAATAAAATACAATTCCCATTTGGTCTAACTAATATGACCAGATCTTATTGAATCATTTGCCTCCATGAAACTACTCATCTTGGGCTATACATCAAACTCAAACATGATGCATTTCCTTCCATGAAGCATAGAATCTATCCACATATATCAAAACTCATACCATATATGCAGGTTGGGGGGGTAAGTCCAACAACCCAATAGAATTCCCCCACTCACCTTGATACACTGAGTTCTAGTGATCAAGTGGATTCATATATAATCCTGGGATGAGTAAAACTAAATCCACCTTGAAAAATAACCCATTCATGCTCAATAAAATCAATAATTACATGTCATCATGAAAAAAACATATATACACACCAAATAATTAACTGGAACTACCCAACTCAAGCTAGGTCTTACCTGCCTATGATCAAGGCACATACACCCTCATGTCCCCAATGAGGTATACCAAACAATCACTCTTATCACAATAGTCATTATCTCTAAGATTTCACATATATATTCATAAAGTCTCACACATCAAATACCCACATGAATCAAAATTCATCACACTACCCATTGACAACAAAAATCCAAAATCTCATGGTAAATAATAGTCATCTTAAGAATAATAATAATGGGTAATCAAATACGGTTGAACTATAAAATCAAACATTAAAAAAACAAAAATGATAAGGGGAGTCAAATAAGACCTAAAGAAATAAATATCAATATAGAAACAATCTTATGATAAAGAAAATTGGAAAACAATGAATGGGACCCCACCATATCAAATAATAATCCTAGATCTCATGTCATGTCCCATATCATCTTTTTGATCACCACTAAATTTATTATCTAGATTAAACATAAATCACCTCTAGTGTTATCCTTAATATTTTAAGTCATCACAGGGGTTTTCACCCACTAAAAGATACTATAATACTCCATATTCACATTAATCTCCCAGATCACATATCAATGTCATCATAAATAAGTGTGTTCCATGGCCCTGACCTTACCATAAGAGGAACCCTGGAGAAATAAGGTTTACTCATATGTGGTCGACTAGTCCTCCTAAGCATCATTCAATATCTCTTTTAGAGACTCATATACCAAATATAAATATACGAATTCATATAAGAATAAAACTTCTAGAGTGACTATAAAAACAACTGAACAAGTCAAATAGCACATTTGAGAACACATAAAAGTAATCACGCTCTTCAAGCTTAATTCAAAATTGAGGTTGTCCTTATTGTCACCTCTCATGGGAACATATCTTTTTCAAGATGAACATCATGAAATAGAATTGACTCAAATTTTACATTTCAAGTTTATCTTTTATATATTTTCATAAAAAACATCACTCATGAGGATACCCACTCTCTTCATATCAATAACACTAAGAAGATGATCTACTCACCTCTTATTCCCACATCTCAACCCATACTGACGGTCATCATGACACTAATACCACTTCCCAATAATCTAACCATAGTTTCCAATCAAAATGTCACAAGTTCTATCACCCACCACCACTATTGATTTCAATCAAGAGGTTACACTTACAAGAACTAAAGAGGCCAAACACTAATCAATAATTTTAGTTTCTACCTGAATATTGATAGTGAATTGTCTCATACATAACTTGATCAATATTAGTCTCTCACACTATTTCCAAGGGTAACAAAATACCTTGATAAAAACCCGGGTGTGATTACTCAATCTAAGTCTCATTGAACCCCATAACATGCTCAAAATGGTTAAGTTTACTAAATATTTCTAGACTTTATTATTATCTCCAAAGGCATTCAAAGGTTCCTATGGACTTCATAAATAAGAAATATATAAGATATCTTAACCCAATCTAACCAATCCATAACCTACGAAAAAGTCTCACATATAGTTCCTATTTTATCATGTATCATCACACAACTAGATATAACATACTTGGAAACTATAAATAAATATGTCTCATGCAAGCACACATGCTTTGAAAATCAAGTCCTAGTCCTCAAAAAGTTAATCAAACAAAAACGTTATAAGAAAAACCCTCTTTTCTTTTATTCAAAATATGAGTCAAAACATCTTTCAAAAATAATTTAAAAAGTAATCACATTTGGATTAACCCACACATGGCCCTTATCCAAAAAACCAATGTAAATACTCTTTATAAAACTAATCATGCATTCTATTAAAATCACATTTCCAATCAAATACTTTAGATTAACCTTTCCTTTGAACTTCACATTTAAATATAAAACACCCATTTAAATTAAATTTAAAATTTTAAACCATTTTACATTCATAAAACTAATTCAAATACTAACTCATGCTACTAAAACAATTTACAAGATGATCCACTAACACTCGTTTGACTATGACATCTCCAACAGACTTTTTTATAAGATATGTAGTCCTTGTTGACTATTTAGCACACACAAGCCCATTATATTGATAGATAAATATAATAAAATTTTATACAATCATAATCATAATAATAATTTTAACACCGTGATATTTTAATAGAACATCATGTTCGATAGCGCATATGACAAGAAACAGCGAACTTAAATGAACCATGAAATATTCTTATTTAAATATGTTTATTATAACCTAGCCATTGAATTAGATGATATGAGTATAATTAAATAAACTATGATTAATATATAAATTTATAATCAATAAAAAATTATTTATTAATTATTAGGAAATTAGTACCCAATTTTTAGTAGAGTCATTTTATTCTTCAAAGATACGTTTTCTTCAAAAATGGGTTTTATTGCTTTTTGTGAGAAAATATTATAATTAAATTCTAGAAATTTTAGAGATTTTAATTGATAAAAATTATATAATTTTTTAAATTATCATATCAAAATTATCTTATGGTGAAATTTTTTTATTTTTCTAAAAATATTTATTTATTAGTGAATAGAGGAAAATACTGATTTTTATAAAACTGTCATTTATTTTCACTGAAATATCCTGTTATAAATTTAATTTGATGTTAAATTAATATAGTTATTATTTAATTATATATAATATTATTAAATAAATTTTAATCAATATTATACATGATATTGATATAAGTTCATTTTTTGTCTTAAAAATGAATTTTTCTAAAAATTGTTTTTTATTGAATTTTACACATTTATATTAAAAGTAATTTATGAAAATTATAGGGAATTAATTTTGTTACATTTATTTAATTTTTCGATTAATAAATTCAAATTTAGCATAGGATTACTTTTTTATATTTTTCTGAAAAAATTAAATTTTTTTTGAAGAGCAAAAAAATACAGTTTTTTATGAAATATGATATCTTTTATAATATCACCAAGACATATATATGATATAAATATTTATTAAAATTATTCAAAAAATAATTAATGATATTATAATACAAATATTATATAAAAATAATTCAAAAAAATAATTTATAATTTATTTCATGATAAATATGAAAATCATTTTCAATGTCGACGCACTGCTTACCCAGTACAGGAAAATTCAAATTTGGAGTCCTACAAAAAAATTGAAAATTAATATCAACCTAGTTATTAAATATAAATTATTATTGATTATTTTTATGGATATTTATAATTTTTTTAATTATAAAATAAGAGAATTATTCAAATACTTGTGAAATACTTGTGCAAGGCTATAAAAGTCAAAATAACAAATTAAATAAATTTTCATGACATGAATGTGAGTAAATATACTTATAGATTGAATTTAAAAGTTTATAATGAAATTTATTTATTTATTTTTATAATGGAAATTTTCTTAATTTTTATAGATTATATAATTACCTTAAATTCTTACGCAACGCCGGCATACTACTTGTACAAACTGTAGAAAAATCAAGTAAATTATTTTAAAAAATTAAAAAGTAATAGTGTTCGGAAGATTTATAGTGTCCCATGAGTTTTATAGATAAATATAATATTTTATGTATATTTTAAAGTTTTATAATTATGTTGTTATATTGATGACTTTAATTTCAAAGTAAATGAATAGTTACAAAAATGATATTAATGATATTTTATAATAAAAAATATTTTATTAAATGATTTAAGATTAATAAATATACCTATATTAATAAAATTTAATATTATATGGTTTAAAATGTCAACCATGGACCATTTATTTTTCAATTTTATTTTTATATCAACTTTCTTAACCCTTAAAGAGTAAAAAATTTTGATATCACGGTAATCATCAAATAGGTTAACAGGGGTTAAAACAAACTGATAAAAGTAATAATATTACCTAAAATTGACCAAATTTTAATGTATGAGAGTATTTAGACTCAAAATAATATTATATTTTAATTATATAAATTTTGAGAAACTTTAACATGAAAATTAATTTATATTACTTTAATAAGTTAAGTAATTCCAAGAGTTCCCCTCCCCTGACTTATAAAAAGTAACCACCTCTCCTCTTTTCCTTAATCCTTTTAAGAAATCTAGTTCAGAAAATATATACCCAAATATCTTAATAAAAACCATACCCACTTTCAAGTGTTATTATTTTGTAAATAAAACCAACCTAAGTGGGATTAAGGTGTAAATAAAATGAGGTTGTCCGAAGAATATGTAAAGCTTTTAACTGAATGTTTCAGTTTTATTTATTATTATACATCCTTAAAATATTTTTCAATCATGATGAAATAATAAACTTAGTATATTTCATATAGTTATATGTTATTATGTTAATAAAATAACCTATATTCATATACTCTTCCATCAAATGACAAATGAAATTGTCGTTTGTCTCTATGACAGACTACCACCTTGCAAACCAGTGTATTTTTTTCATCACCACCTCTCATGGATATTTATAATGGTGTATATAATAAATATATATGAGATTAATTATATTAATATCATTATATAAATATAAAATAGTACTTACCTTATATCCCACATGTTTATTAAAAATATAAACATTGTTTATGCGTACATACAGCCTATCATCTCCATGATTATAACATAATTCATTTTTCATAAACATATATTCACGGTTGGTTTTAAAAGTATAATTAATGTATAAAATGATAATTATATCATGATTATTAGTCTTTATATGGTGTTATAATGACCAATTTTACCATGTTCATCCAAACAAATATTTTTGGGATTATACACTGAACATCTTTACAACGTGTGACGTAAACTTAACAAATAAAGTAAAATATAGTAATAAATTATATAAAAGGGATAATTATACTATAATAAAAATTAAAAATGTTATTAATTAAGTAAATAATTAATATAATATTGTTATTCAGTATTATAAATAACATATTTGATGAGTCAGACTCAAGGAAAGGGATATATTAACTTAAAACCCCGTTTTAAATGATTTAAATATTTTACTCTAAATATTTTCCTTCTATGTCTATATTTTTAAAATTATTTTATGATTGTATTTATATAAAAACAAATGAATTATAAATTTAATTTTATATATATTTTAAATTTCTTACAAATGTTTTCAAAATTAATCTTTTACATATTTTATACGAAATGTTTTGACATTATCTACATAAAGGAAAAGAGAATGTTCTGTTTTGATGTATACAATGTCAACAGATTTTACCACCACTCAAACTGTTATTTGATGTTTCTTTACTTTATAAGATTTCATTTTTTTTCTTCAAAAAAATACCCTTATTCCCTTTCTTTTGTTTATTTTAGTTTTGAAAATGGGTTTTTAAAACGAGGTGGTATTTTGATATCCAAAATTGTTTTTCATATGGGATAAAAAAAGTTTTTAAGGGTTTTGTGATGAAAAGGTATGAGCATAAAATGTTTTATTCATTATACAATACTTTATAATTATAGATTAATAAAGATGATCCCAATACAATTTATAAAAATGAGTGATAGTCATACATCTTATACGAACGGGTGAGACCGATACATATTATATGATAGGTGGGCTCAATAAAACTCTCTAATTCATTGGGTAATGTTCCTTATCTTCAAAGGAAAGAAGACGGGAGTTAACCGGGGAGTTTTTTCTTATGTATTTAATTGGGATCTAGTTATCTATGACATGGTTTATGAATATAATGTTCTATTTTTTCTATAGGTTTTTTTATTTTCTTTCTGTTGGTTTTATATTTTTTCTTTGAGTAAGTGTGTTTTCCATGTGCATATTATTAATTTTATAAGCTCAATGAATAGAAAGGAAATTTTAAAAATTTTATGGGTTTTCATAATTTTCAATGGACTAACTGATTTTTTCTACTTTTATCCTCATACTAAGCTTTTTTTCTCATCCAATGTTTTCAAATATTTTTTATAGAGTTTAAGGATGAGTTAGAATAATGATAAAGACTTAATATGGAAAAAGTAAAGATGGGTATAGTGGGAAATATGCTCACTTAAAGATATTAGTATCTTTATGTAATAATTTTTCCAAATTCTTTAAAACTATAAACCTAAAATTTCTTTGGGTATATAAGTGATCCAATATTTTTTTTAATAAAATATATTTTGTATGATTATAATTGGGTCATATTTATCATGATCAAATCAAGAAATGTAAAGATTATGTTTTCAGCACCAGATCTAGGAGTAGGGTTTTGGGCTGTTATAGTTGGAATCAGAAGGAGGTTTATATAACTTTGGATATTAGGATGTTTTCATGTGAGGTTAACTTAAGAGTTAAGGATACCACCATGTGTTTATAAGTTTAGGGTTTATCATAAGTTCAAAATCTTAGACACCCATTTTGAGTTTTAAAGTGATGGAATTTTAAGGTGATTGATTATATTTTTGTAGAGTTTTTATTTGGTATAGGTATATATAAACCTTAGGTTTATCATCAAGGATTATTTTTAAATAATTTTATTAATTTTTTATGGATGTAAAATTAAAGTTATGAGACAAAATTTGTGGTTAAAACATTCATGGATGTTGATGTAATTATGGTTAATTAGTATAAAATAGTTATTACATGTTAAGAACATATAAATAATCATATAGTTAACTATGGGATTAAAAATTGATTTGGCCACTACGTGGTTAAAGTTATTTATAGTGAATTTCACTATTTTGGAACATTATATGATTAAGGTAAATGGAAATGATTTTGGTTAAGATAGGTTTTTATTTGAGGAATAAAATTTGATTTATCTTTTTGATGCATATATGATTTTATTGTGACTTCATTTTTGGAAAATGATTATTATATTTTGGTAAATAAATGACCAAGGAATATACATTTTTGGTATGAGAATTTAAGAGTGGTTGATGTTATTTAGAGATAACTTTTATATTTATCTTAGAAGAATATATGATCAATTCATTCTAATATTTGGGTTTCAGTATTAGTCAGGAATATTTTTAAGAATTTTTACAATAGTTATTTATTGAATAATATATGTTAAACCTTTATGTAATTATTAAATTTTGTATATTAATGTATTATTTATTCATAGTAATGTTTATTCATTTCGGGTATTATCTTATCATGTCCTAACCATTTTTGTTTTAGTGAAGACAAGAAGAATAACTTTTCATCCTTTTATATACCTCATGGTTAATCAAAAGTTGATTATAATGCTTCATACATTAAATATGTATACTCATCATTTGGGGTAAAAGATGAGATATTGGTGGAAACTAATTGATACATGCAACCAAAGGATGAAATTGTGTTTGTGTATTTGAAAAAAATCAAGTATGTATATTTCCTTATGTTCTTAGTGTATTTGTTAAGGGAATTATCCAAAAATAGGAAAAGGGTCTTAAAATAAAAAAAATATCTAATTACCTTCATTTTATGATGAATCGATTGTTTTTTCAGACCTCATTGATTTATGGTTTTGCAGTTATTGACTCTTTCATGATCATTAACTTTCTTATGATCAATGTTATTTATCACTCATCATCATTATTTAGATGTTAATTTTTTCCTCTATGTACATATTTTCACATCCTGATAATGTTATCCTATTTTGAAACCTAGTTATGTGATATTCCCTTACACACTTTTCAAGAGGAAATTTTATGAACATTTTTTACGATGTGGGTTTTCAAAAAAGGTATTTTTTAAATGTCAAACTCAGAGCCCAAGTTCAAATTGATTGGATGAAATTTATTAAATACAGGAATTTTTCACCCTAATATTTTAAAATAACAATATGTTCAATAGCGTATATGACAAGAAACACTGATCTTAAACAACCCATGAAATATTATTATTTAAATATGACTGTTATAACCAAATCGTTGAATTAGAGGGTATGAATAAAAGTAAATTAATTATGAAATATATATAAAGGTCTTAATAAATAAAAAATTATTGATTAATTATTAGAAAATAAGTACTCAATTTTTAGTAAAGTTATTTTATCCATCAAAGATACGTTTTCTTCAAAAATTGTTTTTATTGATTTTTGTGAGAAAATATTATAATTAATGTATGGAAATTTTAGAAATTTTATTTTATAAAAATTATATCATTTTTGAAATCAAATTATAAAATTGGATTTTGGGTATGTTTTGGGATTGTTCTGAAAAATAGTGATTTTTCAATGATAGTGAAAAAATACCGATTTTTGTAAAACTATAATTTCTTTTCATTGAAAAGGCTTATTATGAATTGAATTTTATCTTAAATTAATATATTTATTATTAAATTATATATTATATAATTAATCACATTTTAAATATAATTACACTTGATTTTTATATAATTTCATTTTTAGGCTTAAAAACGCATTTTTCTAAAAAATGTTTTTCATTGTGTTTTACACATTTATATTAAAAGTAATTTATTTCGACTATATAAAATTAATTTGATAAAATTTAATTATTTTTTAAATTTATGAAGTCAGTTTTATCCTATGATAATTTTTTTATATTTTTTTTAATAAATTAAATTTTTGTGAATAGTAAACAATAACTTTTTTATGAAATATGGTATTATTTATGATATCACCATTACATAAATATGATATAAAAATTTATTAAACTTATATAAATAATATCATATGATAATATATAAAAAATACCATACAAAAATAATTCAAAACATATAAATTATAATTTATTTCAGGATAAATATGAAAATCATTTTCAGTGATGATGCATTGTTTGCGCAGTCCTGGAAAAGTCAAATTTGGTGTCCTAAAGATACTTTTAGAGAAGTAATAAGTCTATAAAAAACTTGTTTGATAAATATTAAGTATTATTTATGATTTTTATGGATATATATATGAATTTTAGAGTTAAATAAAAAGTGAGGTATCCAAATTCGTGCGCAATGCTTGCATAAGGCTAGAAACATCAATATAACATATTAAATAATTTTTCATAACATATATGTGATTAAATATACATATTTAATTAATATAAATTTTTATAATGAAATTAATTTTTTATTATGGTAATTAATTTTTAATTTTTAGTGATGATATAATTACCATAAATGTTTATGCAACGCTGACATTGTGTTTGAGAAACCAATATAAAAATCAAGTAAATGATTTTAAAAAATATAAAAGTAATATTTTTTTGATGAGGTAGTGTACCACAAATTTTTTAGATTAATATATCATTTTATATATGCTTTAAAGGTTTATATTTAAATCACATTATTTATATTGATGAATTTAAAGTCATAGTAAATGAATAGTTCTAAAAAATGGCATTAATGATATTTTATAATAAACATTATTTTATTAAATGATTTAAAATTCATAAATAAATCATGTATTTGGAGAAGTGAATGGGATATGATTTAAAATATCAACCATGTAACATTTATGGGTCAATTTTCTTTTTATAGAAACTTTATTAACCCCTAAAGAGTAAAAAATATTGATACCACACTAATCATCAAAATGGTTACTAAGGGGTTAAAACAAAGTGATAAGGTAAAAAAAATAACCTAAACATGTCAAAATTTTGTTATATGATAGTGTTTAGGATTAAAATAATATTAAATTTAAATTATATCAATTTTTATCCACTTGAACATGAAAATTATGTTATATTAATTTAATACATTAAGTAATTCTAAGAGTGCCCCACCCCTCACTTATAAAATGGAACCACCTATCCTCTCATCATCACACCTTTTGAGCACTATAGTTCATCCAAGACATATCCAAATACGTTTATAACATCCATTACCATGTTGTATAGGTATTAGTTTCGTCATAATACTAACATTATAGGGATTAAGGTGTAAAAAAATGAGGTTGTCCAAATAAGATGTGTAGCTTTTAATAGAATGTTTTAATTTTATTTATCATTAAGCCTCCTTAAAATATTATTAAACTATACTAAAATAATAAAATAATTATATTACATATACTGAGATATTATTATGTTAATATCATAACCTATATCCATCTTTTCTTCCATCAAATGATAAATAAAATCAGCATTCGTGTGTACAGTTGACTACAACCTTATAAAATAATGTAATTTGTTTTTCATCACCGTCGCTCATTGCTATTTATCATCATGTATTTAATTAATATATATTACATTTATGAAATAATTATAATTATGTAAATATAAAATCATATTTACCATATTTCCATCATTTTTGTTAAAAAATTGAAATGTTGCTCATACGTATGTACGGCCTACCATCTACATGACTGTAACATAATTTATTTTTCATAAAAAAATTATGGTTATTTTAAAAAAGTATAATTAATATATAAAAATAATAATTATGTAATTATTATTATTCTATTTATGATGGAATAATTACCTCTTTGCCTATATTCATCCTACCAAAGTTGTTTTGGGATTATGAACCAAATGTACTCAAAACATCTCACATAAACTTAACTGATGAAGTAACTAAATAAAACACAGTCATAAATGATATAAAATGGATAATGATAATGTGTTTATCATTAAAAGTTTTATTAAGGAAGTAAATAATTAACATAATTTTATTAATAAGAATGATAAAGAATGTATGTGATGAGTCACACTCGATGTAAGGGATGAATTAACTTAAAGCCTCATTTTAAATATTATAAAGATTTATTTTCTAAATTTTTTTCTTCCATATAAATATTCTTAAAATTATGTTATGGGTGTATTTATCTATACATAAATTAATTTTAATGGAAATTTTATGTCACTTTTGAATTT